>CM053578.1:44688462-44754036 GCA_028646485.1 Cryptoprocta ferox
TTTGAGGTTGTCTTCTTTCTGGCGTCTGTTTCTTCTTTCCCCCACTTGCAAATCCAAGTTTTATCCCTTCAGTCCCTCTCAGTTCAATCCATACGGGCGTGCGCGGATTACAGAGCTCCCTGCTCTTCCGCCATCTTGTCTCTCTGTATAATACAGTATTTTAATTGTAACATCATCTAGCTATACGTTTCCATATGAGGTAGAAGTAAAGCCTCAAAAGAAAATCAGAATTCATTCAGTTACAAGTAAATACTTCCCAGATGCCCCTGATGTTTCAGGCAATAGAAAAGTAAAAAGAAAAAAAGATACAAATTTCTGGAAAGCCAATAGAAAATTGAGTTGATTGTTAAAAAATTATCAAAGCATTTCTGTAACAATAAATTTTATGGGATGGGGTAGAGGTTTAATCTTTTCTGAAAAGGGGAGTAATTTTTAACACTTAGAGGTGTTGGAAATTACTCTTACACCTCCAACAATTGTAATTGTTGGAAATTACAATAACTTAAAGATTGTGCTATTAAAAATTCTGCCAAAATAGGGGAGGAGGCAAGAAATCAATTAAGAATTTTTTTTTAATTTGAAGAACATTAATTTGCATGATACATTGGTGGTAAGACCTCTAAATCTCAGGCCAAAGGCTCTGCATATTATGTGAAAATTCACTCCTACCTGCTTCTTACTTCCTCTCTATCATCCCACCCACTTTTTCAAATATTTGCTTTAAGTCTCAGCATCAAGAACATGAAAAGGAAAATAGCAAGATGCTAATATCTCTAGGCCCAGACATCCATGCCTCTGAAATGGAAATACTACTTAATAACTAAGGAAGGACACAGAATTGTAAATAATACAAGTGGGGGGAGGAATCATAAAGCTACAGTGTGGTTAATAGTGCAATTCTTATGCAACATTTAAAATGAAAGGAAATATTCTCAATGTTTTGAAAACAAAACCAAGAAAAAGGTTTCTTCTCTTTCAATTTTAGACAGAGAATTGATCAGCATTTGTGATTTTAGTTTGGTTTTTATAGTGTATTTATGTTTAATCAGATTTGTAGAATGACAATTCTAATCAGAGGGAAGAAGACTCAGTTGAACAGGCAAACAAAATGATTACTACATTATAAGCAGTTAATATACATTAGAGATCTAGTGTATTTAGGAATTGAATATGCTGTAATATTTCATAGACTGAGAAGAATTTAGTTGCAATATTTTATAAAGAAAAAATGTGTCTCTACTTATTAGATTTTTTAAAAAGTTTATTTATTTTGAGGGAGAGAGAGAGAACACAAGCAGGGGAAAGGCAGAGAGAGAAGGAGAGAGAGAATTCCAAGCAGAGGAGCCAGACACAGGGCTCAACAGGAACCACAAGATCATGACCTGAGTCGAAATCAGGAGTTGACACTTAAACAACTGAGCCACCCAGGTGCCCCATCTACTTAATTAGTTTTAAACTAAGAAGAACAAAAGTCCCCGGATAGCCCAATCTTAACTCTGAAAAAAAATTAAAATGGACCATTTTTAGTAAGCAGTTGTACGTACAATCACTATTTACTTTCATTGATTAAAATGTTCGAGCCCAGGGCGCCTAGGTTTTCAGTGGGTTAAGTGACTGATTTCTCCTCAAGTCATGATCTCACAGTTCATGAGTTTGAGCCCCGAGTCCCTCCCTGTGCTGACAGCTCAGCCTGGAGCCTGCTTTGGATTCTATCCCTCCCTCCCTCCATCTCTCTCTCTCTCTCTCTCTCTCTCTCTCTCTCTCTCTCTCTCTCTCTCTCTCTCTCGCGTGCGCGCGCGCGCGCGCTGCCCCTCTCCTGCCTGTCCTCGCTCTCTCAAAAATAAATAAACATTAAAAAAATGTTCAAGTCCACTGTGCAAGACATAAAGGACTACAAAAATGTGTAGACATAATATTACCTCCATGAAGGTTACATTATAGAAAAGGAACTTATATTCTGGTTTCATTTTGTAACAACATGCCCAGCTACTGACATTAAAAAGCTGCAGACAGAACTATCTGTACTTCGAATTTGTCTCTACTGATGACTTTTTATTGATGCTTTTTGGGAATCTGATCTACATAGCATGTGATCGTTGAACAGAGAGATGTTTCCATATTACATAAATTAGACATTCATTAGCATGATAGATGGTTCTCTATCCCCTTATATCCAATCTGTAGGTGTCTTTAGGTCTAAAATAAGTCTCTTGTAGGCAGCATATAGATGTGTCTTGGTTTTATTTTTAATCTATTTTGATACTCTTTGTTAGTACCTCTACAAGGCTCAAATACATATACAGTACTATATTCCTAAAAAAAGACATGTATGTATAATTAAAATATGTATCTGTATGTCTGTATACACACATACACATATGTATTATATGTGGAGGCCACTTCTGGGCAACAGGCTTGAGAAAGGTAAAAGGGCCCACAAGTGACCACTGGGCTGAATGTGAACAGTTCATGAGGTGACCTACCTCACAATAGCCATAGGCTGTACCTGACCAATGGGCTGCTAAAACAGGACACAGGTACCAAAAAAAGGAATATTCCATACATTCTGATACTTCCTCACTCCCCCTCATAACTACAGCCCCCATCACTGCCTCCTGCCAGACTGTTTCTCCTTTGCTGTCCTGTCCACTGCTCCCTTGCAGTGTAGTCAGTAAACTTCTATCTTTGTTCTGTCTTGGGTGAATTCTTTCACCACTTGTGCTGCCAGCCCCCACCAGGTCTGGTTGTCCCACATTATATACATAGAGTATAATATAAATATATAAATATAGGAATATGTGTATATATGTATATATGCATGCATCATACACATATGAACACAAATGAAGGAATAGAGTAGCACAATTATTTGCAATGTATATAATGTATTAACTTTTTTAAAGGAGACTCAAGGCAAATATATAAATTTTGGCATCAGTTGTCTCATAATGGTTATATAATTGCCTTTTACATCAACTTATGTAAAGTCTTCTATGTTTGAAAACTACTTAAGTAAACACAATACAATATATGACCAAATAAAAACTGTGGGAACTACCATTCCCAGAGAAAGGCCAACATTATTCTTACACTTGGTGCGGTGAGAGGTCAAGGAAGAAGGAAAGCATCTTTCAGATTCCAGAATCATGGTAGTTCCTACCTCAGCCACACCATTTGGGGTACCTACACTTCTGAGAATACTCCCCAACTTCAGCATGTTCTCTTATCAGTCAACCCATATCTTTAAGTTAAATCTGGTCAGGTTAAATCTTTGAAAGCACTCTCAAAATCCCTTGCCCAACTTAAGACTTAAATGAAGAAAAAACAAAGAGGGTTTGAGAAGAGAAAGAACAATTGAAAAACAGCAAAAGCAACAGGGAAAGCATATGCAAGGCATATGGTTTGTGTCAGGATTATAAATAGAACACATGCTCTCTCTCACACACACACACACACCTAAACTAAAATAGGGGAAGATGAATATAGACACTGGAAAAATTGTCCATCATAGAAAAAATTAGAATTACTTACAGTAGAATTCATAATAATACATTTGATTAAAAATTATAGGGATACAACATGGAGAAAGGGAGAAGCTAAATTACAGTAGGAAAAAGTGTCCTAATACAAATGGATGGAAAACAGTCTTTTTCTTTATTAGAAAATACAAGTTTGGGATGTTAGGGTAACAGTATTATATGTGTTACAGAACTTTAAGGAAATATTCTTAAGTAGGGTAGCAAATTATACAAAATGTTCATTGTTTAAGAAACTAAAATTTTATTTGCAACGCTTTTATACAAAAATATAGAAATGTTCTATAAAAATATTGATTAGGGTTGAGTCCTTCTTTTAATGCAAAAGGAGACTGATAAATCCATACAATAATGGATTGTATTTAATCCATTAAATTTAAAATTTAAATTTTAAAATTTAAAACAACACCAAAGATGGTTGAGTTCTGGTCTCTACCCCTTACTCTCCTTGAATCTACTTTTTCTCTATATAAAACATGGAAAATAATATCTACAGGGTAGAGCAAAAAAGATACGCAAAAAGACTACTCTCTGTGGTGTGTGTGTGTGTGTGTGTGTGTGTGTGTGTAGACATATGGATATACTGTATTCACTTGAGATAAAGTCATCTCCCGAATAAACTAACACAAGTCAATCTGTATTTGCTGTTACAGTAAGTGTGAAAGTATGAATTTTACTCATAAACCTGTTAATAATTGTCATAGTAGAAATCTGTTCTGCCACCTGAATATCCATTCCCTTGTTCTAGCAGCAGATCCTGAATCTGTTTGGGGAAATTCTCTCTCCCTCGTTAGATGCGATATTCCTGACACTGCCTGTGAAGCTAATCCATATCCCCTTGGCTAAGGGTTAGACATGGGATTTAAGATTGGTCATGGGGCATGCTTCTAGGAATTTTAAAGTGAATGTGAATTTTTAAAAAAAATCTAAAAACAACTGGAATTTCTGTTTCCGAAGTTTTTTCCTGAAGAGACTGGTCTTTGTTTCCTGCTCTTGAATCCTCTATTCTGGATAGTTCTTTTTCCTGCTGTTTGTATGTCCTAGGCCTTTAGGTTTTTCTTCCCCTGTGAACTACTTTATACCTTTTTCATGTATTTCATTTTTAGTAAATTAACCAGAGTTGGATTCTGTTTCTAGCCTCCAAGAAGGCAGTGATACCATTATTCTTTTAAAATGAAAATCCAATTTATCTCCAGCTTATAGATATAATCTTTACCTACTATTTGCAACATTAATCATTTGGGCATGCAACATCAATTTTCCTTCTTCTAATTTTCAGATGCATAAATAAATGAGAAATTGGCAATAATAGAGACAAAAACACAAAGGTATATAAATGCAGACCTGATTTCTACCTCTCCAACTATACTATACTATACTCTCCAGCTTCACTTTTTTTCCTTTTCTACCTAGAATTTATTTTTCTGTGGGGAAAAAATAGAATAGGACAAAAAAATTTGAGCAAACCTTAGCTCTGCTTCCTCCTAGGTATTTAACACTACCTGGAAAGTGGACGTAAACTGGTAAGCCAGAATAACACGTCTCACCAATAGAAGTTTGGATTGTGCTAGCCATTCTAAATTGTGTGTGAGCCCCTATAAATACAGTAATTTACTTTGTATAGTAGATATGCATGCTTTAGGAAAAGGTACAGAAAACATAAAGATGAAATAAGGGAAATGGTTTATCAGGTTTTAATTGGGAGGACAAAAGCCATAATTATTCCTTCATCTTGCTGACATGACAGAAGGAAACCATATCCAATATGGTCTTAAGTAAGCAGAAGTCAATATTTACAAAAATGATGATTAAGAAGGAAAGGTTGTTTGTGGCCACATGATAACACTATTATGTAAACTGTGAAAACTGATTTTTTATTTAATCATCGAATTGATAGGAATAACCATTTCCTTTAATGTGCTATAAAGAGGGCACCAATACAATTTAAGTTCCTTCTAGTTTGTAAGAAATATGGCTCACTTATATTTCCTCAAAATGTTGTAGTTGTGGAGACTTAAGTAATCCAAATGGAACAGATAACTTTCAGTCTTCTAGACCTGCTTAGAGAGGTAACTTTCAATAAAAAGAAACATAGTGCTAAGGCAGGGACCTCTATTTCTCCATATTCTACAGAGTGTCTAATACAGTGCAAGCAATTGGTAGTTGCTTTCACATCTATTTCTTGACAAGTCTTGTCAAAGTGCTGGCCTGAGAGGTCTGTGTGGAGCTATTTTGATTACATCTAAAAATGATTTTTCAGAATAGTCCTTTAGGAAAAATTGTATGATACTGAATAGTGAATAGAGATAACAACTTCAAAATGTTGCGGGTTTTTTTTTTTTTTTTTGAAGCTTATTCTTTTCTTCTTTGAAAAAAGAAAACACCGACCTTGAGCATACATTTCACTGGCTGTTTGTACATCTGCTGTTATGAAAACAACTATTAAAAGGTACCAGACGCTGTGCTTTAAAAGTAACTTTGAGATATTTTGTAAGAGAATATTTTAGCTCAATAGAAATGGACTCCTAACAGAGGAAAGGTTAGAAGGCACTGTGAAAAATGTTTAGGGATGCACTGTACTCAAATGTAATTTATTATGCGTGGTTTGAGGATGCCAAATCATCAAGTTTAGCAGGCCAGGCCTTCTGGTTTCACAAACTTGGAAAGGACATGGTATCCTTCACATTTATTTCTGTTGCTGTTAAAATAAAACTAGTTTAGCTTCTCAGATTTCTGTCCTGCAAATCAGAAAAGGGTTGCTTGTCAAATGTGTTATGGATGAGAGTGAAACACATAATGGCAAACAAGTTAGATAAATGGATTAATGTACTTAATCATTTAAGCATTTTATCATTTGTCAAAGGAATCTGAATTAACATTTTGTATTTGATGTATGATATTGTGTCTAAATGCAGGGAAAAAATCCTCTAGTTTTATTTGCTTTAAGTGACTATTACTTCCCCATGGTAGTAATCAAAGTCCTAGTGAATATATTTTTATGAATGGCTATAGTTTTGAGGATGCTGATTAACTTCAAATCATATGTGTAGAAATTAAATTGTTAGACTCTGTTTTAGAACTGGCCCACACACTTATCTTTAATACAAAGTCTATAGTAATCATTTTTCATACAGCTGCCAGTAAGACACCTTTCATATATGTAAGGCCAACATTGAACTAATTATAATGTAAAACATTAGCTGTCTATTTTTGTTTGACTAATGAGGAGACCTTGTTAAGTGTATAGAACTATTTTTTTTTGAAATTTGCCAATAATTCCACTTACTTTCAAACTATTTAATGTTAATGGGAAATAATGTTTTAAAAAATAAACTCTTAGCTTTCTACATGAGACTTAGAATCTATGGCAATCACATTGTGGCATTAGGTTGGTTGTTTTGAAAATGGAAAAGGGAGTTTAAAATACTGCATTCACTATGGTGTGCATATATATATTTTTTTCTTCCAAGATTTTGTGTAAATTCAAGTTAGTTAACATATAGTGTAGTAATGGTTTCAGGAGTAGAATTTGGTGATTCATCACTTACATATAATACCCAGTGTACATCCCAACAAGTGTCCTCCTTAATGCCCATCCCCCACCCACTTTCCCTCCAGCAACCCTGTTTGTTCTCTGTAGTTAAGAGTCTCTTATGGTTTCTCTCTCTCTCTCTCTCTCTCTCTCTCTCTCTCTCTCTCTCTCTCTCGTTTTTATCTTATTTTTCCTTCCCTTCCCCATGTTTATCTGTTGTGTTTATTAAATTCCACATATAAGTGTCAGGATACATATATATTTTTTGAAATATAAATAATAGTTATACTATTGAATAATTACTTGCTATTTCTCTAAAGGGAGAAATACTGAAAAAGTTTTAAGTTGATTTCATATTTAAAATGAACCTTCTATATTGGGGGAACATATTATAATTTTAAATTATGTCATTAAAATCTAGGGGAAGCTATGCAAAAATGTCTTATAAATATAAGAAAGCACTCATGTTTGAAAAACATGTCTAAGATTATAATTTGATTTTTCTGTCTTTGAGGTATATTTTGATGCATTTTGAAAGCTAAATGATTGCAAAAAAATAAAGCTGAGTTTTCACTGTTTACAAACATCATTCCCCGGACTTCAAAGTAAGAGATTGACATAGTGTAAATGATAATTCAGCACAGTTCTCCTCCCCATAAATTAACATTTAAAATGTAACTTTGAAGAAAGTAAGCATTTTAGACATTGCTGACTGTTGAAGGGCACATGGCCACAATTTCTAAGATAGCGAGGGTTTATTGAGGTGAATGGATGGGATAGAAGATTTATAGTCATGGGCTCCACTGGCTTTCATAAAGTCTTTGAACAACTCTCATGGTACCTTATTTTCTGAATTTTTAAACTAGAGCTTATCTGTAGATCTACAATTCTGAGACCTTTGAACAGAAGTCAAATAGAAGGTGGCATGGGACAGAAGAGAATTATTATTCTGAGAAAATCTTATCTTTTTCACATTGCCATTTATCTTTCTCTGCCCATCAATTGATAAGTAATGGAAAGCAGGGGAAATGTTGTTTTCAGCATACTGATTATTTTATTGTGTTAGTATTAAATTTCTCTTGGCTCTTGGCCTTCTTAATCTTTTTTATTTCCCTCTATCATCTTTCTCACCAAGCAAATACAGGGTATGAAGCCAGAGGATTATACTCATTATTTTAAATATTTTCAATGTTGATTTTAGTAATAAGTGTATTTAGATGTGATTAAAAAGCGAGATCTATCTAGGAAATCCTCAAAACAGTGAATCAATAAAGATGATCAAGATTGTCCTTGTTGTATAAAAATGCTGTTTTTATAATACCTTTTACATACCTTTTTATATATACCTTTCTTTATGAGACTATCTGAAACATCTATGTGGATTGAATATATGTAATTCCTATGGCCTGTGCTTCCATATCTAGAAACCAACTCCAGAATATATTTAGTAATATTCTGGAAGATATAGATTCAAATATGTTCATTTCAGGTGAGTGATAGTGAAATATTAGAAACAATATATATGCCCATTGGTAGAGAAATAATAAAAATATGTATACACAAATATTTTAAAAATTTACACATAAAAATAACTATATCTACATAGATCAGATTAATGGAAATACACAGAGCAAAACTAAACATTCATTCTGGATATATATGTCAAGGTTAAGAAAGAGAATAGTAGATTAAATCATAAGCATATATAGCTTGTGCAAACTTCTAAACAGGAGTCAAGTAGATTGGAATTGAAGAAGCTCATGATGTGAGCTTCATATTCTATTGTCTGCAAACAGTTTGTACTGGCAGTGTATTCATAAAGTTCTTGTATAATCTTAATAGATAACAAATAGGGTTATATTCCACTATATATGATACCCCCCCCAAATTATTGTAGTTTGAAGGAGGTAGAAGTTGATTTCTCTATTACATGATAGAAGTAAGTTACCAGGACTAGGATTGTGACGGCATGATGTCATGGGGCACCCATATACTTAATTTTCTTCTCAGCCATTCTCAAAATTCTTACATCAACTCATGATCCAAAATGGTTGTTGGAGCTTTAGCTGTCATTTTTGCATTCTAAACCAGTATCAAGAGATAGGGATTGTAATGGCATATCTTCATCCTTTATAGGGATGTAGACAAATCTTCGTTACAGTCTCATTGGCCCGATTGATGGTAAGGATACTGAAGTACGTATCATTGCAGCTTGTTCAGATAGGACATAATGAAGAAAATGGTGTAGGAAAGCAGAAGAGAGGGGAGGAGGGGGATACATGCAAATGTGAATAGTTGCTAAATTTCATATGGGTGGCTACTTAAATATTTGCATATTTAAAAAATTATTTTATACTTTAAGATAAAAATATTATGTTTGTCTTTTTAAAAAGAACTACCATCTCAATTGGGTCAATAATATTTCAAATGTAAAATGTAGATAATAAGTCTTCCTCCCACAAATTCCTGAGAAAATTTTCAGAAAGTCACTGGAGCTTGCAGCAAAAAGTGGTCAGCATGAATGCTGACTGCCAAAGAATTATGAATGGCCCTCAACAATGAATGCTACAGATATCTTAAGTTCTGCTTAAGATGCTTCCAAATAAGTCTGTCCCTGTGGGTGTTTATATGGTTTACACTTCTTTTGAAGATGATGAAGGAAGACGTTACTGTTATTTCTGAAAGGATACAGAAAATTTAAATTGTAAATAGAGTAGGTATGATTTTACTCCTTCAGGTTTTTTTTTTATTTAAGTGTAGTTGACCTACGATATTATATTGATTTCGGTGTACAATGTAGTAATTCAACATTTATGTACATAATGAAGCCCCACCACAATAACTTTAGTTTCTGTCACCACATAATTATTACAGTAGTATTAACTATATTACCTATGGCTGTACTTTATATCTCTGTGACTTACTTTATAACTGTAAGATTGTACCTCTTAATCACCTTCCCATGTTTCACCCATTCTACCATTCCACTCCTCTCTGGCAATCATCAGTTTATTCTCTGTATTTTTGAGTCTGTTTGGTTTGTTTGCTGGTTTTGTTTTTCACTCACACATGGGTGAAATCATATAGTATTTGCTTTCTCGAACTTACTTCACTTAATGTAATACCCTCTAGGTTCACTAATATTGTTGCAAATGACAAGATTTCATTCTTTTTTATGGCTAAGTAATTCTTCTCTGTGTGTGTACCATATCTTCTTTATCCATTCATTTATCAATGAATCACTTAAGTTGCTTCCATATCTTGGCTGTTGTAAATGATGCTGTCGTGAATATGAGGGTGCATAAATCTTTTGAATTAGTGCTTGTTTTTTTCAGATAAATACCTGTAGGTGGAATTGTTGGATTGTATAGTATTTTTGCTTTTATTTTTTGAGGAACTACCTCAAAACCTACAGGTGGCTACACCAATTTACACTCCCTACAAAAGGAACTCTCATACCCTTTCCCCACATGCTTCCTGACACTTGTTATTTCTTATCTTTTTGATACTGTCTATCCATTCTGATTATTATGAAGTGATATCTCATTATGGTTTTCATTTGCATGTAGAGCATCTTTTCATACCTCTGCTGACATCTATATGTCTTCTTCAGAAAAATGTCTATTCAGGTCCTCTGCCCATTTTTAATTGGATTATTTGTTTGGTGTTGAGTTGTATGAATTGTATATATATATATTGGATATTAACTCCATATCAGATATAAAATATATCATTTGAAAATATCTTCTCCCATTCAATAAGTTGTCTTCATTTTATTGATGACTTTCTTGAACATGCACAGCTTTTTAGGTTGATGTCATCCCAATTCTCTGTTTTTGCTTTTGTTGCTCTTGGCTGAGGAGGCAGATCCAAAAATATATTGCTAAGACTGATGTCCAAGAGTTTACTGCCTGTGTTTTCTTTTAGGAGTTTTGTGTTTTTAGGGGTTACATTTAAATCTTTAAACCACCTTGAGTTTACTTTTGTAGGTAGTATAAGACAGTGGGTGGTCCACTTTCATTCTTTTGTTTATAGCTTTCCAGCTTTCTCAGCACCATTTATTGAAAAACCTGTCTTTTCCCCATTTTATATTATTTCCTCATTTATTGTAGATTAATTGATCCTATAATATGAGTTTGTTACTGGGCTATCTATTCTGTTTCATTGATCTATGTGTCTGTTATTTTTTTGTTTTGTTTTTTGGTAGGACCATACTGTTTTGATTATTATAGCTTTGTAGTATAGTTAAAAATCTGGACACATGAAATCTCCAGCTTTGTTCTTTCTCTAGATTGCTTTGGCTATTCAAGGTCTTTTATGCTTTCATACAAATTTTAGGATTTGTTGTTCTAGTTCTCTGAAATATTCCATCAGTATTTTGGATATGGCTTTTGTTGAATCTTTCTCAAGATTGTTTTGGGTAGTGTGGACATTTTAACTATTAATTCTTTCAGTCTATGAGCACAGTATGTTTGTCCATTTGTTTGTGCCATCTATTTCTTTCATCATTATAGTTTTCAGAGTACAGGTCTTTCACTTTTTGATTAAATTTTTCCCAGGTATTTTATTCTTTTTAATGCAATTGTAAATAGAATTGTTTTCTTAATTTCTCTTGATGATAATTTGTTGGTAGTGTTTAGATATAAAACTGTTTTTGTATATTCTGTATCCTGTGACTTTACTGAGCTCATTTATTCTAATAGTTTTTTAGTAGAGTCCTTAGGGTTTTCTATATAGTATCACGTGATAGTTATACTTAAAATAGTGATAGTTTTACTGCTTCCAAATTAGGAAGACCTTTATTTATTTATTTTGTCTGATTGCCATTTGTTGAATAAAAGTGCTGAGAGTGTGCATCCTTATCTAGTTCCTGATCTTAGAGGAAAAGCTTTCAGGTTTTCACCAGTGAGTATGATGTTAGCTGTGAGTTTGTCTCCATATGGTCTATATTATGTTCCCTCTCCAATCTTTTTGTTGAAAGTTTTTATCATACATGAATACTGAATTTTGTCCAATGCCTTTTATGCATCTATTGAGATACTCATATGATTTTTATCCTTCATTTTGTTAATGGGGTATATCATGTTGATTGATTGTGGGTATTGAATCATTTTTGCATCCCTGGGATAAATGCCATTTGATCATGGTGTATGAGACTTTAATGTATTCTTAAAGTCTCTCCTTCAATATAATTAACAAAAACTGGTCTTACAGCATGCAGTAAAAGGAAAAAATTAAAATTTCTGAAATTTCGTATTCAAATGCCGTTCCCAAGGAGCATTACCAAATATGCTCCTTTAAGCATTAATTAGTGCCGTGGCACTCAGGTAACAGACCATTGCTTTGAATAGATGTGCTTCTCTGAAACCACTTTTTCTTTGGTGCCTAAGCACAGGTAGATTGATAATAATAAACCCCAAACTTTCATGTCTTCATTTTCTCTTCTTGTCACTAAATACTTAAAGAAAATATGAGAAAACATACATTGAAATTATAGCTTATTTGGTTGTGAATAACACTAAGTACACTTTTTGTTTCTTTATTTTTGCTTTAGAACTCTTTGTCTCTGTCTCTTCTTTCCTCCCTCCTATGTCTCTTTGAAATAAATTAGGCACTGGAGATACAACTAAACCATTTTCCATTATTTGTTTCCCTTCTTTGTCTCCTGAAGTTTACCATCCCAGAAAAGGGGATGGGATTTTCTTTTTATATTTACATAAGTAAAATCATAAACCTATCAAACCTATCATTGTTCAGTAAACTTGTTTTCACTCATTATGCTTTGAAAATGTATCTATGTTGATACATTTAGATCTAGCTAGATTATTTGATTTGATTTAATAGCTGCTCTTTTAAAAGAAAAAACCTATGTTTCATTATCCATCTCTTTACTGATTCTAGTACGTGTAAAGTATGGATCCTTCTTATAAATGCTTATGTATCTATTTTTGTAGTCTTTATTTAACCAGGCTCCTGTTTAGTATTAGATAAATTATGTAACTGAAAAGAAGGCACTCTTACAGTAATCGATTTTGACAGCTTTTTAAATATAATGATTTTGGGATATTAGGATGCTTTTAGGTATGTAAGGTGGTCAGGAACCTCACCATCTTATTGTATATTTCTGATTTTGATCAATGACATTTTCTACTTGTTTATATGAATATTCTATTATTTCATGGAAGCTTTCCATTATTTACAGTCAAAGCCTGGTTGGTTGACTCAGTGTAGTATATTCTGTCTTTAAATCATTTATCTCAGTCCCTTGAGTGGACATATTTAAATAGATTTGAGGTGGCAGGATTAGGATATACTATTTTAAATGTAGATCTATAGAGCATGTCCTTCTAACTGAAATTATAATCCATTTTGTTAGACAGTTGTTAATCCAACACATTTATCTGAATAAATATGTCTTGTTAATGCACATAAACATACTACATGCAAAATTTGAAATTGTTTATAATGAAATGAATGAATCAGGATAATTGTTAAGTAGCAGTATGACATCTAGCAATATAACCAAACAGCTAAGAATCATATCACAAACTTAAGTGCAGGTATTTGTATATTTTAAATTAAATATGTAAAGTAACAAATAGATAAATTAATCTGTATAAGTGCTGGTTAAAAACTTGAGAAATCTGGAGATACTTATTCTAAATACTTTCCATGAGATATTGATTAAAAACATTTATGGAACTCTCAGAGAATACATATGCAGTACTTATATTTAGTGGGAAAATACAAAAGACATAGGAGACCTATCTGGGCCTGCAGAGAATCTATGACTAGATATGAACATGAAATGAACTAACATAAAGGGCATAGTTAATAAGTATACATTGATACTGTGGAAACTCTGAAAATTCTCCATGTCCTGAATTATTGGTATAAGCTCTTTCACCTAAAGGAATTTCTAGCTAACTGAAGTATTGAAATGGCAATTATGTTTAATATAATCATTTAAATGAAAACCATATGAAAGAGGATGACTGTTTTCTTTCTTTTTCTTTTTCTTTTTATTTTTTGAGACTGTGTGCACACAAGTGAGGAGGGTGAAAAGAGAGAGAGATAAGCTTAAGCAGGCTCCATGCCCAGCATGGAGCCCAGTGTGGGGCTGGATCTCACAACTGTGAAATTGTGACCTGAGCTGAAATCAAGAGTCAGACGCTTAACCTACTGGGCCACCCAGGCATCCCAAAAAGGACAAGCTGTCTGAACAGAATATTCCATACAGTTTTACCACCATTTATTATATCTTTCTGTAATGAAATAACTTTTCTGTCTCCTTTTTTGATATCAACACATCTGCTTTTATTCTCCTACTACAAAGGGCACTGCAGAGAAAATGCTAGTGTGTGTTCACACATGTGTTGCAAAGACATAAAGGTGTTAAAAGATACCAAATTAAAGGGTGAAATTTTTTAGAATGGTCCTAGTTCAAAAACTTTGGGAGACAACATATCAAGTAAAACTAAATAGCTATTATTTGTTTTAGAATGACTCACAGACTATAAAATGTTAAAACCTTCAAAATGAACATTTTGCTTGCAATATTTTGCTAATTTTATTAGATCATAGAACTTATAATGGCATCTTGAAAGCACTGGTGTTCTTCAAAACACAATTTTGGAAACACCTGTTATATGTATTTTTCCCTACACAGGTGACTTAACTGATTTGACTTCTGAATCTATAAACAACATAAATAAAAAAATAAAAAATTAATTTTAAAAATTGTTAAGGCTATTCTAAGTCCTTTAGATTTTCCCATAAATTATCAAATCAGCCTGTCAATTTGCACAAAAATTGTACAATTTGACAATCCTAGTGAGATTTAGGATTGATATTACAGTGAATCTATAGATCAGCTTGGGGAAAGTAAACTTCTTAATAATATTGAATCTTTTAATTTATGAATGTGGTATAGTTCTCTATTAATTTAAATTATCTCTAATTTCAAACAGTAATATTTTGTGGTTTTAGACTCAGGATCTTAAACATCTTTTATTAAATCGGTTCCTAGAAATGTCATATCTTTATGATACTGTTGTAAATACTATCATTGTAAAATTTCAATGTCCTGGGGTAATTGGGTGACTCAGTCAGTTAAGTGATTGACTCTTGATTTTAGCTCAAGTCATGATGTCATGGTTCATGGGATTGAGCCCTGTGTCAGGTTCTGCACTGACCATACCTGCTTGGGATCCTCTCTCTCTCCTTCTCTCTTTGCCCTTCCCTGGCTTTCTGGCATGTGTGCGCTCTCTCTCGCTCTCTCTCTCTCTCTCAAAATAAACAAACATTAAAAAATAAAATTTAAATTTCCTAGTATAAATAAATTACTGTATATTGGCTCTGTAGCCCATGCATGCTAATTTTACTTATTCTAGATTTTTTTTTGTAGGTTCCTTAGGACTTTCTATATGTAAGCAAGTGTGCTCTCTGTGAATGAAGACAGATTTATTCCTTCTTTCCCATTATTATTGCTGTATTTCACTGCCAAAAGTCCTCAGTACAATACCTATAAGAAGTTGGAGTGGACAACCTTGCATAGATCCTGATCTTACAGAATAATCATTTAGTTTTACCACTAAGTATAGTATCAGCTGTAGATTTATTATAGCTGCCCTGTCGAATTAAGGAAATTCTCTCATTTTCCAAGTCTGTTGAGAACTTTTTCTTAGTGCATGAATGTTGAATTTTCTCAGAGGCTTTCTCTTTATTAACTGATCATGAGTTTTCCCCTTTATTCTTTTAATGTGGTAAATTACATTATTGATTTTCACTTAATTAATTTTTCATTCCTATGAGAACTCTTAGTTAGTCACAATGTATTTTTCTATAATATAGTTCTGTATTTGATTTTCTAATATTTTGTCTATGTGTTTATATCAGGGCTATTGGCCTATAGTTTTATTCTAATGTCTTGAGCAGATTTTGGTGTCAGGACTGTACTGGCATCATACGGTAACTTGGAAAGTATCTACCTCTTGTCAAGTTTTCTAAACGAGGTTTGTAAGCTCGGTGTTACTCTTTTCTTTTTCTTATGTTTTTTATTTATTTTTATTTATTTTATGTTTTGAGAGACAGAGAGAGACAGCACAAGCAGGGGAAGGTCAGAGAGAGAGGGAGATACAGAATCTGAAGCAGCTTCCAGGCTCTTAGCTAGCTGTCAGCACAGAGCCCGATGTGGGGCTCGAACCCGCAAACCGCTAGATCCTGACCTGAGCCGAAGCCGGACGCTTAACCCACTGAGCCACCCAGGCGCCCAGGTGTTATTCTTTTCTTAATGTCTGACAAATTTACCAATGTAAATCTCTTTTGTTGATGTTGAGTTTTTAATTATGAATTGGATCTTTTTATTGGTAGAATGCAATTTTGATGATCTATTTTATTTCAACTCAATTTTAATAACTTATTTTTTAAAGTTTGTTTATTTTGAGAAAGAGAGCAAGTGGGGAAGGGACAGAGAGAGAGGGAGAAAAAATTCCAAGGAGGCTCTGACAGCATGGAACCCTACGCAGGGCTCAATCCCATGAACTATGAGATCATGACCTAAGACAAAATCAAAAGTCAGACTCTTAACCAACATAGCCACCCAGAGACCCCAAAATTTGATGTCAACCTTTTTTATGATTTTTTGAGAACACAGACCACTGTTGTTTTCAGTATTGAAGGATCTGTGACATCCTGTATCATGGTCGCAATGATCCCTGACTTCTGGTTTTCATGGCCATGTATAACCCTTTTTCCTTCATTATGGGTTGGACTTAGTGAATTTACTTGGAGAGAATAGTATACAGCAGAAGTGATGGATTGTTATTTCTCAGCTTAGGTTACAGAAAGACTGTGGCATACATCTTGGGTGATCTCTCTGACTCCCTGTGCTATGATCTGAGCTGCTTTATAGGAAAAAACACTCCTTTGGTATTTCTCTTTTATTCCTCCACTACCTTACTCCCAACATTTCTGACACCAGAAGTGGGGATTTTTTGGGGTAGAGGATGAAGTGGATTTCCCACACTAAGCAATTATCTGCAATACCAGCTCAGAGTCCTACAATTCAGTTAAATTTTGACCCTTAACTGAAGTTTGCACAGACTGTACAGGTTAAAGACTCTGTTCCACAAAACTAACCTGTACTTCCCACCCACCCACTTCCCCCAACTCACTTCAGATGCCAATCACAAGTAGTAGTACGCCCCAGATTACAACTTCTGTCTCAATCAGTTATAAATCTGAGGTCCCATGACCCCTTTCTTGGATTTGATCATTTACTAGATTTCCCTAAGAACTCAGTTAGACACTTATTTACATGTACCAGTTTATTATATAATAAACAATGTGATAAATGATAGAGATGAGATCTATAGGATAGGTCTGGAAATGTGTCTAGTGCAGGAGCTTTGGTTCCCATGGAATTGGGTTGTAGAAGCTCCCTGAACCCCGTACTATTGAGGGTTTTATGAAGGTTTCATCATATAGGCAAGGTGGAGCATTAACTTCATTTCCAGCCCCTCTCTCCATTCCTGAGAATGGGGAGGTAGGACTGAATGTCCCAAACTTCTACATGGATTGGTCTTTGTGGTAGTCAGGTCCCATCCAGGAGTTCAGGAAGAGCCAACTCTTTAGAACAAAACAATTTTTATCACCCAGGAAATTCAAGGGATTTAGGAATTTAGCTTCAGATGTCCCTATCACTAAGGTAGATTACAAAGATCTTAGGAATTCTGTGTCAGGAACTAGGGTCAAAGACTAAAAGTTAGAACAAAAGACTCTCCTAGAAATTCTATTTTCAAGGGTTTTAGGAGCTCTGTGTGAAGAACCAGGAGGCAGAACGTGTCTGTATATTTCTTATTATTTCACAGCTGCACTAAGGCATGCCCACTTAGTCAGGAACTTATGTTTCTGGACAATGGCCAGTAAGGATCCGAGCCCTTCCTAATACATAAAAGGCTGAGTTTGAAAGCACATCTACCCTGCTACGCCTTAAAATGATTCCAGTCCAGACAGTACCTTGATTACAGCCAGGGGTTTGCGTCATGTACAGAAGTGGGGAAATCATGAAAAATGTTACACAGCTGCCGTTCATTAGTGTCATCATTCACCACTTAGTCTTCTTTTAGTCTCTCTTTCTCATTTGGTGTGTGGTAGTTATTCATTAGCACACATACAGATATATTTTAGTCTCTAATTCCTTCTCATCTACATTAATTTGTCCGTTAAAATTTTGCTTGCACTAAACACAATTGTAATGAAAATAAAATATTTTCTTCCCTTCAGTGATAGTCTGTAAATAGGTGGTGCTTATTATATTACATTCACTCACCTTTCCCATTTCACTCTCTCTTTCCCACTGAGAGATACATATTTAGCAATAACAATGTACAGCTAAGTGCAGTACATTAAAATTATGTGCAGTACATAAAATTATGTGAAAAGGATTTCAGTTTTGGAGTAACATAACAATGTACAGCTAAGTGCAGTACAATAAAATTATGTGAAAAGGATTTCAGTTTTGGAGTAAAATAGTAAATTTATTATGAAATGTTTACATTTTATTCATCATCTTAGAATATAACTATGTTACTTTTATTAAGTTGTTTCTCAGCAATGAACTCACCCTCCAAACTTGGCATTTTGATGCTAGGGCTGGTACTCTGCCAACCACATGTTTTCTTTGCCAACCGGTTCCCCTTTAGGTTCTGCCAGTAGGGACATTGGAGCGAGTGCAGAAGATAGGAAGGGAGAGAGGGATTTCCCCTTCTTTTTGGAGTGCTGTTTTGTTGGCATTGCTCCAGTGTTGGCCCTTAACCTTGGGCAACAGCAGGTGATTCTAGTTCCCAGCTTCTTTACTCTCACAAGCAGCCTTGGCAGCAATGCCAGCATCAACCAGCTGGCCTCCCTCCCTCGAGTCTGGGTCCAGCTGCACAAGAGTCCTCTTCCTCTTTCAGGCTCCAGAGATCTTAACATTCACCCTACAGTGTGCACTTCTCAGAGGCTTTGCTTCTAGATCTTCGGTTCTAGTTCCTCCAAACTGCTAGCTTCCGATTTTCTACCTCTTCTCCCTCCAAACTGCTAGCTTCCGATTTTCTACCTCTTCTCCCTTTGGTCTCTGAGCCTTAATTGTATTAGCTACTTCTTGTAACTGTTACCTCTTTTCATCTCAGTATTTTTTTCCCCTTGACTTTCTAATAATCAGATTTACTAATTCTGTGTGTAGAATTCTTTTTAAAAATAACTATGTTTGTTTCTGTTTTCCTACCTTCACTTTGACTAATACACAGTATAGTAATAGAATAATTCACTTGGGAAGAATTTCAAATCCATAATAAAGTAGGACATAAGGCCAAAATATTGGTCCTATGAAATTTATATCATATGTTGGTTATTTTGAAATGTGGTTTGGAATACTAAATACTGGTCTTACAACACATGTCCATAATGACAGTCTCTTCTAAAGGAACACTTAAATAGGCATAGTAAATCAGATGGCAAAGAGCCAATTCTTCATGTCTTTGCTGATTCAGAGAAGACCTCTAACCTCCATTAATTACCTCTTTCTCTGAATTTATATTTGTTTTATATACTTTGCTCCCAAATTTCGTAGTTCATATATATATCTTATTTATGCTATATCATTTTTTTCCCAAATAAGGTTGCAAACTTTTTGTAGATAATTAATCCTATCCTTCTCTTTTATCTACTAATGTGCCTAGCACCACTGTTTTGGAATATAACATTATTTGACAAGTAATTTTATGACAAATTTTTCCTGAATGCCTTACTTATATTTATAAAGAATATAAGAAGAATTTCTTCTGAAGAAGAATAATTTCTTTTGAAATATAAAGAAGAATTTCTTTTGAAGGGGTCAGTGAAAAGGAATGTGGTAATGGCAGAGGGAAAAAAAAGAGGAAAGGGCTAACAAATATTGATAAGTAGATTATAATTTGTTTACCTAATATAATAAAATGTTTGCAAAATTGTTATCAAAAATCCATTGCTAAATATTTCCTAGTTACCAAATTCAAGATTTGATGAATATTTGATGAATGATAAATTTACAAATATTTGAATTACTGAAAGATTAATACTTCTGTTTAAATTTATATAATGTTTCAAAGTTACATGAAATAAAATGAAATGTTTACTTGTCTATATTTTATTTAATTCCACTAAAAATTAATATTTCTATTTTATATATAATAAAATATGCCCCTGGTCATAGCTAGTCTACAGCAGACCTGGGAAGTCAACTCAAGCATTGTAAGTTTCTCACAAGTGGAATATCTAAACCCCAATAGCTAGACAAATAAAAAGGTTATGTCATAACTTTTACACAAGAAAAAATGTTTGAAAATTTAAAAAGATTATTTCTTATCTTCAGGGGTTATTCAGTTTCCTGATAAAATATTCTAATAGTTTGAGAGATCTCTGTTCATATTACACAGCAGCTACTTCACAACTGTTCTAGGTAATGATTCAACCTCCCTATGTCAGAGTATTCTCATCTGATAAACAATAACAATAATTTCTTCATAGGGACTTTTTTGTTGAAATATAAAATGAAAAACAAAATCAATTAAATGCATGGATATTATTTCTATTCAGGCATATGATACAAAGCATACTGCCAAACACATAGTTGATGCTCAAAAATCAACACATATTTGCCAAAGTGTGTGTTCAGCCCTTTTTTAAATTGAGGCATAGTTGGCATATAATATTGTATTAGCTTCAAGTATACAGCATAATGATTCAGTATTTGTAAATATTGAAAAATGATCACAGTAAGTCTAGGTAATATCTGTCACCATACACAGTTACAAATTTTTTTTCTTGTGATGAGGACTTTTAAGATACACTGTTACAGCAACTCTCAAATATGCTATTAACTATAGTCACAGTGCTGTACATTACATCCTTATGACTGTAGCAAATATTTTTTATAAGCCTAAGTTGAAGTTTATTATCTCTCAGAAGAAAACTGTTAAACTTACTCTATTTAAGGTAGAAATGCACAAAACTATCTACTAATTTAAATGCTTTGTAGAATCTCTGATCCTCTTGGCAGTTTTACTGTTATATACACATAATTTTTATGATTTGCAAAATGTTAGCCTTTGAAACAAAGGTTTTCTCATGAAACATTTGAGTGCTACCTTGAATAATGGGAGAGCTGCACATAGAGAACAATGTAGTGTGCATAAAAGGATTTAGATAGTCCTCACATCAACTTGCTGGCAATGGAGTACCTGTATTAATGAGAGAGCATAGGCTGTTTTATAATACTGAAGTGGTTGAAATCCTACATAGATATCTCTGCATTAACTGGAAAGGATCTACAGCTTCCCAGAGATTATAAATCCTTTAGTTGCTATAACAAAGTTAGAGTGGCTTCAATAGGATAGAATGCATTTCTGTCTCACCTAACAGTCTGCCTGGTCCAGGCCAGTAGGACAGCTCTGCTCCATAAGGTTGTTCAGGTAACCAAGCTTCTTCCTTAGTTGTTCTGCTCCCTCCTAGGTGCTTTCCCTGTCTGCAGAGTGAACACTAGCCAATGTCTATCTGAAGTCCAGCTTCTAGGAAAGAAGAAGGTGAATGTAAGACAAATAACTCCTTTATAATAAGGGATACGGAAGTTGTACTCATTACTTGTACTCCATTTTATTTGCAAGAACTCGGTCACATAAACACATATAACTATAAAGAAATTATATTTCATTTAGTCTCAGAATGGAGTCCAACATGAGAATTTAAAAAAAAATTCTTTTGAGACCAAGAACCCAATAAAATTCCCATATGTTCTACTCCATATGTCTTAAAATATGTATTTTCACTCGTTAGGGTATAGGTTCTATAAATATAGATATATGAGTGTATCTCACATATACTCAATTCATTGTTCTTCTGCACTTACATTTGTATTGTTTATCAGTTTCTGAAACAAGTATGTTACATTCATCCACTGTCAGTATAGTTTTTTTCCCTCTTTGGTATTTTATCAGCATATGGTTTTTATCTCTTTCTAGGAAATTTATTAGTGCATGCAGGTTCATAAATGTTACATCTTCATGGTGGGTTCATTCCCTCTTTATCTCTCTTAATAGTTTGGCACAAGTAATACTGTCCTCTTATTAGTATTACCCCCAAATACTTTCTTTTAGTTGGTATTTAAGTATTTCTCTTTTAAACTGTAAGTGTGGTCACCATATATTGAAAGAAGAGGTAGGGATTTCTTGCCTGGAAAGATGTGATTCTGCCTTTTCCTAGTTACCATGGACAATTTTGTTGCTAAAGTTTTAGCTCATTCTTTATGTCTTCACTGGCCTTTCCCAGTTAATATTAAGATCAAAACTGGTTTCAGGTATGTTTTAATGATTAATAGTAACGCTTTATCCTTAAAGTTTTCTCTAAGGATAAAAACTTTTTTTTAATAAAAAGATAGCTATAATTATATCTGGAATAGCCAATTCTGCAGATTGGGTATCTGCAAATATTTGTAACATTTTTATGCTAAGAATATTTTAAAGTCATTGACAAAGTTGATTCCATCAGAGATTAACCATTGCCCAGCCACCCACTTTTTAAATTTCTTTATTTTTATTTATTTATTTTTTTAAAAAAATTAATGTATATTTTTGAGAGAGAGAGAGAGAGAGACAGAGTATGAGCAGGGAAGGGACAGACAGAGAGGGAGACACAGAATCTAAAGCAGGCTTAAGGCTCTGAGCTGTCAGCACAGAGCCCCATGTGGGGCTCGAACTCAGGAACTGTGAGGTCATGACCTGAGCCGAAGTCAGATGCCCAACAAACTGAGCCACCCAGGTGCCCCACCACCACTTTTTAAATAAGCCCTTGAAAGAGACTCTTAACTGTAGAGAACAATCTGAGGGTTGCTGGAGGGGAGGTGGGCAGGGGGATGGGTTAAATGGGTGATGGGCATTGAGAAGGGCACTTGTGATGAGTGCTGGGTATTATATGTAAGTGATGAATCACTAAATACTATTCCAGAAGCTAATACTACATTCTATGGTAACTAATTAGAATTTAAATAAAAATTTGAAACATTTAAAAAAGATTAAAAATAAAACATTGTTTTTTTGCTATTTACAAAAAACATTAAAAATTAAAAGCAACAAATAAGTCCTTGAAATCTATAATTTCTTTCCTTCAGTCTCTGAAATTACTCTAAAGCAGACAACCATGTGATTGTCAACTGACAGAATTTTACTTGAGCTGGAAGCAACTTGTGGGCATTTCTGTCCTCTTTCTCAGTAAGTGAGGAAATTGTCATTCAGGAGTATGGGTAGTTCATCCTGTTTGTGTTTCTAGCTCTTCTTTAAATCAAACTATTTTGTGGTTTTGATAAAACAGCATTATCCTGCTAATTTTATTGCCCCTTAGTGCCATGATTCTTTCTCATCTTCAAGGTCTTCTATTCTGAGTCCAAAACTTAGACAAAGTTAGAGCTTTAGTTCTTCTTTCTCTGTACATTTTCTTCCTTTATTATCTATTTACCCCCATTGTATTAGCTCTCATTTTCAGAGTAGTAGCAATCGCTAGCTATAGCTTCCCTCCAAATAATTCTTGAATTCCAGCCAATGACCCAACATTTCCATTGGCACTTGACACTCCATGCATTCAACATCTCCTCCTTTCTTCCCTTTATTTCATTACTCATGAAGATCTATTAATTCTTCTTTAGAAATATAAATTTTTAAAAGTGATGTGGACTTTATTTTTTTAAGCCTTGTAGATATTTATTAAAATCTGCATAAGAATGCATTTTTTATAGTTTATTGTCAAGTTGGTTTCCATGTAACACCCAGTGCTCTTCCCAAGTGCCCTCCTCCATGTCCGTCACCCCCATTCCCCTTTCCCCCTCCCCCTTCAGCCCTCAGTTTGTTTTATTATTCAAGAGTCTTTCAGGATTTGCCTCCCTCCCTCTCCCTAACTCTTTTCCCCCCTTTCCCCTCCCCATGGTCCTCTGTTAAGTTTCTCCTGTTAGACTTATGAGTGAAAACATAAGGTGTCTGTCCTTCTCTGCCTGACTTATTTCACTTAGCATGACACCCTCGAGTTCCATCCACATTGCCATGAATGGCCAGATTTCATTCTTTCTCATTGCCATGTAGTATTCCATTGTATATATAAACCACATCTTCTTGATCCATTCATCAGTTGATGGACATTTAGGCTCTTTCCATGATTTGGCTATTGTTGAAAGCCCTGCTATGAACATTGGGGTACATGTGCCCCTATGCATCAGCACTTCTGTAAAAAGGGATGTGGACTTTAAATGTAAGATATTATTAAGGACTAATTATCAACTGCAATAAGTGTTTCTGAAAAGAAGATATTTAAACCTCTTTAATTTAAAAAATAAAATACTGGCTTTGGTAATGGTTTAATAAATGTGCATTTTTACTTTGACATCTAATACATAGATTGAAGTCATTGGGAATAAGTTCTCAAATTACCCACTTTCCTTTCCATTTAAAAGTTTCCTCTTTTAACTTGCGTCTGCTTTCTCCACATTATCTGTGTTCTGTGATGTTCACTAACAATAAAACTAATAGAAGAGCAGAAGGTGACTGTGTCCTTAATGAGCTGGCTATTAGCTTTTTGAGAGAATATTTTGATTTACCCTTATAGCATCTGGATATAAATTTGTAATTTCTTTAGGACCTTGCATTTATGTGTGTTATGTCCCCTGTTTAAAGGTGGGAACATATGCTTATGAGCTTTACCCATTTGTTGGTGGTATTTAACATATAAAAGCATTTTGCAATATTTAAGCAGTATTACCAGGATGTCAAAAAGCTTTAAAAGTTGTTTAATATTTTTTGAGGTAGCTATCCCCACCTACTTTCTTTTCCCATATTGCCTATTAAATATACCAGCCATCTGGATTCCTACTTGCTGTTCAAGAATTCATTTAAACAAAATCCCACAATTTAGTTGGTTAATAATCCATTAAGTATCATGATGCTGAAGAAATAAATTCACTGGCTAACCTTTTAGAGAAGTAGGTTGTGTATTAAATTTATCCACTGGCCACCTAGGCCCTAGTTGTATCAGAAAACAATTTAAGTGCTATACAAGTATGTAGATATATACTTATTAAAATGGAATATAGTTATAGACATAAAATATAGCTTGTCATGATAAGTACAGTTAAGAAAATAAGAAAAAATTAAGTATTATATGAATTAATGGTATAAATCAAGCACCCAAAGAACTTTAGGATATTCAGAATTATGCTGCCAAGACATCTAAATGAATGAAAGTTATAAATTGGATGCTTTAAAATACAATGTATAAATCTTCTGTCTTGCAAATTTGGGTTAGGAAATATATAAATTGTAACAGATGTGTTAAAATAGGCTCTGCTTTGATTATAAATCAAATCCAAACTGAATGCATTTGTAATTTGGGCCATGCTACCAAAAATCTGCATGACTTTTATAGGTCTGTTTTCTTCCTTACTCAGAAATGAGAGGATTGGTTGAATCAGAGTTGACAGAATAGTCATCTGTTTTTCTTTATATAAATCCAAATGTCTCTATGCAGAAGCCATCAGTCTGTTATCTCCTTACTTTGGCTGATTATTCTACAGAGATTTAAGTGTGATTCCTTTAGGTGGATTATTTCAATGGTCTCTTTCTAAACTATAATTCTATTTTAAATATCATATACACATCAATGTGATTAAATTAGACACATAAAGAAACATAAAAAGAAGAAACAAGATTATGGTTGCCTGAAACTTGAGGCATTTGTTCTAGCTAGATTACTAAAAATATACATCAGGCCCTCCTCTCTCCCTATCCCCCACCCCCATAATGGTCATGATGATAGTTTTCCCTGTAAATTTCTAGATTGATTGTTCTTAACCTGGGCTTTAGAGGTTGTATAGGGAAAACTCTAGCTAATGTAAATGTACCTTTATCCTTGAATAAAAATAATCAGTAACTTCTAATAGCAAGAGAATGTTAGTAGAGAGGTGGAGGACTTTTGGCAGATAAGTGATTCATCCATTAACAGTATGTCACTGGTACCACTCTCAGACATATGCTCTCTGGAATTTGGTCACTTGCAGACGTTTCAAGGGGAAGCTGTCTGCAGAGTTGTCCTTTTGACATACAGTAGTTCTAGGATGTCCTGCATGTATTATCACATGACTTAATCAAAGTCTGTAAATTTCAGTAGGTGAAGAGTAAATCCATATATTCTGACTTTGGTGTCACTTTGATAAATATTGTTAGCTGTGACAGTCATTCTATGGGGACTAAATGTCGTGCCACAATACAAGAATATAATTAATATCCTCATTATTAATCATTGCATGTCACCCATAACTTATTCTGACTCACCAAATTTATTTAAGGTGCCTATAAAAATGTAAGCTTTGGACATATTTTGATGTAGGTACAACATTTTAAAGCTTCTGAATCACCTGTTGAAATAAACTGAAAACAGGCTTTCTCATACATCCTTTTTCTTCTGTAACTATAATTTTACAAGATACATATTTTTTGCTTTCTGTATCAGTAAAGTTTGTAAAATAGATCTTAGTCATTGTGAAGATAAAAGAAAATCTTTATGTGGGGAAAGTGGAACCCTCTTACACTTTTGTTGGGAATGTAAACTGGTGCAGCCACTCTGGAAAACAGTGTGGAGTTTCCTTCAAAAGTTAAAATTAGAACTACCCTATGTCCAGCAATCGTACTAGTAGGTATTTATCCAAAAAATACAAAAATTATAATTCAAAGGGGTACATGCATCTCACTGTTTAAAGCAGCATTGTCTACAATAGCCAAATTAGGGAAATAGCCCAAGCGTTCATCTCCTGATGAGTAGATAAGGAAGATATGGTATATATACACAATGGAATACTGGTCAGCCATAAAAAGAATAAAATCTTGCCATTTGCAATGACCACGATGGAGCTAGAAAGGATGATGCTAAGTGAAGTCAGGGAAAGACAACTACCATATGATTTCACTCATATGTGGAATTTAAGAAACAAAACAAATGTGCAAAGGAAAGAGAGAGAAAGAGAGAGAGGCAAACCAGGAAACAGACTCTTAACTATAGAGAACAAACTGATGGTCACCAGAAGGGACATGGGTGTAGGAAACGGGTGAAATAGGTGATGGGGATTAAGGAGTACACTTGTGATGAGCATCAAGTGTTGTATGGAAGTCTTGAATCACTATATTGTATGCTAGAATCTAATATGATACTATACATTAACTGGAATTTAAATACAAGCTTAAAACAACAACAACAACACCTTTAGCTTTCCTTTGTTTGTAAAGAGTCTCCCATTTTGCAAAGTGGTTTTACCTAATTGATCTATTTTGCCTGATACTCACATTAGTCCTAAGAAGTGAACTGAAATAGAATTGCCTGGGTGGCTCATTCGGTTGAGCATCCGACTCTTGATTTCAGCTCAGATCATGGCCACATGGTGTATGAGATTGAGCCCTGCATTGGCTGGCGGCACAGAGCCTACTTGGGATTCTGTCTCTTTCTGCCCCTCCCTCGCTCACTCTCAAAAATAAATGAAACTTTAAAAAAAGTGAAATGAAATATTCCCATTTATAAATGAAGATACAGTGCTCAGAAAGAACAAGCCATTCAGCCATCATCCGATCCTGAGTGGCAGAGCAGCCTTTCCTGATGTCCATCCCAACATTCTTTCTGTCCTGTAGCATCAGCTCCTCCAGCAAAGCATGTCAGTGAGCCCCTCACATAAAACCAAGTACAGAGTGACTGGCTCTCAGACTTTAGTGTGCATTGAAATAACCTGGAAGGCTAGTTAAACATGCATCATTATGTTCTTAGTCTCTAAAGATAGTGACTTGAATAGGAACTGGAATTGGCATTTTAAATAAATACTTCTGGGTATTCTGTGATAAGTAGACAGAAAATCACACTGCATGCAATTCTGATTTAGAAAAGTGAATCCCAAGTCCTTAGTAGTTTACAAAATAGATTGGAACCTATAGAACCTATGGTACTTGAGCATATCAGAGATGCTTAAATTGGGCAAGTTTGATGCCTATGTGTCTAGAATTTCATATGTAAAACACAAACTGATTTAGATAACAAAGAGCTTAGGCTGTCTATTGATTACATGATTTCATGCCCTCCAGTAGTGAAGGCAGCATTGTTGTATGCAGCATATTCTTGAGTGCCTGAGATTAAAACGAACTTATTTGAGTCATAATTTCTGCTTGTTCCGTTTTACTCCCCACTCCCTTCCCATTCTACTGCGAATAAGCAGGTGGCAGGAAGGAGGTTTATGGTAGGATTTAAAATGAAAACCAATTAGACAAGTAATTAAAAAATGGGAACTGACAACATGCCTTGATGTGCCTGATGTGTAAAATAGAAATTATTCCAGGGAAATTTTATTTTGTTACTTAAAAAATTATGAATCAAGGAGAAGCATAGAGTGTTGGCTCTCACTGGCTCCCTCATCACCATTGCTTTATCAGCTGTGTCCTGAGCTAAAGCCAAGAAGGGAAATATAAAGTACATTTATTTAGAGAAAAAACTGCTACTACTGGAAAATGACCAAAAAATATCTCCATTTGATAGGAAATATTGATCTTAAATTCCTTTGCTTGTAGTTAAGTGAAGAAGTGGCCTCCACAATGTCCTTTTTTTTTTTCTAAATTAAGCAGAGCCCAAAGTTAGTAAGTGTTAAAAACAGAGAATGTGCAGTTTCACTTGCAACATAACAGATTCATGTGCTCCATAGACCTGCTCACCAGTGAAACAGACCTAAAAAATAATAAGAGGGGGAAAATAAAACCTAAATGACTTAAAACCTCTGGAAATGATTTTAAGAGCATAAACACACCCACACACAAAATCATAGATTCAAGCGAATCTACTAAAACTCACCATTTTCTAAGCTAAGCCTATGTAGATATTTACCTTGATAATTTGACACAGAATTATTGGGAAAACAGAGCCTTCATAATGGCTATGGTTTCCTTGAGATGAAAGCCAGTATAGTGATAGTCTTCTAGTAATAATCTGATAGTACAAAGGAATAATAAAATTTTCAATTATCAATATCATGTACTGTGTTAGTATACTGTTAAATTATAATTTTGCTTCTCATGTATGTTCTTCTATTCTCTTAATCTAACCTATAAACCAGCTACATCAGGACCTAGACATTAAATACTTTTCTCATTTTTTGAAGATTAAATGGAACAATGCCTAAGGTCTAGTAGGTCCTTGAATATTTATTAAACATTATCCTGTGAGTTCTATAAAATGCCTCTTTATTTCTCATATGCCTAGCTGGGCACTATATAAATCAGACTTCTGATTATAGGTAAATTTATATGAGAAATATTGAGACTCGAGAGTCAAAGGTATGGGTTCAAACTATGATCATCTGTTTCTCACCCAGAGATTGGCCTCAAACCTAACTCGTGTAGGGGTTTCCTCACTTTATTATTTATTTTTGTTGGGCCTGGGGCAAACTTATTAGCTAACTGAGTTTTGCTATGTATTCTCATATATTCTCAGTAATAAAATCATAATCTGATCCACAAAGTATATAAATATATACAAGTATATATTTGTATATAGCTAATGTTCTGTCACCTATCCATCTAAATCACTAAAGGAGCTTTCTAAGGGAAATTTCCCTTAAAAGGAAGAAATATGGTTACGAAATATTTTCAAAGTTTTTGTTTTAAATTTGACTCAAATTGGCCCCAAAATTTTAATAAGTACCTATATCCCAAAATTTCAAGTCAACAAGAAATATAATTTTATTATTTTCTGTAACTCAATTTCTATCTCAAATATCTTTCTCATTTGGGAAACAAAAGCCTGCTTTAAATCAATTTGAAGTATCTTCTTACCAACAGTTTATTATTTCTATAATGTTAGGTAATATTATTTATATAATATTTATTTATATAATGTTCCTGGTGGCTGAGGGAGTTGTTTTCCTCTCCCAGTGAGGTAAATTAACCTAATGTCATATGTATAGGGGTGAGAAATGAGGATAAAATGGGGATCTTTTTCAAGATAGCATATTTTTCACAAGAATACACATAGAGGAGGACATGGGTGGCTCAGTTGGCTGAGTGACCAACTCTTGATTTTGGCTCAGGTCATCATCCCAGGATCTTAGGATGCAGATCCCAGGGTCTGCATCGGGCTCTGCACTGAGCATGGAGCCTGCTTGGGATTCTTTCTCTTTCTCTATCTCACTCACTCTCTGTCTCTCCCTCTTCCCTTCTCCCCTGCTCAGGTGCTCTCTCTCTCTGTCTCTAAAATAAAAATAAATAAATAAATAAATAAATTTATTTTTAAAGAATACATATTTTAAAGAATACATACATATTTTAAAAGAATACATATAGAAAGGATCACCCGTTTTTTTACTTGAATGAAGTAGATTGCATCAAGCCAATGTTCCTACTGTAAAAGTAAAAAAGGCTAGATATATCACAAAAATAATACTTTTTAAAAATATGAGTGTTGTGGGAAAAATTATGAACTCTAATTCTGAAAGTTCAGATGATTGCTGAGCATTCAGGTGAGCAGATGATTGCTGGCCATTTTCTACCCTGTGGCTATTTTGTCAGTTCTGGGTATAGATCGAAGTTTGTGCTTCAGAGACTCTCCTGGAAATAAGGAAAGATCTGTGATATTTGGGAATTAAGTGGAGCTCTCATGACAGTTGGAAATTTTGAGTCCCCACATCAGATCCAGATTCCTCCCTGGGACATTTGCTGAGTTCTGAGGATCAGGGACCCCTGTGCTCAGGGTTCCTTAATGGCACAGCCCTATCTCCCATTGTTTCCTGGTGATTAAAAAACAAAGTTCCATTTGAAAGAGTTTCCTACCTCAGATATGGACTCAATTTGTCCTTCAAGACAAAAGAACAGACTTAACAGACTTTGAGGTTTCAGGGGATGATGTGATCGCAATCAAAATCACAGATTCTCCTTTTGCACGGCTGATGGGAATGCAAAATGGTGCAGCCACTGGAAAATAATATAGAGGTTCCTCAAAAAATTAAAAATAGAACTACCCTATGACCCAGCAATTACACCACTAGGTATTTATCCAAAGGGTACAGGAGTGCTGATTCGAAGGGGTACATACACCCGATGTTTATAACAGTACTATTGACAATAGTCAAAATATGGAAAGAGCCCAAATGTCCATCGACTGATGAATGGATAAAGAAGATGTGTGTGTGTGTTTGTGTGTGTGTGTGTGTGTGTGTGTGTGAATATTACTCAGTGATCAAAAAGAATGAAATCTTGCCACTTGCAAAAACATGGATGGAACTAGTGTGCATTATGCTAAGTGAATTATGCTAAATGGTGCAGCCACTGGAAAACAATATAGAGGTTCCTCAAAAAATTAAAAATAGAACTAGGTATTTATCCAAAGGATACAGGAGTGCTGATTCGAAGGGGTACATACACCTTCGAATATGGAAAGAGCCCAAGTGTACATCGACTGATGAATGGATAAAGAAGATTACTCAGTGATCAAAAATAATGAAATCTTGCCATTTGTAAAAACATGGATGGAACTAGTGTGTATTATGCTAAGTGAAATGTCAGTCAGGGAAAGACAAATATCACATGATTTCACTCATATGTGGAATTTAAGATACAAAATAGATGAACATAAGGGAAAGGATGCAAAAAAATATAACAACAGAGAGGGAGACCAGCCATAAGAGACTTAAATAGAGAGCAAACTGAAGGTTGCTGGCAGGGTATGGGTGGGGAGATGGGCTAAATGGGCAAGGAGCATTAAGGAGGACACTTGTTCGGATGAGCACTGGGTGTTATATGTAAGTGATGAATCATAAGATTCTATTCCTCAAATAATAATAAAAAAATCACAGGGTTCTTGTTGAAATTTGTAAGTTTAGCCTAAAATTTATCAAGAATTTTAGATGGGAAGCAAGTGGACATTTATCATGGAGCACTTGTATACGGAAATATATTTATAGAATAGCTGAGACAATCTTGTAAGAGGAGAAAGAGAAGGGAGAGGAAAAGAAAGAAGGAGATAGAGGACTTGCCCTGCTAAATTGCAAGACTTCCTATAAAATTACAGTAATTTAAAAAGTGTTATTGGTGTAAGCAGAATAAAACAGGAGAGTCTAACAGGGGACTTCCACATACACAGCTATACAGAGGGTCAGCAACTCAATTCAGTGTAGAAGGAATGCTCTCTTTGTGAACACTAATAAGACCCCTTACGTGTCAAGTGAGTATCTACCTAGAAAATAAAAACATTAATATTTTCCTCACACTATACAAAAATTTGAGTAGATCAACTACTTTTATTTGAAAGATAATAACATTCTATTAAAAAACCAAGAGGGGTGGTTGGCTGTCAGTAGAGCACATGACTCTTGATCTCAGGGCCGTGAATTTGAGCCCCACATTGGGCATGGAGCCTACTTAAATAAAAGAAAAACATAAGAGAATGTCTTCATTACCTTGAGAAAAGAAAGTGTATATCTTTTTATCATCCAGTGTTAGAGTTTCAGGTGTACATTGTAGTGATTCAACAGTTCTATACATTACTCGGTGCTTATTAGGTTAAGTGTACTCTAAATCCCCTTGTGTATGGTGTAAGAAGGTGGTTCAGTTTCATTCTTTTGCTTGTAGATGTCCAGTTTGCTCAACAGCATTTGTTGAAGAGACTTTTTCCCATTGCATATTCTTGCCTCCTTTGTTGCAGATTAATCAATTATATAATTGTGAGTTTATTTCTGGGCTCTTTATTCTGTGTCATTGATCCATGTGTCTGTTTTTGTGCCAGTACCACACTGTTGTGATACTGCAGCTTTGTATATATCTTGAAATCTGGAATTGATACCTTCAGATTTGTTATTTTTCAAGATTGCTTTGACTCTTTTGGATCTTTTGTGGTTCCATACAAATTTTATTATTATTTGTTCTAGTTCTGATAAAAATACATTGGTATTTTGATAGAGATTGCATTAATTCTGTAGATTGTTTTGGGTAATAAGGACATTTTAACAATATTTGTTCTCCCAATCCATGAACAAATTCATTTGTTCATGTCTTCTTCAGTTTCTGTCATCAGTGTTTTAGTTTTCAGGGTATAGGTCTTCCACTTCCTTGTTTAAGTTTATTCCTAGGTATTTTATTATTTTTGGTATAATTGTAAATGAGATTGTTTTCTTAATTTCTCTTTCTGCTACTTAATTATTAGTGTATAGAAATACAACAGATTTCTGCACATTAATTTTGTATCTCGATACTTTACTGAGTTCATTTATCATTTCCAGGGTTTTTTTTTTTTTTTTTGGTGAAATCCTTTGGGTTTTCTATATATAGTATCATATTATCCACAAATAGTGAAAGTTTTCCTTCTTTCTTACCAATGAGAGTGCCTTTGCTTGTCTGATTGATGTTGCTAAGACTTCCAGTATTGAATAAAAGTGGTGAGAGTGGACATCCTTGTCTTATTCCTGATCTTAGGGAAAAAGCTCTCAGTTTTGACCATTGAGTAAAATGTTAACTATTGGTTTTTCAGATTTTGACTTTATTATGTTTAAAGAAGTTATTTCTTAAACAGGATAGAAAAAACACTGGTCATAAAATAAAAAATAAATTTGTACCTCATTAAAATTATGAGACTCTGTTCATCAAAAGAACATTTTGAATAAAGAGACAAGCTATAGATAGGAGAAAATAGTCACAATACATATATCTGACAAGAATCTTATCCAAAATATATAAAAATCTATAATATATATAATATGTAATATATAATATGCATACATAATATATAAGTATATATTCACACAACATATAAATATACATGCACAAAATATATTTTTAAAATATATATACAATATATAAAAATCCTACATTGGATGAAGGTGTTCAAACGGTATAAACTTACAGTTACTATATAAGTAGGAGGGATATAATGTACAACATGACAATTCTAAGAGTTAACATTGCTGTGTGGTATATTTAAAAGTTGCTAAGAGGGTAGATGCTAAAAGTCTTTATCACAAGGGGAAAAAAACTTGGCATCTATATGAGTTGATAGACATTAAACTTACAGTGGTATCCATTTTGCAATATATGTAAGTCAAGTTATTGTACTATATACTTATCCAATACTATTTGTCAACTATATCTCCATGAAAGTAAAAGAAAGAAAAAAGAACTCATATAGATTAATAAGAAAAAGCCAATTTAAAAAATGAGATGAGGAAAGACTATAAGAGGAATTTCCCAAAATAGAATATCTAAATCATCACTAAGCATTTGAAATTGGGATGAACATCATTATTCATCAGCAAGATGCAAATTAAAATGACAGTGAGATACAATTACACCCCAAACAGAAAGACTAAAATGAAAAGCATAGACAAGTTACTTGCTATTGTTTATATTTTTCACTTTTACCTTTCTTTTGTGCTTGACCCTGGGAGCAGAGTCCAGAGTCCCTCCTTCAAGGACCTCCATGGTGCCTCTTTCTCCTCCTCCCCTTGCTTCAGATAGGGGATTCAGTTTATACTCTCCACACGATAATCCTTTTCTTTGTGTCATTCTTCCAAATCTATTGCCTAGGATCTAGAAATTAAAAATTCAAAACTAAAACTTTCTTTGCCTTTTCTTACATCTTTTTACTAGACAAAAGAAATGGCCTGGTTTTCTGAATGGAATGAATGCTGTAACATATAAAAATTATATATTTTTTTAAAGTATGTGTTCTAGTATATAAATATTAAAGAGTTTATCCATTTTGTCTACATAAGTTGACCATTCACTGGTTAGTGAATGGTCAGGCAGTAGAGCATTCAACTCTCAATCTCAGGGTTGTGAGTTCAAGCATCATATTGGGCATGGAGCCTACTTAAATACATAAAACTAAGTGTATAAATAAAACATGACTTAAAAATCCATTCACAGAGAAGCTTTAACTTTTGAATTTCAAATGAAATGTCCCTGTGATCCTACATCAAATGATTCTCCAATGTATATTTTCACATTTGTAAAATGTACGCACAGCATATCCATAGATGTCCACTCTGAATAAAATAGTTATTCATTTTTAAAGTGGACATAACATCTCCTAGAACCTGTGTGTTAAACTGAAAGCAGAGGTAGATGTGAAGGTCAGCACAGAATAAGAGTGTGAGCTCCTGCATCCAAACTGAGCACACAGGAGAGGCCTCTCTTAGTGATATCACCAGTGATTTGACATTCGAGAAGATAACTGTGGAGCAGCCACCCAGCGTCATTTTGATAGAGATTCCAGTGCTGGGATGCAGGGTGCCCTTTAGGAAGACACATCCACAGATTAGGACCACATACCAGAAAGTAGTAAAGTGTAGTGGTAGAAATTACTAGATGTTTATTTATTTACATTTAAATAATAGATGTTTATTTATTTACTCAATTATCTCTTTGATTTACGGAACTCAGAGGTGGCATGCAAGATGCCTTTTCTAAATTATCCATGCAGCGTAATGTCATGTACCATGAAGTAAAGACTACTAGATATCCACCAAAATTTGCTTTATTTTTCTCATAGGCAAATAGACTACATTCCTGAGCCTCTCTTGTTGTCAGGGGACTAGGTACTAGCCAGTAGAATGCTATCAAAAGTAATGATGGTCTTTTCTGGACATGTTTCCCAAAACTTTCCTCTCCAGTGTTCTCCTACATGCTACTTTCATCCTCCAGCCAATTACAAAGATAAACTCTTCCAGACAACTTTGGGAGCCAGAGTATTAAAGAGCCTCAGAGCTGTAGGCAGTCTACGTACCAGAATAATTTTGTTAATTAGAGACCTTTCACTGACACGGTGCATCCACCCAGATCTGTTGCATGAGCCAGAAGTGTACCTCTGTTTTATTTGTGCCTTGACATTTTCAATCTTTGAAAAACAGCTGTAAGTGGAAGAAGGGATGGTGCAGTGATTAGAAATTCTTACTCTCTGGCCAGGTTTAGCACTGACTGCCTCTGGGTTGCATGGACAGTTTCCTTTACCTTTTGGGACTAGGATTTCCTCATTCTGCGGTGAAGGTAATGGATCAGTTGAACTAGCCATTCCTTCCAATTCTAATCTTATAGAGTGAGTTGCTGCATTGTGTCCATAATGCAGTCTTTGTATTTTAATGCAAGGACACTACAGTAGTTGCCATTGGTATGTAGTGACATGCCCATTTTTTATTTGTAAACCTGAAAATAAATTTCCAATAACTTTTTAGGGGCATCTGTTTACTGCTATTGGTTAAATTTAAAAAAAAAAATACAAATTGAACTGAGATGCAAGTTCACTCATTTGAGCTGGGTTTTTTTCCCCCAGCTCTAGAGATTTATAGAGAGATCTATAAATCTCTCAAATCAACCGAAGGTGGTACTTATGTATCCAAAAGATAGCATCAGGAAACTGGTACTATTTTACACTATTGCTTCTACCCTGCACTGTTTATAACATTAAATGCAAATGTGCTTTTGAACAAAATCTTTCTATGCCTCTCTGGAAAGGGTACTTTCTTTCTTTTAAAAGTTTGAGTGAAATTTATTTGACCACTTTTGAATTGTTTGAGGTTCCCCCAAATTAATTTTTCATCTAAGGGAAAGAAAAGGATTTCTCAAATTTTCTGAAGTTTATGTAACAAAAAAACCCAGCAAGATATAATATCACTCTTTAAAGAGTGGGTTTTCTCTGGGTAGTGTGAATAACTGCAAAGAGTGCAAAAATGGATCGATGATGTCAAATAGAGCTGAATTGGCTCAACTTTAGGCTCATTACTTAGAGAATTTTCAAAAGAGTTTGTTACCTTTGACACTTATGAACTTGGCACAATTTCATATGCTGTAATGCCTTATACTTGGAAACACGAATCTGATAGATAATTTTAAGTGATCAGAATTATTTAGAAAATGTTAACTTTTTTATTGAAATATAGTCAATCTACAATGTTATGTTAGTTTCAGGTGTACAACATGATTCTATGAATCTATACATTATTGTATACTCACCACAAGTGTAGCTCTCATCTTTCACCATACAACATCATTACAATATCATTGATTATATTCCTTATGCTGTATCTTTTATCCCCATGACTTAATCGTTCTGTATCTGGAAGCCTGTATCTCCCACCTCCCTTCACCTATTTTGTCCATACCGTATATTATCCTTTCCTCTGGCAACCATCAGTTTTTTTCCCTGTATTTATGGGTCTGTTTCTGCTTTGGTTTATTTATTCATTTATTTTCTTCCTTTAGATTCCACACATAAGTGAAATCATATAGTATTTGCCTTTCTCTGATTTATTTCACTTACTATAATACCATCTACGTGCACCCATGTCCTTGCAAATGACAAAAATCTTATCCTTTTTATGACTGAGCAATAATCTAGTGTGTGTGTCAGATACTTGGGTTGTTTTCATATCTTGGCTATTGTGAATAATGCTGCAGTAAACATAGGGGCATATATATCTTTTGGATTTTACATTTTTGTTTTCTTTGGGTAAATAATTTGTAGTGGATTTAATGGATCATATGTTTTTTTTTAACTTTTTAATTATTTAAGGAGCCTCCACAAGGTTTTCCACAGTGCTGCTACAATTTACATTCCCACCAACAGTACATGGGGGTTTCTCTTCCTCCACATCCCCTCACCAACACTTGTTATTTCATATATTTTGGATTTTAGCCATTCTGACAGGTATGAGAGTTGATATCTCTTTGTGGTTTTAATTTGCATTTCTCTGATGATTAATAATGTCGAGCATCTTTTCATGTGTCTGTTGACCATCTGTATTTCTTTGGGAACATTCTATTCAAATAGGTCCTCTGTCCATTTTTAAATTAGATTATTAGTTTCTGGTTGTTGTTGTATAATAAGTATTTTTAAAGAATGTTTATCTTCTTCAAAATAGGAAGGAAAAGCTGAATCACTTGTCCTTCATTTAAAAACAGAAACAAAATACCGACAGATAATAGAAAAGCTGATGACTTTCATTCCAAGCACACATAGCTGACTGCTCAAGATAGCATTCCTGGTAAAGGGACTTCACTGCTTACATTTTTCCATTACTTTTCTTTTTCAGAATTAGTACATTTTACCCTTCAAGTGTAACTTTGGACAAGTAAAACAGTTGGTCATTTTTTTTTTGGCACAGACTTTATTCAATCTTATGGCAATTTGAAATGCTTTTAACTCTCTTCCCTCCTCTCAAAGCTGCCAAATACAAAGCCTGCCAACAAGTGAAATATGAAAAGTAGGATGATGCTGACTGTATGTTGTGAAGTAAATTACTATGATTTTCTGTATAGTGTTAATTATTTCAACCAATAATTAGAAGCAGGGGAACGTCCTTATATTTGCTCAGATGAGAATGACAGAATGTGTTTTATATTTTTTTTACTCCAGTCCCTTGTAATTAAGACAAGGAAGTTAAATGTCTACAGGACTTTATTTTGATGAAAATTGGGAAAATGAGCCATCCTTTCAGATAGTTTTTATTGTCCTTTTATGTAAGTCCAGCTGAAATTTATTATAAATAATTTGCATCATTCAGGTCAAATTTCACAATTTTAATTTGTTGATCTGTCTCCTTGAGTTTGACATTAATGAAATATGTCCCAATTTCTGGGCACTAGTCAGTCCCATAAATTTATAACTTGCTTTAATCTCAAAGAAAATATTCACATTGCCCAGTATTATGGTAGAGGGAGAAAATGAAAAGGATACTTTAAAGCACAGTAATATTTATAAATTGAAAATTTATCCAGATGCCTTTGCACATTGAATGGTCTATAGATGATATATATAAATAGAGTAGTCAGGGAGTTCAAGCCTTCTGTAGAATAGAATAGAGGAAATCAATGAACAATTCCTTTAATTCTCTGGACTAGTGGGGAAGGCCTATCTTTAACTGTCAGACTTATTGTCACTTGGTTGAAGGGTAGCAATAAGTTGAGGCATCATGTTGCTTTCCACCACTGTGTAAGTTATTAGAGAAGCTGCTTTAAAGAAATATTTACTGAATTCCTTTTAAAGGATGACAGCTTATTCCTACTAACTCCTGTCAGACAGAATACCACCCCTTCAGTTCTGCACTTTGTAACTCTCCAGGAGCTCATAATCATAAGAGAAAGTAAACGGAAATGATTCCTTCCTACTGAAGTCTAGAAGTTGCATTGCCATCAGTCACAGCCATGTGGCAAATGTTCCCAGAGAAGGAAGAATTAAACAGGATGAGAAAGACTCTCAACTAGATCATTTTGGAACTCTGATGACTGGATCATTTTCAAATTGCAAGGAAATTAACTTAAAATGATTTCCAATGATATTTTAAAGTGCGTATCATGTGATCTTTAAAATCAACGTATTTTATGTGTTTTTGTTGTTGTGCAAATGTTAGTATCTAATTTTATACTAATTTTTAATTATAAAAGCAATATATGAACATATCACCAAAAGCAAATAGTGCAGAAGAGTGTAAAATTGGAAATCTATTTTTCCATTCCTATGATTACTAGTATTTCTTTCCAAAGATAATGGCATTATCAGGGTTTTAGGTTTGCTGGTTTTTTAAATTTTTGCTGAAACATGTGTCTGTATATACAAACGTGTGTGTGTGTGTGTAAAAAATTATATTACACATGATATATAAACTTCTGTGTGCTTTGCTTTTATTCTAGCCCTAAGGACAATTTGTGAACATGTTCAAATGAATTTCTCTCCCTCCCTACACACACATGCACACACCACACTTAAATACATATATATAACAATGTAGATGTGTAATAAAAGTTTTCTGAAAGGTCTCAAATGAACATCATGATATGTACAGACTTCATTTAACTCAGTCTCTCATATTTTTCAGCTAGAGGGAGCATAACTCCCAATTTGAGAATCAGAATTTTTTTTAAATTTTAGAGTATGAAAATATTCTGATTTTAGAATTAGAAGTTTAGATTCTAGTTCACAAATAGTTGACTCTGTAGCTTGTTCAGTATTCTCATACCTCTCTCTTCTCTTTACCTTTTTTTAATAAAATCCTGTTTCTAAGGACTAACCCAAATACTAATTCCTCAATTAATTTATCATTACATTTATAATTTCTTTATCTGTTCTTCTCTTGTGCTTTATACACCTACCATGTAATTTAGCACCTAATAATAATGGTATTATCTTCCATTTTATTGGCTTTCATGTTTATCAGAGTACCTTGACTAACTCAAAGATTAATAAACATCCATTGATTGAATGATCAGGGAAGCAAATCATAATTAAATCAGCAAATCCATTCAGCCAGCAGAGCCACATGTAACAACATAGCCAAGTAAATCCATTTCTAGAAGTGGTTTTCAGTCTGATAATCACTGCTGTATTTTACTGCCTTTCTATTGCACATTTCTAAAGATGAGTAGGAGTGTCAGGTGCAATATTTGAAGTAAATATAGAAGCAATTAGATTTTTTATTCCTTGTCTTGTGATCATATTTTTCTGATAAAGAATTCTGTGCAGTGGTGTAACTCAATCACCTTCCGGTGGGTGGTGCTTCAGTTCAATTCACTCTTTAATCTGAAGGTTCTCCATAAGGTTAGTTGCAGTACCTCTGGTGTTCCTGAGGGAAGCACAATTAGGATCCCTGCTTCTTCAGATGGTGCTGGGCATGCATAAGAAGAAAAAAGAACTGTATCAGCCCTAGAATTTCAGCATTGGGGTGTGATTCCAGAAATACTTTGACACTATAAATATGAAAAAAAATTAGGTCAAGTGGATTGAAAATGAAGCTCTACCTTGCTCATTTTTGATCACTATAGAATGAAGCTGTACAATGCTCTCTAAAATCTGAAATTGAGTTCTTAGGGGTGGATTTATTGGGAATTACTGAGATATAAGACAGAAGAAGAGGGGACCAAAGAGAGAAGAATGAAAGGAGAGGTCAAAAAAAGGTCATTATATTTTCTCCTCTGCGCTTCAGATAGCCGAATAATAAGACTGTTATTTTTTACCTTGGTCTATATATAGAATGAAAAAGTCTGTATCAGTGATTCCTATAAGATGGTTACATATTCTAGAAATGAAAGTGAATATTCCTTTAATCAACTTCAAAAAAGAAAACCTCATAACAATGGTTTGCTAAATTTTTCCAAGCATTCCTGAAAGTTACAGTGAGAAGCTCACAGTATGCAACTTAATGATGTTTTTCTTTAGAAAGCCTAAGACCATGTATGTGTAGAATTTGAATGAAATTCATCATATGTTGCTGTTTGGCTAGTGCTGAGCTATAGCAAATGCTATCAGTGCATCTTACACTGTGATATTGGCTTAAAAGATATTTCTTTTTCTTTCAAGTTCCCTCAGTATAAGGCAATTCCTATTTTAATGCTGAATAGCTTAATCATCTAAGTGTTTTAAATAGGAAATCAATATAGTTCTCAGTAGCACTTTTTTCTAATGTGGTAGATATATGTGTGGTTTATAATGTACATGCTAATTGTGCTTATATCTATCTATATCATAGGTTTATTAGGAAGCTTAGATGAGTTAAATTTTAAACACTTTGAGTAGTAATTGGCACATGGGAAAGCTCGTACAATGATTATAATGATAGTGATGATCCTTTGAGATAAAATTTTTTAGTTGATTTGTAGAAACCTTTTTTTTTCCAAGATTAAATTCTGTTCTATTTAAATGTGTAAGAAGCCACAATAATAGTGATCACAAGTTCATAATATAAGAATATGTTTAACCACCCTACATATATAGTGCAGGCCTACTACTACTCCCCTCCCAATTTAGGGGATCCCTATTTGTTGTCAAGGTGGACATATTACTTATTTTCCATCAGAAACCATTCCCCATGGTCTAGGCTTTGACATGGCAAGGAATTCCAGGAATCTTTTTCCCTAATCTAGAAGGATTTATGTTTCCAAGGTCATTGAGTTAGTTATTATGGAAGCTCTGTTTTGGTTGCTGTGTTGATCAGAGTTCAAAGAAGAAATGGAATTCTATTTTCTTTGTGTTTGTGGATAGGAGGCAGTAGAAGAATGTCTAAAAAGGACATGCTATTTTTGGAATCTAATGGTAAAAGTAAAAGCTGTACTTTATAAGAAGTTCTGCCTACAGTAGGCACCTGCTTCCCAGCACGTAAGAACAATATTGCCTCTCAGCTCAAGTCCAAGTGGATTGTCAAAGCAGTTCTGGTATTCAGAAGACCTAATAGGAGCTGCACTACACATAAAGGTCCTGTCTAGCTCTTTTTTCACATCTTTTTGAACTTACAGCAGCTTAAACTTTAGAATGACACTGTGACAGGAGGCTGACTCAAATTCAGCAGGAATAAGCTTTGAAAACAGACCTTTTCTGTCAGTGTTTGATTCAGAAACAACACAGTGTGGGTCCGAAATGCCCCCATAAGTATGAAAGGGACTAAAAATTTTAAAGCAGCTAAAAGAATATTACCTGCATGAAACAGGGGCATTGACTGACAAATGTCCTTTCCTGATAGAGATTGAGGTTAAAATAACCTAGAAAAAAGCAAGGGAACTTCAATTCACTTGAGCCTTAAAACCATGTAAGAAATGAGAAGGATCTTACATATCTATTTTCCTAGGCAGAACAGTAAATGATGGTATTGCTGTAGTTTTAGGGTTGTTGTTGTAATTCTTTGTTCTTTAGATTGTTTTTTGACTCCTTTAAAGACAGGAACCAGGTGACCACCTGAAACAGTTTCACAAACCGCAGTGTGCATCTGAATAGCACACAAAAACCAGTGCCCCTCAGTGAAATTGTTCTAGTCACTGATAAATACAGAAATGTAGGGTAAACTTTTACAAATGTTTATAGTGATTTGGCATTGCTACCACACTTATGTTTGTGATCAGTGTATATATATTGTTGAAGAGTTATATAGGGTATTTTCAGATGCTGTTCAACTCCCCTGGTGCAAGCTGTGTTCTGGTCATGTGCGATAAGACTATGTATCTGTTTAGGACAAATTTGAAATAACAGGGGGAAGAAACCCTGGTCTCTCACTAAGGTAGGTTTGGAAGCATTGACCTGGATGGTATGAGAAACTTGCATACCCCCAGCTATGATAGTAGAGCATGAAATGGCTGCATTACTTGTTTTTTTGCATTCTTGTATTAAGGCATTTAAGGCTCTTAAAACACAAGTTATTTATGGAAGGGGTCATAGTCGATGCTCCCTTGTGAAGTTGATATAACCCCTGCTTCAGGAACAGAGTGCCTTTATTCTCAGCTGCTGGTAATGTTGACTGCTGATGGCTGGCAGCTGAGTACTCCCTCCTGATGTTTGCTCTGGGTGGAAAGCTGCATCACCTAATAACATGCCCGTTTTCCTGTGGCTGTCTAAATTCAATGACTATTTAAGGCAGGCATATAACAAACTGGCCCTTTGGCCTCAATTTGAGGCAATGCTTTGGGACCATCCCAGTGCCATACCTCCCCCAGGCATCAGGTGAGGCCTCCATTGTTCCTGCATCCCAGCCAGACCTTTTCCTTAGCCCAGTCTTGTCTTTACACTCCCACAGCTGTTGATCTCACTAGCACTTTCCAAACAATTTCCTGCATGCAGATTTTCACCTCGGAACACTCTCTAGTGAAACCAAGATTTGCCAGGAAGTATCACAATGATTTGTTGAGTGATATTTTCACTCATCAAGATAACCTTAATAGAGAATAAGGCCATGAAATAGTGGGAAAATGAGTCTGGAGAGATTTTGGAAGTATAGGGTTGTCTGGTGGTGGTGCTGATTAGAGAGGCCAGGTCACCTGGGGGCAGAAGTTGAGAGGGGCAGTAGCAGAAAGGCATGTGCCCTTAGATTGTATAGGAAGGGATTCTAGGTATATACAGTTTTCTTTTTCATCACCAGGGATAACCTTTCCTTTCTATTTCTTCACAAATTCAACTACAACTCAATTTTCCCATCATAGAGCTCTGCCTGGGATTTCAGAGCAGGTAGTAGCTCGATACTGAACAGATATGAAATACAAAGCCCTAAACTCTATTTTAATCACAGTACATTACCTAAGGAAGTGGAATTGGGCATGATAAAACTATTTTTATTCAAAAGAGCTGAAAAACATCCTTTCATATTTAAAGAAAATCTCTATAATTAATTGAGTTTTATCACATCGCTCTAACCTCACCTGAGATTTCTGAAAGTCATGAGGCCCCAGCTGCTCTACGAATAAGCCATCCCACTAACCATGTCCAGAGGACTCATTATGATTTATATTATATGTAAATTACAATTTACCTTGTGATTTATTTCTGTGTTATTACAAGGTGCTCTTTAGACAGGCAGCATCAGCACCACCTGAGATCCTGTTAGAAATTCAGAATCTGAGACCATTCCCAGACTTACTGAATTGGAACCTGCACTTTAAAAAGATCTCTAGGTAATTCTCATGCATACTGGTATTTGAGAAACATTGCTCTATGTGACTGAAATCTTCTGGAGTTCTTGATATTTCAGCTCACATGGCTGTACCCAACAGCCCTGATATTAGAGGCAAGTTCTGCAATGCTGTCCTCATCATTTACTCCAACCCTCTATCACAGTATTTACTTCATATAAGAAAGTTGGAGATGGAGTGAACTGAGGCCAGAATGATAATCCACACACCCACACACCCACCCACACACACACACGCGCGCGCGCACACACACACACACACAAATTTCTCTTTCAAATCCAGAAACTTTATTAAGTGAAGACAAAATGCTTACACACATATAAAGGAAAATAGCAGTGTATTAGGATACAGCCCGAACTCTAACATGATTTACAAGAACAAACCCACATAAATGTACTTCTTTTTTTCAGTCTTTTGCTGCCTCCCACCTCTGTTAAACACACACACACACACACACACACACACACATCTAAACTGCCAGGCTGATCTATTTTCAGTTTCATCCTGAGCATTACATGAGTTGTCTCTTTCTGAAACATTATTCTTTTCACAGTCTTTCACCTAGAAAATTTATACTTAAATTTTATATTAGATATTCTTTTTTTCCCCAGAAAGCCTTCTGTAGCTCCAACAGAATCCTGTATTTCCCCCAGATTATTGCACAATATAGTGAGAGTCTGACCTACTAAGCTGTAAACCTTGGTTTAGCACTGGACTCAGCCCAGTGCCTAAGCATGTACTGAATGAATAAACAAAAAAATAATGTAAGTAGGTATATTATTTTTATATTGCTAAATAACCATGAACATGGAAGCTTTAAACAAATACATGTATTATCTTATGGTTTACGTGGCTCAGGAGTATGTGCATGGCTTAGTGGGATTCTCTGCAAGATTGCAATCAAGGTGTCACCCAGTGCAGGGTTCCTATCTGGAGACTCAAGTGGGGACAATCTGCTTCTAAGCTCTCTCAAGTTGTTTTTCATTGCCTTGCAGCTATATGATTTATGGCAGCTTGCTTCTTCTAAGCTAGGGAAAGGTGGAAATAGAGACAGTGGCACAAAGATTGCAACACTTGTTATGTTTTTGCATCCATTTGGTTAGAAGCAAGCCACAGGTACTGGTCAGACACACAGGGGTTACACAAAGATGTGGTTATAAGATCATGGGTGGTCTGTTCACCATAAAAGGTATTGTTAAAATTTGTGCTTGTTTTTGCAGTCAATTTTCTAATTTATTTTTTTAAATTTTTCCAATATGAGATTAAAATTAGTGGCCTGTAAAATAATTGCAGGGAGATTTTCTCAATTCTATTTCCTTGCCTTTAAATCTTTGCAGTTGGATTATATAACTCTGAATAAACCCAATCTTCTCTCTAGAGATGGTTCCCCTATTGCGCAGGAAAACACTGCTTGCCTGCCAGATGGATATAACATATTTATCTTCCTGACTTGAGTCTTCAAATATGTTTTTGCTAACAGTCAATATACAAGTTGTTTGCTAAGCTGAAAATTTAAAGCTGATTGGCAGCATTATGTAATTCTCATACTCTTTTTTCACCTCTGTAGTTTTTTCTCACATTCCTCTGATTGTTTCTAAAGAATTGGTAATAAGGTATCAGGCACTTCTGTCTTTCGAAAGGGAAGAATTTCAAATTTGCCTGTGCCAAAGGTGTACATTTTCCACATGTACAACTAAACATCTTCTGTATCTGTAGAAATAGTATGAGTTCTTCTTGAGACCCACTTTAGTTATACTGTCCTTCAGAAAAAAAAAAAAAGAATCACACCTATTTATTTCTTTAGCAGACTAATTGATATTAAGATAAAGATAGCATGAATAATAGGTTTGATTATTACATTTAAGGAAACAAATTCTTCATTTGCTAGTAATATGGTAGATGATTATTCACACTGTTTGCATCTTTCCAGTGAGGTGACTTTTTCATATTCATGATACATGTATGTGTGTGTGTGTATGCTTTAATTTTTTTCCTCCCTTCCAATTTACAGTGCATTCTCAAATTATTTTAAATAGGATTTGTGGTTATTATTGTCAAGGTGGTCACGACTAGAATGCCTCAAATTTTTTAAAAGAACAAGAAATTACTGCCAATCCAACCCAAATTTCTAAAATAAATAAAATTTAAATATAAGACAAGATAATATAAAAAGTGGAAAGTAGAAATATTAAATATTATGTTAATGTTTAATTATTCAGAAAGAGGAGAGCGTTATTAATTATAGATTTCATTAAGACAAGTATATCTGTTAACAATTTGTGGGTACCCACTAATAACTTCAAATATAGTTTAATATTGGGGCTCCTGGGTGGCTCAGTTGGTTAAGTGTCTGACTTTGGCTGAGGTCATGATCTCGCGGTTTGTGAGTTCCAGCCCTGCCTCGGGCTCTGTGCTGAAAGCTCAGAGCCTGGAGCCTGCTTTGGATTCTGTGTCTCCTCCTCTCTCTATGCCCCTCTCCCACTTTCACGCTGTCTCTCTTGCTCTCAAAAATAAAGAAAACATAAAATATTATATATATATGTATATATATAGTTTAGTATCTGCACAAGGAGTAGGGAAAGGAAGTAAGAAAAATTTCTTTAATTCAGTGAAAATAATGGAATATAGAAGGAGGTATGAATTAATGCAACTTAAAATTAGAGGTAAGTGAAGATATATAAATAAATTTACACATAGAAGTTGATTATTTTCATTCGATAAAGAAACATTCTACAATTAGATTAAACAAATCTACCTAATTGTTATTGTCATTAGATACACTTAAACCTAGTGACCCCAGAAAAGGTGAAACTTAAAATATAGAAAATTAATATGATCCCAATAAAATCCCATGCCACTTCCTCTCCCCTCCCTACCATAAAGAAACTGGGACTAGCACTATTAATATCAGATAAAATAACATTTAAAGGCTCCTTGGTGAAATGACTGATTTTAGGACTGAGGCAAGAAACCTTACAAGAAGAGCCCAGAGCATCTTGTAGTACCAGAAATTAAAGAAATGCTAAGAACAAGCAAAGAACATTAAAAAAATTTCACAAATAGCAAGATAAATTAAGCAGTATTGGACTATTATCCAAATTATAAAATAAATATCTGTGGAGGCTGGCAGCTTCTGTGGCATCCTCCATGGCCCTGGGAGCCTGAATTTAAGCGCATCCTCTGCAGTCACGGAGGTGTAGGCCGTGTGCATGCTGAAGGGCAAGTACCCTGTGGAGGGCATCATCCACTTTGTGCAGAAGGGAAGTGGGCCTGCTGGGGCATCAGGAGTCATTACAGGATTGACTGAAAGTGAACATGGATTGCACGTCCATCAGTTTGGACATAATACACAAGACTATACCAGTATAGGTCCTCACTTTAATCCTCTATCCAAAAAACATGGTGGGCCAAAAGATTAAGAGACCATGTTGGAGACCTGGACAGTGTGATTGCTGGCAAGGATGGCCAACATGTCTATGGAAGATTCTGTGATTGCAGTCTCAGGAGACCATTCCATCATTAGCCACATGATGGTGGTCCATGAGAAACGAGATGACTTGGGCAAAGGTGGAAATGAAAGTACGCAAAAGGGAAATGAAAGTATGCAAAAGTGACTGGGAGTCATTTAGCTTGTGGTATTATTGGGATTGCCAAGTAAATATTCACTAGGATATTCCCTAGTATGTGATCTGAGTCCTAAAAACTCATTATGTTATCTTGCTAGTTTTAGAAATTTAACTTGATAAACATTAAACACTATAACCTTAAAAATAATATAAATAACTATCTGTGAATGCTTACTTATATAGATGACTGAATAAATAAATGGGAGAAAAGAGACAAATATTTCGTGTAGAAAATTCTGAATAATTTATGTAGATACTCCACCCTGAATGAGGAGTAGTATAACTCCCTACTATTTAAGTGTGGGTTGCAAATAGTGACTTCTTTGCAAAGAGTACTGTATGGAAATGGGGAAAGAGTAACTTCACAGTAGAGAATTTTAACAAGCATTACCTCAGCCAAATGATCAAGATGAATATCAACAAATTTTGTTGATAGTATGTGCCCTTGATATGATGTAATGAGAATGATTCTTGGTTACTATGGTCTTCCTCCCCCAAATCCATAACTCCAGTATTATCAAAAGACACGTGTAAGACAAATTTCAGTATGGGAACATCCTACAATATATCTGACTAAAACTCCTACAGACTGTAAAGGTCATCGATATTATGGAAAAATCTGAGAAACTGTCATAGCCAGGGAAGCCACTTTATTTCTAAGGATTGTTTATAACTTTTATCTTTTTTTTTAATTAGCACACAATTACCTAACAGGGTCCTATATTCGGTTAAGTGTTATTCTCTATATTAGGGTTTTCCACAGAAAGAGAACAAATAAAATTACACATAAATAGAAAGGAATTTATCATAGGAATTGACTAACATGATAAACAAGTTGGAAATCCAGGGGAGCCAATGGTAATTCCAGTCTGAGTCTGAATCCCGGAGAACCAATGATATAGTTCTAGTCTAAAGGCCAGCAGTCTTGAGGCCTGGACAGAGCCAACATTTTAGTTTGAATCTGAAGGCAGAAAGAAACAATGTCCTAGTGTGAAGGCAGTCAGGCAGGAGGAATTCTCTTTTATTTGGGGAAAGGTCAGCCTTTATGTTCTGTTCAGGCTTTCAATTTATTGGATGGGGCCTACCTATATTAGGGAGGGCAATCTGCTTTTATTTAGTGTATCAGTTTAAATGTTAAACTCATCTAAAAACACCCTTACAGAAACACCCAGAATAGTGTTTGACCAAACATCTTGGTGCTCAGTGGCCCAGTCAAGTTGACACATAAAATTAACCACCATTCCCTGATTTCTACAAAGCTTTTGTGTATGTCACTCAAAGAGTACTGATTTTCAAAGAATTTAGTAATGTACAGTATGTATCACTCATTATTGGCACATTATATGACAATTCATGATCATTAAGTTCTCTTGCATTGTACTCTAAATATCTAGAAGTTCCACCTCAAGGAAGTTCTCCATAAGTTTAGAACCTTATAATTAGTTCAGACTGTTTTTCTTTATGACCTACTAGTATCTGACTTTCTCATAACTACCTGTGTTAACCTGTGTTCCACTCAGATCCAACCCTAGACTGGTCATATTCTGGGATTGCTTTGGGCTGAGTGAGTTATCAATATGAGTATCCTAGAAATAACTGCTTTTTACTGTGTGCTAGTGGTTTTTTGTTCTATTACTGGTGAACTTCCTTGTGATTATTGTTCTTTAACTAATCTTAATCTCTTTCCTGATTATATACACCCCTCTTACAAGCTGTCTCTATCTTTCATCTCCTGGGTGCCAGCTGCCACTGTGTCTATCCCATTTTTCTTAACTCCAACTTATCTCAGTTGATTCTGGTTTATTCTCAAGTTTCTGAAATCTCATGATGAGAGGAATTAGGTAATCCACTATAAAAGGACAGCTAAGACGGGGGTAAACTAAATTCTAAAATATAATTACTGCTGGAAACCCTTTTATAAATGACCAAATGACCAAAAAATAAAGTTTTTTGTTTTTCTCCCATAAGATCAAAAAACAAAACAAAACAAAAAAATAAAAAAACAGAAACAAACAAACATAAGAACTTCTTTTGAAAGGTAATGCCCTCTGTGCTGTCTTGATTTATGATGTCTTTCTTAGTAGTAATACATAACGGTTTTGAACATTAGACTTAATTCTGTTTGAAACTTACTGTGAGATCTTTCATCTCAATAGACTTCAAGAGCACACAGAAATCCATGAAACAATCACTTATAGTACAGGTTTCTCTTGCTCTCTGAAAGCAGCATGTTCCTGTGAAACCTTTTATAAACTGAAATGGCAAAAGCAAAGAAGCAATTACTATTAATTGATACAGAAATTTTTTGAGTGTTCTCAGACCCAGAAAATGACCTGTCTTAAGCTGTTCTCAACCTTAGGAATATCTTGCTAATGGTTACACAAAATAAATCAAGATAAACCAGATCCTCACAGACATAGTTTAAAACTATAGCTGCTTGTTGCTGAGATGCTGAGTGTGGTTCCCCTGAAGGAAATTGGCAGGGCCCCTCTTGCTGCTTCAGATACGCACTGCATCTCTGATGGCCTATAGATGAAGTATGAGCAAATCTATTGAATGAGTTAGTGCCTTTTGTCCATGCTTTTTCTGAAGATTAGCTATTTAACCTAATCACTAGATTAAATTATACTATCTAATTTGCAGAATTATCTTGATTGGCTGTGTACATTATGGTCACATTACTGTGAGATAAATAGATAGAACTATGTTGTTTGGCCTCCCTGACCTATCACATAAGACTTTTCTCCCCACTTACCAACCTGGGCTCAAGTACCACTTTGGTTTGTTCTGGATTCTGCTGTAAAATGTTATATTAAAAGTCACTCCTCCTCTGTAGGGGCCACCATCTAAGTAGAGATAACACCATTCCCCTTTCCATAAATAGATTTAATTTCGCCAATTTGAAAAGTGATTTTTAAGAAAAATTAGAATAGACACTCTTCAGCATCCAGTTGTCACCAGGATTTAGTAGGAGTTATATATGTTTTTTTGTTATTTGTCTTCTTTTGTAAGAGAACATTGATATCAGGTATATGTAATCACATATTGCTATAAGAGAAGATGATCTGTCATCACTTGGAAAAAAAGAATATGTGAGTGATAAAAGATAGCATTTACCTGTTCATTATTTAGATTAGTGATCATTCCATGCAACTTAAAAACACATTGTCCAATGGTTAACTATGAAGAATATTTATAAGTTCACTTTTTTATCTTATTTTTTCACTGTCCTCTTCCTGTGAACTTCCCCTTTGGATCTATAGTGTCTTCATGCTTCAATTTTTAAATGGTTCACTAGAGAATTTTCAGAGCCTCGAAATCTTAATTTTTTTTCTTACACTGAGATTCTATATTGATTGATACCTAACTACATAATCACAATTTCTCATAGACTTTGTTCATATTTTAGTTATAATTAATATTTTAGTCATCAAATTGTTGAGAACGTGCATATTCTCTTTTCATAAGGTCAGTAAATCAAGCGTATTGTTTAGAAACTTCTATGGAAGACAACTTTTACAATATTATGTAGCTAGTGTAGTATAGGGCTCAAATTTATAGTCCTGTGAGACACATAACTGAGAATACAGTGCTGTTAAATAATGTTATCATTCTCATAAAGTACATATTTTCCAGCTGGGTGCAACTTAGGAGAATTTGATGCTTATCATCTTCTAGGATTGAAGTGCAAGTGGACATTAAAGTTATGAGGGAGCAAAGGGAAGTACAGTCTCCAGGTAGTTTCATGTTAATACAGTAATCACATGCAAAATAAATATATTGTAGTTCAGTGTCAACAAAACACCAGGAAACTGCCCATAAGGAAGTAATTTAGTTACTTTATTATCATTTTAATTCCACTAAAGTCAACCTACAGTGTAATATTAGTTTCAGGTGTACAATATAGTGATTCAACACTTCCATACATCACCTGGTGTTTATCACAAGTGCACTCCTTAATCCCCATCATCTATTAACCCATTCCCCTCCACTCCTGCCCACCTCCCCTATGTTAACCATCAGTTTGCTCTCTATGGTTGAGCGTTTCTTGGTTTACCCCCTCTCCCGCTTTTTCTCCTTTTTTCATTTGTTTTCTTTTTCTTAAATTCCACATATGAGTGAAATCATGCGGTGTTTGTCTTTGAGTGATTTATTTCACTTAACATTGTACTCTAGCTCTATCCATGTTTTTGCAAATGGCAAGATTTTATTATTTTTATGGCTGACAAATATTTTTATGTCTAATAATTCATATATATATATCTCATATATCACATCTTTTTCCATTCATCTATCAGTGGACATATGGGCTCTTTCCATAATTTGGCTATTGTAAAAAATGCTGCAATAAGCATAGGGGTGCACATATCTTTTCAAATTAATGTTTTCATATTTTTTGTTAAACACCCAGTAATGGAATACTGCATCATATGGTAATTCCTTTTTTTTTTAATTTTTTGAGGAACCTCCATACTGTTTTCCACAGTGACTGTACCAGTTTGCATTCCCACCAACAGTACATGAGGGTTTCTTTTTCTCCACATCCTCACCAACACTTGTTCCTTGTGTTTTTTATGTTAGCCATTCTGACAGATGTCAGTTGGTATCTCATTGTCATTTTGATTTGTATTTCCATGATGATGAGTGATGTTGAGCACGTTTTCATGTGTCTGTTGACCATTTGTCTTCTTTGGAGAAATGTCTGTTCATGTCTCCTCAATTTTGAAATGGATTCTTTTGTGTGTGTGTGTGTGTGTGTGTGTTGAATTTTATCAGTTCTTTATGTTTTGGACACTAACCTTTTATTTGGTATGTCATTTGCAAATATCTTCTCACATTCAATAGGTTCCCTTTTAGTTTTGTTGATTGTTTCCTTTGCTGTGCAGAAGCTTTTTATTTTGTTACAGTACCAATAGTTTTTTTGTTTATTTTTTTTTTTTTTGCCTTTGTTTCCCTTGCCTCAGGAGATAAATCTAGACAAATGTTTGCGATGGCCAATGTCAGAATCACTATTGCCTATGCTCTCATAGGATTTTTATTGTTTCAGGTCTCACATTTAAGCCTTTAATCTATTTTGAGTTTACTTTTGTATGTAGTATGAGAAAGTGGTCCAGTTTCATTCTTTAGCATTTAGCTGTCCAATTTCCCCAAAGCCATTTGTTGAAGAGACTTTTTCCCACTGGATATTTTTGGCTTTTTCAAAGACAATTGACCGTATAGTCATGGGTTTATTTCTGGGATGTCTATTCTGTTCTATTGCTCTATATGTCTGTTTTTGTGCTAGTACCATTATATTTTGATTACTACAGCTTTATAGTATATTTTGATGTCTGAGATTGGAACACCTTCAGTTTTGTTCTTTTTCAAAATTGTTTTTGCTATTCAGAATCTTTTGTGGTTCCATAAAAATTTTAGAATTATTTGCTTTAGTTTATGAAAAATGCTATTGGTATTTTGATAAGGATTGCACTCAATCTGTTAATTGCTTTGTGTAGAACAGAAATTATAACAATATTTGTTCTTTCAACCCATGGGCATGGAATGTCTTTTCATTTCTTTGTGTCATCTTCAATTTCTCTCATCAGTGTTTTATGGGTTTCATAGTATAGATCTTCTACCTCCTTGGTTAGGCTTATTCCTAGTTATTTTATTATTTTTGGTGCAATTGTAAATGGGATTGTTTTCTTAATTTCACTTTCAGCTACTTCATTAATAGCCTGTAGATATGCAACCAATTTCTGTACGTGGGTTTTATATCCTATAACTTTACAAAATTCATTTATTAGTTCTAGTAGATTTTTGGTGGAATCTTAGGCTTTTCTGTATGTGATGTCATGTGATCTGCAAATTATGAAATTTTTCCTACTTCCTTGCCAATCCAGATGCCTTTTATTTCTTTTTCTTGTCTGATTGCTGTGACTAGGATTTCCAGTACGATTTTGAATGAAAGTGGTGAGAGTGGACATCCTTGTCTTGTTTCTGATCTTAGGGGAAAAACTTTCAGTTTTCATCATTGTGTATGTATGATGTTAGCTGTGGGATTTTCATTTATGGCCTTTATTATGTTGAGGTGTGTTCCTTCTAAACCTATTTTATTGAGTGTTTTTACCATGACTGGCAGTTCTACTTTGTCAAGTGATTTTTCTGCATCTATTGAGATGATCGTGTTTCTTACCATATCTCTTGTTGATGTGATGCATCACGTTGGTTGATTTGCAAATATTGAACCATCCTTGCATCTGGGAATAAATCCCACCTGATTGTGGTGAATGATTTTTGTAATATTGAATTGAGGTTATCAATATTTTGTTGAGAATTTTTGCCATCTGTGTTCATCAGATATTGGCCTGTAGTTTTATTTTTTGTTTTTTGTTTGTGTGTGTTTGTGTGTGTGTGTGTGTGTGTGTGGTGTCTTTTTCAGATTTTTGGTATCTGGGTAATCCTCGGTTCATAGAATGAATTTGGAAATTTTTCTTCCTCTTCAGTGTTTTGGAATAATTTAAGAAAAATAGATACTAACTCTCCTTTAAATGTTTGGTGGAATTCACCTGTGAAGCTGCGTGGTCCTGGACTTTTGTTTGTTGGGAGTTTTTTTATTACTCTGTCAATCATTGCTGATAATTGGTCTGTTGGAATTTTCTATTTCTTCTTGATTCAGTTTTTGGAGGTTATATGTTTCTAGGAATTTGTCCATTCCTTCTAGGTTTTCCAATTTGTTGGCATGTAATTTTTCATAATGTTCTCTTAAAATCCTTTGTATTTCTGTGTTGTTGGTTTGTATCTCTCCTCTTTCATTTCTCGTTTTGTTTGAGTCTCTGTCTCTCTCTCTCTTTCTCCCTCCCTCTCTCTCTCTCTCTCTGTCTCTCTCTCTCATCTGGCTAAAGGTTTATTAATTTTGGTGATCTTTTCAAAAGATCATCTCCTGGCTTAATTGATCTCTTTTTCTTTTAAGTTTCTCTTTTATTTTTTCTTTAATCTTTATTATTTCCTTCTACTGATTTTGGGTTTGGTTTGTCCTTCTTTTTCTAGCTCAATAAGATGTAAGGTTAGGTTATTTATTTGAGATTTTTCTTCCTTATTGATGTAGGCCTAGGCCTGTATTGCTATAAACTTCCCTCTTAGATTTTGCTGCATCCAAAGATTTTGGACTGTTGTGTTTTCATTTTCCGTTGTCTCCATGTATTTTTTTAAAAAATTTCTTTGATTTCCTAGTTGATTCATTCATTGTTTAGTAGTATGTTATTTAACCTCCATGTATTTGTGTTCTTTCCAGATTTTTATTTGTACTTGATTTCTAGTTTTGTATCTTTGTGGTAGGAAATGATGCATGGTATGATTGCAGTGTATTGCATTTCTTGAGACTTGTTTTGTGGCCTAACACATGATCAGGTCTGGAGAGGGTTCCAGGTCCACTTGAAAAGAATGTATTTTCTGCTATTTTAGAAATAGCATATCTGTTAGAAATAGCATATCTGTTAGATCCATCTCATCCAAAAATAGTTTATTGTTGATTTTCATCTGTGTTATCTATCCATTGATAAAAGGGTGTGAAAGTCCCCTATCATTATTGCATTAATTACTTCATTTGTCTTTATTATTAGCTGCTTTATGTACTTGGATGTTCCATTTAGGATGCATATTTACAATTGTTATATATTCTTGTTGGAATATTGCCTTTATTATTATATAGTGTCTTTCTTTGTCTCCTGTTAGTCTGTTTTAAAGTCTATTTTGTCCAATATAAGTATTGGTACTCTGGCTTTTTTTTTTTACTTCCATTTTTGATAAATGTTTTTCTATTCTTTCAGTTTTGATTAGATTTGTCTTTAGGACTGAAGTGAGTCTCTTGTAGTCAGCATATATACCTCAGTCTTTTTTTCTTTTTAAACCCTTCTGTCATCTTTTGTCTCTTTAATTTTTTAAATGTTTATTTATTTTTGAGAGGAGAGGGAGTGGCAGAGAGAGAAGAAGACACAGACTCAAGCAAGCTCCAGACTCTGAGCTGTCAAGCACGGAGCCTGACATGGGGCTCAAACCCACAAACCGTGAGATCATGACCTAAGTTGAAGTCAGACGCTTAACTGACTGAGCCACCCAGGCACCCCTGTCATCTTATGTCTCTTGATTGGAGCATTTAGTCATTTACATTCAAAGTAATTATTGATAAATATATATTTATTGGCATTTTTTATTTGTTTTATCCTTGTATTATAGTTCTTCTGTGTTCCTTTCTTCTCTTGCTCTCTTTTATCACAGTTTGCTGGTTATCTTCAGTGATATACTTGGATTACTTTCTCTTAATTTTTTCCATATCTACTATCAGTTTTTGATTTGTAGCTACCATTAGATTTATTTATAACATCTTACTCATATATCAGTGTATATTGATTTTCACTTAAGTTTGAACTCATTCTTTACCCCTCTACCCTCCCCCCATGTTTTTGACTTATTTTTATAGATATACTTAATTTTACTGCTTTTGTGGTTCCTACTTTTCTTGCTCCTGCTTATGATCGATCTTTCCTTTCCACTCAGAGCGTACCCTTTAATATTTATTGCAGGGCTTCTTTAGTAGTGATGAATTCCTTAACGTTTGTTTGTCTGGGAAACTCTTTAGCCTTGCTGGATAGAGAATTTTGGGTTGCAGCTTCTCTTTTTTTTTTTTCCTTTCTTCAATTTTATTATATCATGCCACTCTTTTCTTGCCCACAAAGTTTCTGCTGAAAAATTGCTGATAGCCTTAGGCAGTTTCCTCCATAAGTAACTGTTTTGTTTTGTTTTGTTCCTCTTGCTGCTTTTAAAATTCTCTAATACTACTGTTTTCCATTTTAATTACTATGTGTCTTGGTGTGGACTTCCTTCAGTTGATTTTGTTGGGGGCTCTCTGTTGTTTCTGGATCTGGATCTCTGTTTCCTTCACCAGATTCAGTTAATTTTCAATTACTGAAATTTGTAATTTTCAATTACAAATATATTTTTTCAAATACATTTGCCCTCATTTCCTTGTATTCTCCCTTTGGGATCCCTATGATGCAAATATTATTACATTTGATGGTGTCTCTGAGTTCTCTTAGTCTATTTTGATGTATTATTATTTTTCTCTCTCCTGTTCAGCTTGATTGCTTTCCATTACTCTGTCATGCCAGTGGCTAATCTATTCTTCTGCTTTCTCCATTCTATTTATTCCATCTAAGGTATTTTTTTAAGTTTTTTTATTTTTATATATTTTGAGAGAGAGAAAGAGAGCATGAGCAAGCAAGAGGCAGACATAGAGGGAGAGAGAGGATTTCAAGTGGGCTTCACACTGTCAGCATGGAGCCCGATGCAGGGCTTGACCCCACGAACTGCAAGATCATGACCTGAGCCAAAGTCAAAAGGTGGATGCTTAACTGACTGAGCCACCCAGGTGCCCCTATCTAATGTATTTTTAATTTCACTCACTGAGTTCTTCATCTCTGATTAGTTCTTTTTTTATGTTTTCTCTTTCTTTGTTGAGGGTCTCATTGAGGTCCTCCAGTCTTTTCTGACATCTAGTGAGTATCTTTGACCATTTCTTTAAATTCTTTATCAGACATATTATCTCTATTTTCTAAAGCACTATTGCTGTGATTTTGTCCTGTTCTTTAATTTGGGATATATCCCTCTGTCTCATTTTTTTTTATAACTATCTGTGTCTGTTTCTATGTGTTAGGAAAGTCAGCATTATCTCCTGCTCTTGAAAGTACTGGCCTTGTAAAAAAGAAGTCCTATCATGCTCTGGTGCTTTAGGAGTGTCTCCTGTGTCTCTTGTGGCCAAACCACTTTTGCCTTCAATATAGTTGTCTGCAGTGGCTCTCTTTGCCTGTTGTGGGCAGGGTTTGATTCCTGTGGTGTTAGTGGTTTAGTCTGGAGCCACCTTGGATTTCAGTTGTGTCAGATCATGTGGTAGCATGGAACTGTAGGCACTTTTCTGTTTTATTCTCTGAGAAGCTCTCATTGGTGGGTGGGGTCTTCAGTCAGACCTGATGTCTGCCCCCAGCTCATTGCTGGTACTGCAGTGGCACTGATGAGTGTGGTTATCTTCCTCTCTTCCTGGGGCAGGAGTTACTTTGGTGTGGTGCTGGCCCCTGTCAGGGCTGCTGGCCCACTATCAGAATGTGGGTGGGCTCTGGCCAAGGATGTACTGGAGGGTGAAGGTTTGCAGGAGAACATGGGGCATGTGGTGCCAGCAAGGTCTATGCTGGTTGCTTTGGGAGGGGACATGATGATGTCTGGGAAAACTCCTGTGGAGGCCTGCAGAGTTGGAGGGGGCAAATGCACATAAGTTCATAGAGGTGAGGTGTGCTGTTAACAAGCTAGGTGGAAAGTTTTTGTTCTGCACTTGTTCCCACAGGTATCTATGTATCTAGGCTGGGGCATTGGAGGGAAATGGTGACTGCCACCTCTATTACTCTTGGAGAAGACTCCCAAAGATCTTTGCCCCTCCAGTACACACTCTGAAATTAGTAAACAATCTCCCTCCTGTATAATCCAGGTATTTTTTAAAATTTTTTATGTTTTTTTATTTATTTTTGAGAGACAGAGACAGTGCGAGCAAGGCAGGGTCAGAGAGAGACACACACAGAATCCAAAGCAGTCTCTAGGCTCTGAGTTAGCTGTCAGCACAGAGCCTGATGCGGGGCTCGAACCCACGAACTGTGAGATCATGACCTGAGCCGAAGCCAGACAATTAACCGACTGAGCCACCCAGGTGCCCCAACCCAGGTATTTTTAAAACTATATGCTGTATCTCATTTGGGCTGTTTGTTTTGCTGTCTCATTAAGGGTCAGGAGTCAGTTTCCTATTGCCGTCTCAGCTCTTTCAGAGCTGAGTCTACTGATTTTTAAAGTTCCAAGTGGTAAGCTCCACTGATTATAAGAATTCTTGAAGTTGAGACTCTCTCACTTTCAAAGCCAAATATTATGGGGATTTCTCACCCCACTGTAGATCTCCTGTGCCTGGGGTGCCTAGGGTGAGAGTCTCTCATTCCCCTCTCTGCATCTGTAGTGTTTTCCCCTCCAATAGACAGTCCTACAGTTTCATTTAGCTCCCATCCATATCTCTTACCCTTCCTATTCTAAGTGGTCTTTTCTCTACATTTAGCTGTGTAGAGTCTATTTTGCCAGTCTTCAGGTCATTTCTGGGTTATTTATATTGATATGGGTGTGCTATCTAGTTGTTATCTGTGGAACAAGGTGAGCTTAGGAACCTCCTACTTTACCATCTTCCCTGGAAGTTTCAGTGTAGTAACTTTAATAGATATACAAGAATAAAGACCTACACCACCCCTCCCCTCACTCACTGTGAGAATTTGAACTTGTGCTCCTGACATCCAGCAGAGCCCAAAAACATAGTGATTTGAGAACATGGACTCTGGAGACAGATTCAATTCCTGATGTCAACATATTCACTGTCTATATGACTCAGCTCAAGTTACTTGATTTCTCTCAGACTTAGTTTTCATATTGATAGAAGGAGAATAATAGAAAATTCTCAAAGGTTAATTTAAGCTTAAAATGAAACAATATGAACTCTTTACCATAATATATGTTTTATACATTTAAACTGTTATCACATTTGGAGTCATTTATTCAAGTATGATAAAAACTAGTGTATCATTATACTTCTGGTCATTGCAACTTAATGTAAATTTATGTTAGTACCATTAAAATCTAAATGCTCTAAGCATTTGGGGTCCCTAAAAGACTGTACTATATAATTTACAGAAAATGTAAGTGATTGAAAGTCTAGAAGGAACTGTGCTGTGCTATGAAAGTTTCATCCATAGAATATTTTTTTTCAGTGAATCTCCACAAAGAATCTCTAAGACCCTGCCAAAAAGCAAAACAAAATAAGACAGAGCGCAAATAGTCTTTTGAGATTCTCACAGCGCTTCCCTAAAAGAGGTGATGGCTTTCTCCAGAAAGGTTCATTTGCATAGTTTTTATTTTCTTTAGAAAATAGTGTACTATGACAGGTACCTTTACATTTCAGCTGAAATAAGGCATTACTCAGTACTAACAATAAAAATAACCACTTCTTTTACCAATTAAAAACTTAGTTTCTACTGGACTTTCTTAATTCCCTTGAACAACACTGGTATGAACTGTGTGGGTCCACTAATATGCTGAATTTGTACAGTGTAGTACTTAATGTTTTTTCTCTTCCCTATTATTTTCTGAATACTTTTCTCTAGTTTATTATAAGAATGTAGTACGTAATATATGTAACATTCCAAATACGTGTTAATTGACTGTTTATGTTATTGGTAAGGCTTTTGGTCTAAAGTAGGCTATTAGTTGAGTGGGGAGTCAAAAGTTATATAAAGATTGTCAACTGCATGGAGTCAGCATCCCTAACCTTTGTGTGGTTTAAGGGTTGACTGTATTTATTTCATTTGATACTCAGGACAAATCTTCAGTTCCATCAACTATAAAAAATGAATAACTGAACTGGTCAAAGTTACATGGGTTGAAAACGAATGACTGTAGCCCTAATCTCCGTTTTAGTATTACAAAAAACGCAGCTATAGTTATTGTACTGAACTTAATGGGTGACTGCTTCTTATAAACCAATGGAAAGGTAGTGTATCAATCAGCAAAGCACTTATACCTTCTGTAATTGTTTCAATAATATCTTTTTATTTAATAAATCATCTAGTATAATCTTACTGATGGAAGATGGAAATGGCATAAGGGGAGTAGTAAGGTTTAAGGGTCAGAAAGTGGATTTGAAATTAGATTTTTTCCCTTCCTCAATTGTGTAAACACTTGCTGAATGTCTTCAATGGGTAAGGGCTGTGCCAGGCACTGAAGTTATAAAGTTGAAGAACAGGAACATATCCTATGCCGTAAAGGAGCTCACAGTTTGGTAAGGGAAGGAGACCCATGATCAGATCATTTAATAAAACATAGTAATTGCTATGATAGATGCATGGCCTGAGAGCCAGGGGAGCTCAGAAGGAAGATTATTTTCCCAGTCTAGCGACCTGAAGAAAGTTTCTGGGGAGAAATGGTGCTGGAATTAAACTCAAGTCTGAATAAACATAGGTCAAGGTGAAGGAAGATAGGAAGAGTGTTTCTGCATTACCCAATTTATATAACCATAAAACAGATAATGTATTCAGGGAAAAATGTATACTTTTAGAATATAAAGGATAAAGCAAAAGACATTGGGGGGATGGAACTAGCAAAGTAGTCAGGGCTGAGTGACTAAAGATCTTTTGTGCCAATCGCTTGTGCCCAATTGTGACAATGATGGCCTAGTTGGGGACGACAGGAGCTGTGAAGTAATTATAGCAGAGGAATCTCAAAGTTATACATTTGGCTTATAGTAATCACTGTGGCCACAGTGCGAAGAGGACATTTAAAGGTTTCAAGTCTAATTGAAGGAAGCTAGTTGGTGATGGTGGCAGTGGTGAGGGGGGCATTATTGCAATTGTTACTGCAGGAAATGGGAAAGATATGGACCAAGTACAAGAATAGAAAGTCATATATACATTAAAAATATTTAATGGATAAACTCTGCAGAACTTGGTAAGTAAATACATATGAAGTTTTGAAAAGGAGATGGGGGAGATGAGTTTTATTTTATTATTTCTAGTTTATTTTTAAGAGAGAGAGAGAGAGAGAGCGCACACGCATGAGTGGGGAGGGGCAGAGAGAGGGGGAAACAATCCCAAGTAGGCTCCATGCTTTCAGCACAGAGCCCAGTGTGGTGCCCAAACTCATGAACTGTGAGATCACGACCTAAGCTGAAATCAAGAGTCAGATGCTTAATCAACTGAGCCACCCAGGCACCCCAAATTTTAGATTTCTGTCTTGAATGCCATTAGTGAAGAGCATAGGGATGTTGGCACATAGTGAATTGTTTTTAACCAGCTACTTTTGAGATGAATAAGAATCATGAAAAGTGATTTTTTTTGTAAAAAAAAAATAGCTACATAAGTGAGTCTGAATCTCATTGTAGATGTTAAGACCAGAGATATGAACATCGTTTGTATATTAAGTAAAAAAATCATGGAGCAATGAGACCAAGAAGTTAACACTCTTAAAAATATAAAAGCAAACTTCTATGCTGGTTATTATTGTTATAAATTGGAATTTTTTACTAACAATTATTCTATATTCTTTTCTGAAAATTTTCTTACATACACTCTGCCTATATCCCATTCTCTTGGGCTAGAATCTGTGACACCCAGTAAGAATATGTATACCAAGAACTCAGTTTTTGGTTTGTAAATATCATTCTCTAATAAAAGAAAACAGAGCTCCTGGGGGGAATTACTGTTTCTAGGATTGGGTCAAGGAAAATATGAGTCTGGACCCACCTTGTAGTGACAAAAATTAAGGAAGCACTCAACAAAATAAATAATGATAATATTGAAATCATCCAAAGAATACAACAAATATTGGTCAGTACATAGTGAGATAAATAAATGAATGGGTAAATAAAAATGGGGAGGAGATACATGTTCCTTATAGAGGAATTTAATATGTATATATATTTAAATAATCCTTTAAAGAAGAGGAAATGGATTTTCTTCTCCTTGAGTGTCAGCTAGACTTAGTGATTAACTTCCAAAGAAGAAAGTGTGGCAAGAGAAAAATAATAAATGTATTGTAGTATAGTGGGTAAATTTGGCAGATAGCACATTAGCCAAGTTCTCAAGATTAACATCACCAGAGAAAAGTCACATTAGCATCTGATACTCTCTGATGTGATGAGAAAGGACCTTCATTTCTGTGGTAGTCTTCTCCCAAACCAATTACTCCCTTCTAATCAGGAGAAAATAAGAGATACGTTCAAATGAAAGACATTTTACAAAATATCTAACCAGTGCTCTTCAGAACATTCAAGGTTATAAAACAAAGAAACAATAACAGGCTGTAAGATTCTAGGTAATGACAAAATGCAATTTATATCTTGGAATGGATCCTGGGAGAGAAAAGGGATTTCAGTGTAAAAACTGGTGAAATCCAAATAAGTCTCTAGTTTAGATACTTTGAAATAATGCTGACGTCTTAGTTTGTATATTATGGGCAGTTTGATGAAGATTGTTTCTTTTTATTTTTTTGTTTATTTATTTTGGGAGAAGGGGGGGAGAGGGGGGAGGGGGGGCAGGGAGGGAATGAGAATGAATCCAAAGCAGGCTCCACGCTATCAGCACAGAACCCATCATGGGGTGAGATCGTGACCTTGAGCAGAAATCAAGAGTCAGATGCTTAACTGAGCCACCCAGGTGCCCCAGGATTGTTTCTTTTTAACACATTGTTGCTTTGTAACTGAATCAAATTTTCTTATTTTTTGCAAGAGAGGACTTCTGCTTGCTTTCTGTAGCCAGTAGGCTATATAATCCATGGATGCCTTGAAAAAAGCAAGGTTCTAATCATGACTTCCTCTGGCATACATTATTTCTATAACTTTGTTTATAGAATGCAGAAGAAAAATTCTAGAGGAAGTTTTGCAGAGTTTCAGAGAAATTCTAAGAAAATAATCATCTGTTTTGCTAAAGAGATGGTTTTATAATTAAAGTGTATGACTACATAGCACATTGCCTCGAGGAAGTTCAAAGCATTTTGCCAACGTAAAGAACAAAGCTACTACCAAACAAAATACCAACCACAGTAATGAAGCTTTGGATTTCTTATAGATATTAACACGTCTTACATCTATCAAGAGTGATAACATCACAAAGCAATTTTTAACAAAGAAGGGTGAAGCGATTCAATCATTTATTCATTTTGTGTGAATTCATTCACTCAACAAGAACGTTTTGAGTGTCTGCTATGTTTCAAGCACCAGTTAGGTTTTCATGATCACAGTCAGAATATACTTAGTGGTCTGTTACACTTTGATTCATCACAATTCTCCTTGGATTCTAGATGCATCCACAAACAACAGAGGCTAGTGTGGTCATACTCTTGTCTCTCAGGTTCAGAAATTGCTTAGAAATTTTTTTCAATTTTTTACAGTTTATTTATTTTTGAGAGAGAGAGAGAGAAGGATAGAGAGAGAGCACCAGAGAGGGGCCGAGAGAGAGGAAGAGAGAGAATGCTGAGCAGGCTCCTCCTGTCAGCACAGAGCCCGATTCAGGGCTCAAACCCATGAACTGTGAGATCATGACCTGAGCCAAAACCAAGAGTCAGACACTCAACTGAACCACCCAGGCACCTCGGAAATATGCTTAGAAATTTTACTCCAAGGAAGCACTTTGTTCTTGTTTTCTGCTCTGTGGTACTTCAGAGTAAATCCAGAGCCTATGTGAGCCAAACATGAATGATAATTTAGAATTAATTTATTTTACATGACCCTCATTTTCTAAAACACAGCTTCGTCTACATCCCAAATGGTACATAATAAATAATTTAGAGTTAAAGAGAGCATTGACTCTGCATAAAATGAAGATAAAGTTGGTTCTCTTGAGTAGAGGAGCTAAGAGATATCATCTGCTATTGATTGCTTCTAAAATATTAAAGATATCCAGAATACATGAATGGAATAAACCTAGGCAAAGGATAGAATCATTTTTTCCTTACAAAAGTAACTGTTCCCTAAATTGTTCCATGTACCAAGGGAAAAACCTAAGCCTTTCATTTGAAAGACATGGTTTCTCAGTTGGTTCTTATTCTTGGTCATGCCTGTTTATACCCTTTAGTGAAGAATATTGCAATTGGAATATTGCATGAACGGGAAAGGACATGAGGTAATTTTTGTTAAAGGATAATTTTTCTTTATGATTGATTCTGTTCATGGAGAGAATAGAAGCAAAGAACTATACCCATTCATAGAGATTCAAATGTAACCTAGATCAATTCTCTGATATCAGATTGAGGATACCAAGATAAAATTATAGGTAATTACTGGCTAAGGACAACTAAGTCAATATTGATGAAGTCAGAAGTGGACTACATTATATCTCAGAACTGACTTGGTAAAAAAAAAAATTGTTTTTGGAAAAATTCGTTTATCCTATAAGGTAACTGTGGCCTGTGACACCATCAGGGTTATTAAAAGCATAAAATATCTTAGGTGTATTTTAGGGAATGATTAACAAAGAATTAAATTTAGAATGCATGTGGTTATATGTTTTCCAACAATATATATAGTAGTAATTGATAGATGATAAATGGATAGGTAAGTCGACATATATGCATAGAATTAAGTAAATAATTACACTGTGGATATTATCTATTTTTAGGAATTAAATTCCTTAAAACAGAAATTGGTATGCTGCTGTATTTAAAATACCTATAGCATTTAAGTTGGCACTTAGAAATAACATCTCATGGCCAACAAACACATGAAACGATGCTCAGCATCCCTCATCATCAGGGAAATACAAATCAAAACCACACTGAGA
>CM053578.1:44754536-44772971 GCA_028646485.1 Cryptoprocta ferox
CTACATGGCAATGAGAAAGAATGAAATCTGGCCATTCGTAGCAAAGTGGATGGACCTCGAGGGTGTCATGCTAAGCGAAATAAGTCAGGCGGAGAAGGACAGATACCATATGTTCGCACTCATAGGTCTAACAGGAGAAACCCAACAGAGGACCATGGGGAGGGGAAGGAGGAAAAAGAGTTAGGGAGAGGGAGGGAGAGAAAACACGAGAGACTCTTGAATACTGAAAACAAACTGAGGGGGGAAGGGGAAGGGGGAAAGGTAAAGGCGGGTGATGGTCTTGGTGGAAGTCACTTGTGGGGAAGAGCACTGGGTGTTATATGGAAACCAACCTGACAATAAACTATAAAGGTTAAAAAAAATAATAATAAATAAATAAATAAATTTTACCTAACTGCAATTTAAATAAACTTGAAATAAAAAATAAAATAAAGGTATATTATACTTTTAAATTTATTTATTTAAATTTTATTTAAATAAAATAGAGGTACAATAGACAATAAAATGTCTATTTACATTTTGCATGTATGGCTCATATAAGCAAAAATTTAAAATTTTTTTCTTTGCTGAATTTTTAAAAAGACATTAATTTTTTACCATTTTAGTTTTTTATTATTATCTTAATTTACATATTTCTTTTGGACTTTTAGACATATAATTATATAATATATGAAAATAATAACTTTCCTACCTTTGTATATTTGTAGTATTTTTTCCTCACATTTATTGCAAGGCCTAATATTTATAGAGCAAGATGAAATTAATTTTCATGAGAAATCTTTGGTTCTGATTTTAATAAGACTAATTGATATTTTTACTATTAACAATGTACTGGTATTCCTTTCAGAAATCTCTAACCATAATCCTAAATCTCATCCTAAACCTGATACTAATTCTTAGCTTAAATTTTAACCATGTTCAGAAGTTTTATACCTAATTCTAGTTTTGCAAGAGCTTCTTATTTGTTTTTAAGTCAGGAGTACATCTTATGTATAATCTTGAAAATTTTTTTAATTAAAAAATTTTTGTTGCATTTTTAAGTCATTTAATTGCAGTTCGGTCTCCTCTTTGACAGAACAGATGTATTTGGACCTTCCCTTTATCGAATCTTTGAGTGAACTCTCCTTGACACATTTCTACTTTTCATGAGCCCTGTTTCTTTCAATGTACACTGATTTTATTCCACAAAGAAACAACTTATAAAGGTGGATAGGTTCCCAGACTAGCTGACGAGGATACTACTTTGCCAGTGATTCAATGATGTAACTAGATTACTAACAGAATGATTTCAGCTTTTTACTGTAGTTAGAACTCATAAATTTAAGCTCTAGACAGATCCCAGCTGTTCTCTTGGCACATGTGAGTGTTAGGAATATAGAGGGTCAATAGATTTCCAACATTTCTTAGATCTCAGCAGGATTTAAAATTAATAATGTCTGTCTTCTAACCAGTCACCAAAGCTATAGCTGTCCAGCCTGCCAAGCAGGCCTATGTCATTTTGGTCCCATGGGTCTGAGTGCTTCCCTAATGCTTTCAGCGTACTGACATACCACAGAATCTGTCCATCTGCCAACACTTCTCATCAACACTGCCCTCATCCTTGCCACTATCAACTCTAGCTTAGACAAATGCTATTGTATTTCCACTCTTGACCTTTTAATATCCCTTCTATCCATTTCCATACAGTAACCTGAAGAATATCAATAAAACTTACATTGGATCATATCACTTTCTCTCTCAAAACTTCAAATGGTTTTTACTTGCATAGAGGATAAAACACAGCATTTTACTATGATCTCAAGGTTCTTCAGGACTGACCTACCTTCTATCCTCACTTCATAAAACTCTTATTCACAACACTGGAGCCTGCCTGCACTTCTCTCATTTCTGACAACCTTGCTAGCCTTTTTCTGATTCAGGAGCTGCTGAACCTGCTATTCTCTTCACGTGGGAGGCCCTTCTCCCCATTCATTGTCTGGATAATCCCATCTCTAGGTCTCAGTTGCAATGACACTTTCTGAAAGAAACCTTCCCTCATACTTTAAGCTAAATTCCTACCACCTATTATAGTATCTCTGAGCACACAATTATTTTCTTTTCCTATTATATATAATTGCATATTTCTAATAATTCCCTTCTATAAAATCATATGTGTTCTTTTTTTCTTTCTGTATTTTCAGGATCTATGCACAGAAAGGTATGGTATTCAATATATATTATCAAAATTAGTAAATAATAAATAAATAGATGAAATAAACAAATGTGTTTCATTAGACCAAAATATTTGTCTATTGTCTCTATTTGATAACTCTTTTTAGTCATCATCCAGAAAAGGTGTGTGCCATCATTGAACACCTTACACATATTTACTTCCCCATTCCCTACCCTGCTATTTGTCTCAATTCCAGTTCCAAGGAACATTTACTCTTAGGTTACTACTTTGGACTCCCAACCATATCTGAGACAAGGCTGACACACATCCATCAGCATTTTAAGTTCATGGTCTACTGATTTCTCATATCTGCCTTTACCTCGATTCAACCAAAATCCAGAGATACCTACTTAACAATGACTTTTGTTACCAGCCTATATTTTCAGTACATATTATCATATTAATGATCTCAGTCTTCCTTTCCTCAATAATTCTTCATATCCTTTTATAGCTGTCTTATTCTACATAGAAGTTAAGTGTTTAAAAAATTCTTCCATGTATAATATCATGGAGTTTTTAAAGGTAATTAAGTATTTTACCCAGGCTTCCCACTCTAAAAACTATGGCACCTATGCCTTCCTGGAGAGATGATCGTTCCTTCATATTTAAAATGTTCTCTTTCAGTGATCCAATCAGAAATTCCTAATGACACACCAGGAGAGGCACACAGAGGACTAACATTAGTAAGAGGAACAAAATGTAAAACACCGAATTTTATCTTGTTTTCATAAAAAGAATTAGCAAGAATAAAATTTAGTAAATATGTAGGGTTTGGAAATAGGTTGTATATTCTTGACATGATCTGAATGGATTTTTTCCCCCTACAGTTCTTTGTCTTTGAAATTGATGATATAGATGATGCCTAAGATAGGCCATATAATCCAGATTTGAGTGAGTCAGCCAAAAAGCCAGACAAAAACATTTACCTTGCTTAAAAATCACTAAGTCCTTTCTTTCTATTCAATCATCTTCTAGGATGAAAATGTATTTTAATTTAAATGAATACAGAGAACCATCTGCTATAGAGGATCAAGGTGACTCACTGGTCCAGACACCTGGCACATCAAGAGAAAGTAGGAGAATAGATTCAATGGCAATCATCCCACCAACATTAAATATTTCCTAAATTATATATGATTCCATATTCTAAACACATTTCAGTAAATTATTTCTTTCTTCAGAGGCTTACCCAGATAAGCATTTATAACTTTCTGTGGTCCCTATATATTTTCTCAGGAATCTATTGTCTCATGCAGAGTTCATTCTCCCTGTTTCCTAATACACTTTCATCAGCTGATACATAATACATAACACATGGTCATTACATATATTAAAGACACATATATGTTGTATATATATGTAATGTTAAAATATAACATACAGAAAAAATTCAAGATTTCTATTTTTTTAACAGTACCTTTGTTACCTTTCTGTTAAGTTTGAAAAACTACATCAAAATCTTTACGAACATGTATTCCTGTTAGAAAAATTAAAAATAAGAAGTAGCTGAGATAATCTAGAATAATCAGATTATAAATCTATGATATATATATCAATAACAATCTAGAATTACAGTATACTCTTAAAGTAAATAAATTCAACATCTGTGTTTATGACAATTAACTCTTGGTTTTGAAGGTGACATTGATGAATAGGTCATTCTCTTGAAACATACATTTGAATTGCATACACTCTGAGGGCAGGGAGCAGTAGCATGTCTCTCAGTTGGTAAGTGATACCAGTGGACTTCATAGTATGTCCATATCCACAGAACTTTGCTGTACTGTATTTGATGTTGCATATTGAGTGAACTCTAGTAAGGTAATAAGTCTTTGTCTCTTGGTAAGAGATAGTCCCTAAGAAAAATTGTTTAGCAGTGCTACTTGTGGAAATGAGAGAGCAAAGAGGCTTAAAGTAGTGATTGTTCTTACCAGAAAATGGAAATTTGGAAGACAGCTAAGAATATAATATTAAATTTGTGACTTAAATGTAATTCAATCTGTTTAATTTTTCTTGAACATCAATTCCATGACTGGTCAAGTTAAAAGAGACATAATGATTACCAAAATGGACATGTAAGCTGACCACGTGGAGCACAGAGTGTAGCAACGACCTGCATGCTTTAAAATGGTAGGTGCGTGCATGCGTATGTGTGTATGTATATGGATGTTTACATAGATACAAACATTTCTTCGATTATTTCAATAGGCCAACATTTGTATAACTTTTACTATTTGTCATATACTTTCTAACACTTGATAAATCTAATTTGCTTAATCCTTCCTCAATATTACGAGGTAGGTTCTATCTTCATATTCATTTTCCAGATAAAGAAAATGAGCAGTGTGATTGAGCAACTTGGTAAAGATCACACAACTAGTAAGTGGTAAAGCCACGCTGTGAATCTTAGCAGTCTCAGTTTAACCATTTCCTCTTCCCTCTAAGAAAAATGAGAAAAGGTTAGAGATGGAAATGTTTGAAGCCATGGCTCCAAACATGGAGAGCAAAGGGGTTAGATAAAATGGAAAGATAATCAACAGTTTTCATAAAGATGTGAAAAAAATGTAATTCAATTGAATATTGATTCACATAAAATTTTTTACTAAGAAACTGGGGAAAAGGCAGTAGTTTTATAACTGATTGGCTTTATAGTAAATAAAGTTTTCTCTGAAAGTGTTAAGAACACGTTGTGTAAGTTAAAGTTACAGATTGGATCACTTCTGCTGACCATGTTATTGCAAAAATGTTTCCTCTCAAGCTGAACAAGAATATGGAGGAGAACGTTTATAAGCTAAAGAATGTATACAGTACAGACAACATAGGCTTTTGATGGAAGAAAATGACTTCATAAACCTGCATTTCCAAGGAGGAGGAAACACGAAACATAAGCAGGCAGGAGCTGACTGACTATCCTACTTCATGGCAATGCTGACCATCAGTGATTGAGCCAGGCTGCCTCTACTGTTTTTATAAATCCTACAAATGAAGAAGAAGAAGAAGAAAGCATGCCATAAGTGTTAGCTACTTAATAAATATGTGGGTCATGGTTCGACTCTTTATAGAACTGCAGAACTCCCTTGAAAAAAGAAATCTCTTCTTTCCCAGAAACTTGGATCATCATGAAGAACATCCTGGACCTTACATAAAGCCTGCTGTTTTTGTATCTGAATATTCATTTTATATAACTTTCTTTGATATTATTGTATCCCTATTTCCAATGAAGGTATTACAAATTATTTCATAGTATATGAGGTATGTTGCAGATTTACTTCAACAGAAAAATCAGGATAAAGATCAACATTAATGTGAGCTCATGCTATAGAGAGTAAAAATTTGATGACTGTGTAATGACCACTAACATGATAATAAGAACAAAAAGTCAGAAATGGTGAATTCCATTAAGAGCACTCAAGAAGGAGGAAATTGCAAATCTCCTCCAGATGACTTATTTCCAAAGAAAACCAAATGAAGCTTACCATGTTTCACAGAAAATAGGTGGCAAACATGGATAAATTGAGGTGGAAAGGCTGATTGAGGAGATTTACAGCAATAATATAGCTCCCATTTATTGTTTTATATTTGTGTCTCAGTCAGGGATTAGCCTGAACAATAGAAGCTATTCTATATTTTGAACATAAGTTGTCACTAAAAATTTTTAACTGAAGTATAATGGGCATCCATAAGATATACATAGCATAATTTTATAGTTCAATGAATTTTCTTAGGATAAACTTACCCATGTCACAAGACCCAGATTTAAAAATAGAACATCATCAGGACCTCAAAAGCCCACACCAAGCACTATTTCTGTCACTTCTTAACCTACAGATATCTATATAAGATTTATAGAGTAATTGGAAGAGTTGAGAAACAAAGGTCATTGAGGCCACTTCTAGCCTTCAGGAAATCTGTAAATATAGAGAAGAGAGGGATGTCACCATAAATAATCTCAGCTTTGTACAGTACTAAATTGGGTGCCTTGAAATGAAATCCGGCTTTACACTTGCCTTTGCCAAAACCTCTGCCAATAGTTGCCACAAGAAAATAATGGCTTCTTTTCTGCCTTCCAAATATTTTGCCACTGATTTTCACTGGTTGAACATTTCTTCAAGAGACTTTTAAAAGTGTAATATTGACAGCAATCCCTGTGGCCTACACAAAATCTTAGAAAGATAGAGATGGTACTGAACATCAATTGAAAACATCTGATCTAGTTTGTTCCACCAATTTACCTTCTGAGCTTCCATACACACACTTCTGTGTGTATCTAAATTACCACATCACAACACGGTGCAATCATTCATCCTACAAATGGAGATAAAAAACGGGAAAAAGAACTTTCATAAATAACTCCATCCATTTTTAGCCAGTACTTATTTCTTGATCAGTCACCATCATCCAATGATATCATGTAACTTAAATACCGATATAATACCTATATAAACTACTGAAGGAATGAAGGAGAGAGAGAGGTGATAGATAGATGATCAATGATAGATATATATGTTTAGGTATTGCTGTTCTTATTTTCATAAGTAGCCAATGCCACTATAAACACCTTACAAATGGGTTCCTTCTGCCACTATCCCTTCTATGTTCTTTCCCTCGGCAAGAATACAACTATTAAGGGCTCTCACTTGTTGGGTGAACAAAATCTTAATTCATCATGGTCTGAGATGCCTGTGCCTCTCTTGTATGAGGTTGTTATCCACTAATAATTCTACTAGAAATAGAAAGAATAATAGCTGTTTTAAAGAATCCCTTGATTCTAGACATACTCTTCCTTGTCCCTGTTGTATGGCAGGAACCATATTTCCCCTTGATGGTTGGGATTCATCATCCCAGGCAGTACAGTAGTCTCTTTGCTATTTGTTCAGTATCAGAAGGTGCTTAATGTGGCTAGATGGAAGCCTCAATTTCCAATTCAACTTAGTGATAGCTGTGTCTCCCATAAAAGCACAGCTCCCTTGGAAACTAAGTTTCACAACCAACCAAATCCAAACAGGTATATACAAAAACCACAAATTATCCTTTTCACTTCCCCACTGTTTCCAGGACACATGCTTTCTTCTGGCCATGGGATAAATGCCTTCATAAGTTTATCAGGGCATATATTAAAGTTCACATAGTACCACACAAGCCTTAATGCTTTGTCATTATTGAATATGCAGTAACCATTTCACCATTCCCTAGGTTCTATTGTTTCTGCATGATGAGTACATGGTAAGATCAATAAATCCCATGGCTGTGGGCACCTTACTAATCCCACTTATTTGCTTTTCAAATTATAAGTCTCAACCAAAATCACAATAGAGTATTTTGAAGAAATTGACAAGTTGATTCTAAAATATATATGGACATGGAAAGATTCTAGAGCAGCCAAACCATTTTTTTTTAAAGAACAAATTTGTGTGGTGTCTGGGTAGTTCAGTCGGTTAAGCATCCAACTTCAGCTCAGGTCATTATCATGTGGTCCATGAGTTTGAGTCCCGCAATGGGCTCTGTGCTGACAGCTCAGAGCCTGAAGCCTGCTTTGGAATCTGTGTCTCCCTCTCTCTCTGCCCCTCCCTGCTCACACTCTGTCTCTCTCTCTCTCTTTCTCTCTCTCTCATAAATGAATAAATGTTAAAAAAATAAAAAGAAACAAATTTGCATTTCAAAACTCACTATAAAGCTATAGTAATTAAGATAGTGTAGTTTTGACAAAAACACATATAGATCAATAAAAAAAGAGAAAATTCAGAAATAGGGGAAAAATATTTCCAATAAAAAATGCTAGAACAACTGGATATTCATGTGAAAAAGAAGTGAATTCTACTCCTTATATCTAACCATAAATAATAACTTAAATAGTTCTAACATGAAAGCTATCATTATAAAATATATCATATAAGAAACATGAGATCTTTGCAAACTTGAAATAGGTAAAAAAATGTTAGATACAAAGCAAAAATTATAAAAGATAAAACTAAAAATTAAAATTAAAAATTAAAACCTTTGTTCTCTGAAAGACAATAGGACTAAAATGAGAATGCAAGCCATAGGTTGGGAGAAAATATTGGCAAAACATATATCTGTCAATGGAAGTCCATCCACAATGTACAAAGAACTCATACCCAATTTTTAAAAAGGGCAAATGAATAGACACTTCACAAAATATATAAGAATAGCCAACAAGAACATGAAAAGATGCTCAGTATCATTAGTCATTAGGGGATTAATTAATATGATGAAACATTATTTCATATCTACTAGAATGGCTAATATTAAAAATACTGACAAAACCAACCATTGATGAAAACTTGTAACAACTGTACCTTGCCTTGACTTATATATGGCAGTGTAAAAATGGCACCACTGCTTTGTGAAAAAGGTTTTGGCAGTTTCTTGTAAATTAATCATGCCCTTATCTGTAACTTAGCAATACCAAGTCTTTGTATTATACCAGAGAACTAAAAACTTATCTATAAAATGCACAAAAATGTTCATTGCAGTTTCAATCATAAGAGCCCCAACTACTGGAAACAACCTAATTATTTGTCAGGGAATGAATAAACAAATTGTGGAGTATCTATATAATGGAATCATACTCAGCAACATAAGCTTATGAAATAGTGACACATTTCACAATGTGGATGAATCTCAAAACACCCATTATGCTAAATGTAAAGAGCAAGAAGCAAAAGACAATATGCTGTATTATTCCATTTATATGCATCTCTAGAAAAGGCAAATGTAATATACAGTAAACAAAGCAGAACAGGGTCTACCCAGGGCCAGGGTAGAGGGTAGGGTTTGGAAAAGACAAGTGGGGGTCTTTGGGAATGATGGAAGGGATCTTGATGTTAATTGTTGTAGTGGCTAAAAAGGCATATGCATTTGTCTGAACTCATTAAATTGTACAGTTAAAATGTGTTTAATGAGCTATAGTATTATGTAGTGTATACATGATGAGATTCAACATGCTGATGGACAAGGCCTTCAGAAAGTCCATGAATGTGGTACTGGTAGAGCACCATGGGAAGGAGAGTCAAATCCTATTCAGAATAAGTATCCAGGAGATCAGGAAAAGAAGGAGAAGCAGGGAGATTCAAAACTACACATGATCTTATGAGAATTGCATTTATGATGTTGCTTAAGAAAGAGACTATCATTTACAAAAAGTCCCCTTTCTTTTTTTTCCCCACCAATGTCTGAATTTTGGTGAGGTTTTTGCTGAGGGCCACAAAAATATTTGAAGGGACTTTCTCCATTGTTGTAAACTGATTTCATCCTATTAAACAAAACACATCCTCATCATTGTCCTGCATAAAATGCATCTTATTGCCCAAACAGCACAGCTTCACTTGTTATCATCGCTTTTTTTTTGACAAGTTCAATTAAGCTCTAAGTTAATGTTCATAAGGAAAAAGATGATTTTTATACAGTGTGGAATTTTGGTAAAAAATTAATAGTTTTATAAATGCATTTATTACTATGCCTGGCAATTGTTGAAAGAAACAAATGTCATTTAAAATTGTCTATTATATTTTACTGAATGTTAAGGAGACATTATGTTAAAATTGCATTATTGGTTTGGGAATTCACAAATATTGGTATGTATCCCATGTGAATATAATGGGTGGTCTCTTATACTTTGGCATTGAGTCTCACTGCAGTGAAAAATTTCAGGCAAACATTACTTTTTGCTTCCACAGCTTGAGGTGAAAACATGCAAACTGATTCTGTATTCAGTCACTTCTAATTTTCACTGACATTCCTATAAAGTGTATTTTGTTTTCTTTATTTCTTCATTAAGCAAAACCTTTTGTTTCTACTAAAGAATTACATGAAGTTTCACCACTTTGTTTTGAACCATATTTTACATTCGTGGTTATTTTAGTGTTGGAATATGGTAACCCATAAAGAAATATAATAATAAGGGAGCTTGAAAAATAATTAAAAGGAACATTTATATATGATGTGTCCAAATTCTGTTATTGGATTCACATCAGAAGGTAATTTTTTCAAACTAAAATAATATCTATCGAGCAATTTAGAATATAAAATATTAGAGTTGGGGATGATTTCATAAATGAACTATTCTACTTGCTCAGAAAACTTAGGACTGGAGGAATTAAATAATCTATAAAAGCTTGTGCTGTTTCAAGGACTGAAACTGATTTAACTCAATGCCAGTTTTCCACTCAAAATTTGCATATAAACATATTGGAAATGGGGAGTAAATATAAAGTAAACACACAAAATCCTGTCAACACATCTAATTAGGATATAAACATTTTTCTTCCATGCATCTTTTGCAATGCCTAAGTGGCTTTTTCTGGGCTTTTAATGGTCTTTAGGCTCACATATATCTATCTTTTTATTGTAGACTACCCTTTTTAAGCAAAGGCAATTTTTAAACACACTTTTAGATTTACAAAGAAAAGAGAGAGAGAGGGAAAGAGAGAAAATAGTACAGATGGCATCCATATACCCTTGCACCTAGTTTATACTATTATGAACACCTTATATTAGTATGGTACACTTCTTATAATTAATAAGCCAATATTGGTTCAATATAGTTAATGAACCACATTATTATTAACCAAAGTACATAGTTTATTCAACTCCATAATTTTTGCCAGTGTCTTTTTGTATTCCAGGATTTCACCCAGGATACCACATATATGTGTCATGTCTCCTTGGGCTCCTCTTGGCTATGACACTTTCTCAGATTTTCCTTATTTTTGATAACCTTCCAAGTTTTGAGGTGTATTAGTTAGGTATTGTAAAATGTCCCTCAACCGGGGTTTGTCTGATGTTTTTCTCATAATTAGACTGGGGTTATGGGTTTTGAGGAAAAATATCAGAGGTAAAAGGACATTTTCATCACATTTTATCAAGAATAGAAACAATCAATATGATTTGTGACAATTGATGTTTAGCTTGATCATTTGGCTGAGGTAATGTTTTTCAGAATTCTCCATTTGATTATTTTTTCAAAAAACCCAACTCTTGGTTTCATTGATCTCTTCAACTGTTTTTTTGGATTCTATATTGTTTATTTCTGCCTTTCTTCTCTTCTTCTGCTGGGTTTGGGGTGCTCTTGCTTCTCCCCTTCTAGTTCCTTTAGGTGAGCTATTAGATTTTGTATTTGCACTTTTTCCAGTTTCTTGAAATAGAACTGGATTGCAATAAACTTTCCTCTTAGGGATGCCTTTACTGCATCCCAGAGTTTGAATTGTTGTATTTTCATTTTCATTTATTTCCATATATTTTTTAATTTCTTCTCTAATTGCCTGATTGGCCCATTCGTTCTTTAGTAGGATGTTCTATAACCTCCATATTTTTGGAGGTTTTCCAGACTTTTTCCTGAAGTTGATTTCAAGTTTCATAGCATTGTGATCTAAAAGTGTGCATGGTATGATCTCAATTCACTTATATTTATGGAGGGCTGCTTTATGCCCCAGTATGTGGTCTATCTTGGAGAATGTACCATGTTCACTTGAGAAGAAAGTGAATTCCATAGCCTCAGGATGTAGAGTTCTAAATATATCTGTCAAATCCATCTGTTCCAATGTGTCGTTCAGGTCCATTGTTTCTTTAGTGATTTTCTGTCAGGTAGATCTATCCATTGCTGTGAGTGGAGTATTAAAATCCCCTGCAATTAGCACATTCTTATAAATAAGATTGTTTCTGTTTGTGATTAACTGTTTTATGTATTTGTGTGCTTCTGAATTCGGCGCGTAGATGTTTATAGTTGTTAGCTCTTCCTGGTGGATAGACCTTGTAATTATTATATAATGCCCTTCTTAATCTCTTGTTACTGCCTTTACTTTAAAGTCCAGTTTGTCCAATACAAGTATGGCTACTCCAGCTTTCTTTTGACTTCCAGTCACATGATAGATATTTCTCCATCCCCTTACTTTCAATCTGAAGATATCTTCAGGTCTAAAATGAGTCTCTTGTGGACAGCAAATAGATGGATTTTGTTTTGTTATCCATTCTGCTACCCTATATCTTTTGATTGGAGCATTTAGTTCATTTACATTCAGTATTATTATTGAAAAATACGGGTTTAGAGATATTGTGTTCTCTGTAGGGTTCAAGCTTGTAGTGGTGTCTCTGGTACTTTGTGTTCCTTGCAACATTTCCCTCATTGAGTCCCTCTTAGGATTTCTCATAGGGCTGGTTTAGTGGTGATGAATTTTCTCAATTTTTGTTTATTTGGGAACATCTTTATCTCTCCTTCTTTTTTGAATGACAGGCTCGCTGGATAAAGGATTCTTGGCTGCATATTTTTCCTGTTCACCACATTGAAGATTTCCTGCCATTCCTTTCTGGCCTGCCAGGTTTCAGTAGATAGGTCTGTAACCACTCTGATAGGTTTCCCTTTGTATGTTAGGGGCCTTTTATCCCTAGCTGCTTTCAGAATTCTCTCTTTATCCTTAGATTTTGCCAGTTTCACTATGATATGTCGTGAAGAAGATCGATTCAAGTTACGTCTGAGGGGAGTTCTCTGTGCCTCTTGGATTTCAATGTCTGTTTCTTTCCCCAGATTGGGGAAGTTCTCGGCTATAATCTGTTCAAGCACCCCTTCAGTCCCCTTCTCTCTTTCTTCTTCTTCTGGAATTCCTATGATACGGATATTGTTCCATTTGATAGTATCACTCAGTTCTCAAATTCTCCTTTCATGCTCCTGTATCAATTTATCTCCCTTTTCCTTGGCTTCCTCTTTTTCTATAATTGTGTCTTCTAATTCACCTATTCTCCTCTCTGCCTCTTCAATCTGTGCAGTGGCCACCTTCATTTTATTATGCACCTCATTAATAGCACTTTTTCATTCATCACAACTATTTTTAAGGTCCATAGTCCTTGTAGCAATAGCTTCTCTGATGTCTTCCATGACTTTTTCAAGCCCAGCGATTAATTTTATGACAATTGTTCTAAATTCTTGTTCAGTTATGTTGCTTATATCTGTTTTGACCAATTCTGTAGCTGTGACTTCTTCCTGGAATTTCTTGAGAGTTCTTCCGTTTCATCATTTTGACTAGCCTTCTGTCTCGTCAGTTTTAAAAGCCTGTTATGTGCTCTGCACCTGTGAGTATTGCTATATTAAAGGAGGCTCATTGACTGTTCAGAGCCTGTCCGTTCAGAAGTGTCCTTTTAATGGTGTCCCTTGGTCTCTCTTGTTGTGCCTTTGGCTATTTTATTTCCCTACATGTAATGATATGTGGGACTCTCCACCATGTGTACTTTGGTTTGTTTCTTGAGGTAGCCCTATGAGGCTGTCTTCTTAGTGGACTCTGTCTCTTTTCCTTCTCTTGTGGTTCAGTGTCTTTTGGCTTCAGCCCTTCTTTTCCAGAATTTGCCACTTGGAAAGTTACTTCTCTTCCCCCTTTCTATACTACCCTTTTTGGAAAGAAGTTACTATACACAACTATATTTAGAATTTCAATGCCCCTCTCCCTTTAGATCAAAATACCTGCATAAATTGTTTGGAATCCTGTGTAGGATATTTGTCTCTTCTCCTCCATTTATTAATTTATTCAATAATTCATTTATGTTTAAAAGAATTTTTAAAGTTTATTTATTTTGAGAGAGACAGCACAGGTCGGGGAGGGGAAGTGAGAGAATGAGAGAGAGAATCTCAAGCAGGGTGCCAGCACAGAGCCCCTGACACAGGGCTTGAACTCATGAAACTGTGAGATCATGACCTGAGTCCAAACCAAGAGTCCTGTGCTTAACTGACTGAGCCACCCAGGCACCCCTCAATAACTAATTTATTAAGTATGGTTTCATATTCATTCTGTACATTGAGTTATAATTAAATATTATTTAGTTTCTCATATTGTTTTACATCTGGCCATTGGGACCATTTTTTGTTGGCTCTTATACCCCTTTGACTACACCTATTAGTGAGAGTTTTTCCTTTTATGTTTAACAAATAATGCTCCAGGCTAATTTGCAATTCCCCTGCCCAAGTGCTAGAGTCAGCTAGTTCTCCAAGGAGCTCTAGTTCTTTTTCTTGGAGAATGGTATAAGAAACCAGTATGTGGGTGCCAGTTGAGCCCAAAGGTCTATTTGAAATCAGGAACTCAGTGCATTTTATCTTCTACAATGATATTTGTGAAGCAATTCAAATTTATTATGAAAAATAATCAGAAATAGTTTTTGATAATATATTTCTCTGCCTAAAATGAAGATTGTCCCTTACATATTTTGAGAGATGATACTCACCATCACATTTTATATGAAAACAGTGTATTATCTATCAAAAGCAATATTGTGATTCCCCAGTGATTTATTCCCCTTCTTTTGTCTTGTTAATAACTCTTTGCTCACTTGAGTTTTTCAAATGCTCCCTTCACTTTCAGGACCCAGACACTTGATAAACAATACAAGGAAAGGTCAATGGCCTCTTACCTGACTGAGGTCAGGCCCCTGGGCACTCTACCTAATTGAAGAAGAATCACCAACTTTTTAACTTTTATATCTTCTTCTAGATATTCTAGAATATTTTCTTCTGAAAAATGAATTTTCTGATTTTGTAAAATTGATCCTCATCAGAACAATTTTAAGGAAGAGCAAATGAGTTTTCTAGGAGAAGAAAGAAAGGCTGGGAAAATGGTACACTCTACCCTGAGTTTCAGGGAAGGTTGTTATATATGCCAAAAGCAGAACAGTAGAAATTTCTGCTCCCAGGTGTGAGCAACAGAAATTCTTTTAAAGTGCTGGATTGTGTGTCTATATGTGTGCTAGTACTATATTGTTTTAATCCCTACAGCTTTGTAATATAACTTGAAGTGTGGAATTGTGATGCCTCCAGCTTTGCTTTCTCTTTTCAAGGTCGTGTTGGCTCTTTAGGGTCTTTTGTGGTTTCAAACAAAGTTTAGGATTGTTTTAGCTCTGTGAAAACGCTGTATTTTTGACAGGTATTGTATCAAATGTGTAGATTTCAGTAGTATTGACATTTTAACAATATTTATTCTTCCAATCCATGAGCATGAAATGTTTTTCTTTTTGTTTTTCATCTTAAACTTCTTTGCCAGTGTTTTATAGTTTTCAGAGTACAGGTGTTTCACCAATTTGGTTAGGTTTATTCATAGCTATCTTATTGTTTTTGGTGCAATTATAAATGGGAATGATTCTTTAATTTCTTTTTCTGTTGCTTCATTATCAGTATATAGAAATGCAAAAGATTTCTGTACATTGAATTTATATCCTGTGACTTTACTGAATTTATTGATCATTTCTAGCAGTTCTTTTAATGTTTATTTTTGAGAGAGAGAGCGAGAGAGAGCAAGAGCGAGAGAGCATGAGTGGGGAAGGGGCAGAGAGAGAGGGAGGCACAGAGCCTGACATAGAGCTCAAACTCACAGACAGCAAGATCATGACCTGAGCCAAAGTCAGACACATTTCTAGCATTTTTTTCATACAGTCTTTTGGGTTTTCCATATACAGTATCGTGTCATCTACCAATAGTGAAAGTTTGACTTCTTCCTTGTTGATTTGGATGGCTTTTACTTATGGTGTCTGATTACTGTGGCTAGGACTTACTACTATGTTAAATAACAGTGGTGATAGTGGACAGCTCACTCTTGTCCTAGAAGAAAAGTTCTCAGTTTTCTTCCACTAAAGATGATATTAGCTGTGAGTTTTTCATAGATGACCTTTATTATGTTGAGGTATTTTCCCTCCAAACCTACTTTGTTGAGGGGTTTTTGTCATGAATAGGTTTTGCGCTTTGTGAAGTGCTTTTTCCACATCTATTGAAATGATCATAAGGCTCTTATCTTTTCTTTTATTAATATGATGTATCACATTGATTGATTTGTGAATATTGAACTAATTTTCCAACCAAGGAATAAATCCCACTTGATCTTGGCAAATGATTTTTTTAATGTATCATTGGATTTGTTTTGCTAATATTTTACTGAGAATTTCTACATCCATGTTTATCAGGGGTATTGGCCTGTAGTTCTCTTTTTTAGTGGAGTCTTTATCTGGACTTGGTATCAGGGTAATGCTGGCCTCACAGAATGAAATTGGAAGTTTTCTTTTCTTCTCTATTTTTTGGAATAGTTTGAGAAGAATAGGTATTAACTCTTCTTTAAATGTTTGATAGACACACAGATAAATGGTAAAAAATAGAAACCCCAAAAATGAACCCACACTTCTATGGTCAATTAATCTTTGACAAAGCAGGAACGAATATCCACTCAACAAATGGTGCTGGGAAAACTGAACAGCAACATCCAAAAAATGAAACCGGCCCACTCTTTTAAACCATACACAAAAATAAGTTCAAGATGGGTTAAAGACCTACATGTGAGACCTGAAAGCATAAACATACTGGAGGAGAACACAGGCAGTAACCACTTTCACCTCTTTCTAGGCATGTCTCTGGACACATGGGAAACAAAACCAAAAATAAACTATCAGGACTTCATCAAAAGAAAAAGTTTCTGTATAGCAAAGGATACAATTAACAAAACTAAAAGACAACCTGCTGAATGGGAGAAGATATTTGCAAATGACATATCTAATAAAGGATTAGTATCCAAAATATATAAAGAACTTGGGGCACCTGGATGGCTCCATTGGTTAAACATCTGCCTTTGGTCATGATTTCACGTTTGAGAGTTTGAGCTCCAGGTTGGCCTCTCTGCTCTCAGTGCAGAGCCTGCTTCGGATTCTCTGTCCCCCTCTCTCTCTCTGCCCCTGCCCCACTCACTCTCTCTCTCTTAAAAATAAATTCAAAATATATAAAGAACTTATCAAACTCAACATCCAAAACCCAAATAGTACAAGTTTAAAATGGGCAGAAGAGGGACGCCTAGGTGGCTCAGTTGGTTAAGCATCCAACTTCAGCTTGGGTCATGATCTTGCAGTCCGCGAATTTGAGTCCTGCCTCAGGAGCTGTGCTGATAGTTCAGAGCCTGGACCCTGCTTTAGATTCTGTGTCTCTCTCTCTCCCTTTGCCCTCCCCTGCTCATGCTGTGTGTGTGTCTCTCTCAGACATAAACAGACATTAAAAAAAAATAGGCACAAGACATGAATAGACATTTTTTTTTCCAAAGAAGCCCCTCAGACAGCCAACAGACACATGAAAAGATGCTAAACATCACTGATAATTAGGGAAATAAAAATCATAACAACAATGAGATGTCACCTTACACCTGTTGGAATGGTTAAAATAAAAAACACAAGAAACAACAGGTGTTGGTGAGGATGTGGGGAAAGGGGAACCCCCCATTATTGACAGGAATGCAAACTGGGTGCAGCCACACTGGAAAACAGCAAAGAGGTTCTTCAAAAAGTTAAAAATAGAACTACCCTGCGATCCACCCATTGCATTACTAGGTATTTACCCATAACACTAGTTCAAAGGCATACATGCACCCTTTAATGCATGTTTACAGCAGCATTATCTACAGTAACCGAGTTATGGAAACAGCCCTAGTGTCGACTGATGAATGGATAGAGAAGATGTGGTACATATATGATGGGATATAACTCAGGAATAAAAAAGAACGAAATCTTGCTATTTGAAACAACATGGATGGAAGCCAGAATGTATTACACTAAGCAAAATAAGTCAATCAGAGAAAGACAAATACATAATGATTTCATTCATATGTGGAATTTAAGAATCAAAACAAATGAGCAGAAAAAAGAAAGAGGCAAACCAAGAAACAGACTTTTAACTATATAGAACAAAGTGATGGTTACCAGAAGGGAGGAGTTTGGGGGCATGGGTTAATTGGTGACGGGGATTAAGGAGAACACTTGTAGTGATGAGCACTGGTTGTTGTATGGACAAAGTGTTGAATCATTATATTGTACACCTGAAACTAATACTACACTGTGTGTTAACTAACTGGAATTTAAATAAAAACAAAAAAAAATTAAATACAGTGGTAGATTATGGGTTTTCTTTGGAGATTTCCTCTTGAAGAATAAAAATAACAAAAACTATCTCTAATAAGGGCTTACAATGAACTTTCACAATACTGGAGCTATAGATATTTTCATCTTTACTATAAAAAGGTAAATAGCATTCAATCTTAAAATATTTGTTCTTGGAGTGTCTGGCTGGCTCCATCCAGTTGGTGAAACTCATAGTTCAGGGCACAAGCTGTGAATTCAAGCCCCATGTAGGACATAGATATTATTTTTTAAAAAGTATATAAAAATATTTGTTCTTCCTTCATGCCTATGTGAAGTTACTCATGTTT
>CM053578.1:44773471-44820422 GCA_028646485.1 Cryptoprocta ferox
GGACCCGCCTGTCCCCTAATTTCCCAGATCACAGTCACTCACTCAGGCATCTTTGAGGTTGTCTTCTTTCTGGCGTCTGTTTCTTCTTTCCCCCACTTGCAAATCCAAGTTTTATCCCTTCAGTCCTTCTCAGTTCAATCCATACGGGCGTGCACGGATTCAGAGCTCCCTGCTCTTCCGCCATCTTGTCCTCTTCCCCAGGTAAAATTTATTTTTATACACATACAAAATATCCATTGTGTTTTATTACCTAAAAATGCAAGTATATTAAATATGTTTTTATTTTTGGGAAAAAAATGCAGCATCATGCAAAGAACTATTATATATGTCCTAAAAATGTCTGGCAGAACTTATGTTAAATTTTTTAATAATGGCTTTCTCTGAATAATGAAATAGAGAGTGGTGTGAAGAGCTGATATATCTTAGCTCATAAAATCAATGTTTTAAGGAAACACATAGGGAAGATGCTTTAATTATAGTTATTTTTAAATGTATGTTTGTTTATTTTGAGGGAGGGAGGGAGGGAGAGAATGAGTGGAGGAGGGGCAGAGAGAGAGAGAGAGAGAGAGAGAGAGAGAGAGGGAGGGAGGGAGGGAGGGAGAATCTCAACCAGGCTCCAAGCTGCAAGCACAGAGCCGGACGCAGGGCTCAGTCTCACGAACCGTGAGATCATGACCTGAGTCGAAACCAAGAGTGGGATACTTGACCAACTCACCCACCCAAGCACCCTGGAAAATGCTTTGAAAATTAAACTACCACTTATTTTACTTTTCTTAGGACATTATACTTTTGATAAAAGGATATCATAAATGCTAATTACATTTTTATACTTTATTTTTTTTTAATTTCTATCTAAGTTAGCATATAGTGCAACAATGATTTCAGGAGTAGATTCCTTAATGCCCCTTACTCATTTACGTCATCCCCCCTCTCACAGCCCCTCCAGCAACCTCTGTTTTTTCTCTATATTTAGTGTCTCTTATGTTTTGACGCCCTGTTTTTTATTATTTTTGTTTCCCTTCCCTTATGTTAATCTGTTTTGTATCTTAAAGTCCTCATATGAGTGAAGTCATATGATATTTATCTTTCTCTGACTAATTTCGCTTACCATAATATCCTCCAGTTCCATCCACATAGTTGCAAATGTAAGATTTCATTCTTTTTGATTGCTAAGTAATACTCCATTGCATATTTATATATACATATATATGTAAATATATATGTGTATATATGTGTGTGTGTGTATATATATATATACACACACACACATATATACACATATATATATATACCACATCTTCCTTATCCATGCATCTGTCAATGGACATTTGGGCTCTTTCCATACTTAGGCTATTGTCAGTAGTGCTCCTATAAACACTGGGGTGCACGTGCCCCTTCAAAGCAGCACACCTGTATCCCATGGATAAATACCTAGTAGTGCCATTGCTGTGTCATAGGATAGTTCCATTTTTAATTTTTTGAGGAACATCCATACAGTTTTCCAGAGTGGCTGCACCAGTTTACATTCCCACCAGCAGTGCAAAAGAGATCCTCTTTCTCTGCATCCTCGCCAACATCTGTTGTCACCTGAGTTGTAAATGTTAGCCATTTTGATGGGTGTGAGGTGGTATCTTATTGTGGTTTTGATTTGTATTTCCCTCATGATGTGTGATACTGAGCATTTTTCCATGTGTCAGTTGGCCATCTGGATGTCTTCTTTGGAGAAGTGTCTATTCGTGTCTTTTGCCCATTTCTTCACTGGATTATTTGTCTTTTGGGTGTTGAGTTTGGTAAGTTCTTTATAGATTTGGATATTAACCCTTTATCTGACAGGTTATTTGCAAATATCTTCTCCCATTCTGTCAGTTGCCTTTTAGTTTTGCTGATTGTTTCCTTTGCTGTGCAGAAGCTTTTATTTTGATGAGGTCCCAATAGTTCATTTTTGCTTTTGTTTCCCTTGCCTCCAGAGACGTGTTGAGTAAGAAGTTGCTGTGACAGAGGTCAAAGAGGTTTTTTGCCCGATTTCTCCTCAAGGATTTTGATGGTTTCCTGTCTTACGTTAAGGTCTTTCATCCATTTTGAGTTTATTTTTGTGTATGGTGTAAGAAAGTGGTCTAGGTTCATTTTTCTGCATGTCACTGGCCAGTTTTCCCAGCACCATTTACTGAAGAGACTGTCTTTATTCCACTGGGTATTCTTTCCTGCTTTGTCAAGGGTTAGTTGGCCATATGTTTGTGGGTCCATTTCTGGGTTCTCTATTCTGTTCTGTTGATCTGAATGTCTGTTTTTGTGCTGGTACCGTACTGTCTTGATGATTACAGCTTTGTAATACAGCTTGAAGTCCAGGATTGTGATGCCTCCACCTTCAGTTTTCTTTTTCAAGGTTGCTTTGGCTTTCTGGATCTTTTCTGGTTTCATACAAATTTTAGGATTGTTTCTTCTAGCTCTGTGAAGAATGCTGGTGTGATTTTGATACAGATTGCATTGAATATGTAGATTACTTGGGTAGTATCAACATTTTAACAATATTTGTTCTTCCTATCCAGGAGCATGAAATATTTTTCCATCTTTTGTGTCAACTTCAATTTCTTTCATAAGCTTTCTATAGTTTTCAGTGTATAGATTTTTTACCTCTTAATGCAATCAGCAAAGTCACAGAATATAAAGTCAATGCACAGAAATCAGTTGCATTCCTATATATCAATCATGAAGCAACAGAAAGAGAAATCAAGGAATCAATCCCATTTACAATTGCGCCAAAAACCATAAAAGACCTAGGAATAAATCTAACCAAAGAGGTAATTACATCTTTAATGAAGTTAACATTTTGTAATTTAATGCCAATAAATGCCACTTGCCTCTGTTAAAAAGGAAAAACACGAAGGTTGTTTCTTAAATTGTCTGTTATATCTACTTTAACAATTCAGATTTTAAAATACACATTTTCTCAAACTACAAAAAATAGTTAATATTTTTGTTGAAATTTTTGGTGTCATCTATATAGCCTTTTCCAAATAAATGTTTTAAACATATAAAATACATTTGTGGGAAATGATCAGCTCTTCCAGGGAAGAATACAAAATGATATAAAAACAAAAGAGTAGGGGCACCTAGATGGCTCCGTCGGTTAAGCATCCGACTTCGGCTTAGGTCATGATCTCACGGTTCATGGGTTCGAGACCCACACTGGACTCTGTGCTGACAGCTCAGAGTCTGGAGCCTGTTTCAGATTCTGTGTTTTCCTCTCTCTGTGCCCCTCCCCTTCTTGTGCTCTCTCTCTCTCAAAAAAATGAATAAATACACATTAAAAAAACTTACATTTAAAAAAACAAAAACAAAAGAGTAGTTATCTATCGCTGTAGGTCTTTCCATTTCCATAGCAGACTTAAAATGATACCAATTGCCCAAGAAAAAGTTAAATTAAACAAAAATTTCTTTGATTTCCTTGTGAATAAATGACTGGATTTACTTCACATAAATGGATCTATGTTATAATGATCTATACCAAAATATCTGCAAATTTTAGAACTGTTAAAATGTTCAAGGTCGTGGTCTCTAAAAGTGTTATGATTAATAGAAATATATATGTTCAATTAAATTGCCTTGCTTAATTGAACATAATGTAATGATGGCAGTTTCCATTTTTTCTCACTTTGCCTTTTATTTCAATGCTACATTTCATTGCACTAACTCTTAGTTCAATTGTTCTGACTTCAGAAACAGCCAAGGAACAAAAGATATATATTTCTATGAAATGGAAATATGAATTTCAATTCAAAACTTAGTATTACTTAAATCAAAAAAATTAAAAACTACCTTAGAATTTCAATATAACTATTATTAATAACATTTTTAGATAATTTTTAAGTATAGTTGACTCACATTGCTACATTAGATTCAGGTGTACAATTTAGTGATTTGACAAGGTTTACATTATGCTATATTCATTATACTATTACAGTATCATTGACTGTATTTCTTATGCTGTGTCTTTTCTTCCTGTGACTTACTCATTCCATAAGTGGAAGCTTGTATCTCACTCTTCCTTCACCCATTTTTCCCAGCCCCCAACTTGCCTTCCCTCTGGCAACCTTCAGTTTGTTCTTCGTATTCATATGTCTGATTCTGCTTTTTGTTTATTAATTTTGTTTTACATTCCACTTATGAGTGGCATCCTAATGCATTTGTGCTTCTCAGTTTGACTCATTTCACTTAGCATTATCCCCGCTAGGTCTATCAATGTTCATTCAAATGACACAATCTCATTCTTTTTTATGGCCCTATAGTATTCTATTTTGTGTGTGTGTACACACCTATTTTCTTCATCTGTTCTTCTATTGATGGTGAATTAGGCTGCTTCCATGTCTTGGCTGTTGTAAATAATGCTGCAATAAACATAGAGGTGCATATATCTTTCAGATTAATGTTTGCATTTTCTTTTGGTAAATACTCAATAGTGGAATTGTATCATATGGTATTTCCATTTTTAAATTTTTGAGGAAACTGCATACTCTTTTCCACAGTGGCTGTACAAACTTACATTCCTACCAGCAGTGCAATCGGGTTTCACTTTGTCCACATTCTTGCTAACACTTGTTATTTCTTGTCACTTTGATTTTAGCATTCTGACAGGTGTGAAGTAGTATTTCACTGTAGTTTTGATTTGAATTTCCTTGATGACTGATACTGAGCATCTTTTCATGTGTCTGTTGGTCATCTGTATGTCTTCAGGTCCTCTGCACATTTTTTAATTGGATTGTTTGATTTCAATAATTTTCTTATATGTCATTTGCAAATGTCTTCTCCATTCAGTAGGTATTTTTTGTTTTCTTTTGTTGATGGTTTTCCTTGCTGTGCAGAAGCTTTTTGTTTTAATGTAGTCTCAATAGTTTACTTTTGCTTTTGTTTCCCTTGACTCAGGAGACATATCTAAAATCCAGAATTCTTATGATTTCAGGTCTCACATTTAGATCATTAATCCATTTTGAGATGATTTTTGTGTGTGCTTTAAGAAAGTGGTCCATTTTCATTGTTTGCATATAGCTGTCCATTTTTCCCAGTACCATTTATTGAAAAGACTGTCTTTTTCCCACTTTATATTCTTGCCTCCTTTGTCATAGATTAATTGACCATATAATCACAGATTTAGTTTGGGGGTTTTAATTCTGTCCCATTGATCTGTATGTTTATTTTTGTGCCAGTATCATACTATTTTGATTACTACAGATTTGTAGTAGATCTTAAAATCTGGCATTGTGTTACTTCCAGCTTTGTTCTTTCTTAGGATTACTTTGGCTATTCAGGGTCTTCTGTGGTTCCATACAGATTTTAGTATTATTTGTTCTAGTTTTGTGAAACTAACTATTGATATTTTGGTGGGGATTCCATTGAATCTATAGATTGCTTTTGGCAGTATGGACATTGTAATTTAACAATAATTATTTTTCCTGTCTATGAGCATGGAATATCTTTCCATTTGTTTATGTCCCCTTCAGTAACTTTCGTCAGTGTTTTATAGTTGCATTGGGTGCATTATTCCTAATGTTTATTTTTGAAGTGAAAAATTAATTATCAATTCCACTCATTGACCTTAAAATTTTATAAATTGAATATATGTGTGTGTGCACTTTCATATATTGTTTTAAAAATCTGTTTTAAATTTAAATTTCTTCCAAAGGCATCTCTTTTGTAAAGCAAAGGAAAACAAACAAACAAAAAAACCTAATAGCTACTGTAGCAGTTCTTTTCAAGGATATTTAACAGTTTATTCTGCCGAACTATGTGTTTTTAGAATTATTTGAAGCAATTACTTTAAAATTATTTAATAAGTCATTATATAAGAATCCTTTTTAAAGAGTAAATTTTTACTTTTATAAAATGTACAAATTATTTGGGGATGCACATCTCTTTCATACCTGGCCATACACAAAAGTAATTTGCAAAGGACAAGTGTCATATGCAAAAACATGCACATAAATGAATAGAAAAATAGTCAGATGGTAATTAGGAAGCCAGAAAAAAGGAAACTCTTTTTTTCCTTATTCAGCTAGTGAGATGAACTCAGTAAAATTATTGGAACAGAGTACTCAGTTGTGAAGAAATGAAAAAATGTTTCTTAGACTGAAATACTTCTTTTAACTTTAGAGAACATGTCATAAACTGTTGAATCAATGTCAGTGGATAAAAATCTAATGCAATTTGTATATTTAACCAGAAGAAAAGGATCTTTCATAATATTGATTCTTAAGCTAGAGAAGACTCTGAAACTATCTGAACATATCCAAAAGATGGAAGTCTCACAAATCATTGAATCTTCCAGATAACTTACATGGTTGGTAATAGAGACGAATAAAGATATGTACCTATTATCTAGTTGATATAAATGAAAAAAGGAAGGAGAATTAGACAAGGTCTTTGAATAATAGTCATTCTTCTCACACTTAATGATATACATTGTTAAGACTCAAAGTCTTGGTCTTCGACAAATACTTTGATTCAAGATAATCGTTATTAGTCACCATCTGACAGTACTTTCTGTTACATGCTCTTGATGTGACCTTGGGCAAGTAAATTTACCTCCCTCAGCTTTAGTTTCCTCATGTGTGAAAATGAGGATATGCATTTCTGTTTCAGAATGTGTGATGATTAAGCAGGACTGAACATGTGAAAGCTTTTAACTAAGCACCTGACAGACAAAAAGATGGAGGAAAATAGTGAATAGTAGTTTCCTTACCTATAAGGGATATTGAGTGAGGAATTAATATAATTTTGCAATGTCTAAAAAAACTTATACCCTATAAGAAAAGATGTGAATAGTATATTTCTGGAAGGTTAAGGGATACATTGGAATTTCGTGTTCAGGTCAAATACCTCTTTAAAACATCCTCACACTATGTTTCTCAGAGCAGACAGCTTTTAGAATGATTGTTTGGGAGCTGGGTCATATTTTTAAAAAGCTCACAAAACAACAGAAAATAAATCTTTCATCTCTAAGTCATTTAAGTCCACTAATACTTGGTCCTAATAATTGCACCTAAAAACAAAACAAAGTAAAACAAGAAACATTGAGTATTGAAAACAAATTCAGTGTCATTTTATTTTCTTTCCATCTTTTATGCCTAACCATGCATTTGGAAAGTGAATTACTGTCAAACATGAGATTCGTAGAGCTTTCTTTTTTAATGGAAAGATCAACAGATTAAAATTCAAAACTATAGTTTGGTATGGTCAGCACTTGAGGGGAAATTTAATTCATCATTCCTCACAGGTTGTAAAGAAACTATACAGTCAGTAACAGTATGAAAAGTGTGGAGGAGAAGAGGTAAAGGATATCCTAAAGTTGTTTTTTTTTTTTAAGAGAGAGAAGACACTTTGGGAGGGGGCAACTAAGGACAGTAAAACAAGAAAGGAACCCAGAACAACAAAGGTCTGTCTAACATGGTCAGTTGCAGCCTGAGAGCATGAAGGGAGGGTAAGGTCAAGGGAGCAGGAGGCATAGAGGAGAGCATCAGGTAACTCAGTAGAATTACCCCTGCTCCAGGGAAACCTGAACTCCAGTGGGAGAGCAGATATATTTAAGGTAGTTCAGGGAGCTTTAAAAAAGGGGGGTGGAATTGGATATCAGGAAACATTTTGTGATGCTGTAATGAGATCTCCGCGTTGGTGGATTCATGCCCTAAGGAATACAATGCAAGTCCTCTGTCATTTGAAACGTGTTGAATTACAGAGAGAAATCTACTTGAATACTATGTCAGGAATCACTCATCACATTTATTTTATGGTTATGTGTGTGTGTGTGTGTGTGTGTGTGTGTGTGTGAAAATTCTGTGTTTTGTTTTGTGACTCAGCTGTTCCTTAAACACAGGTACCTGAAGTTAGTTGGTGAGAGGTATTATTTGTGTCTGTATAAGATTGTTTTTTATTCATTTTTGGTTTTGTGATCTGATGACTCCACATTCCCTTTCTTTATCTGAACCTAGACAATGGTAAACTCAGAATTCCTCAGATAACTAGACCATCCAATTAGGGCACTTATATAGTCTTCATAAAGCACTTGAATAATTGGCTCTTTACATTAGACAATGTAAGGAAATGGGATAAAAGTAGGAAAGAGACACCCTTGGCTGCCTCTCATAGTTGACTTGTTTGTGCAGCTTTCTGCAGGACAGGCCGTTCCTCTGTGTTTGCTGTTGTACTAAATCTGGGAATGTTTGTCACTCACCATAGTGAACCATTTTATCTTCCTAGGGATACAGACTGTGTAGTTTTGCATTAACAAAAAGAAGCATTGTTTACAAGTAGCCTAATATTTTTCAATGGGGGAAAAGAAATAAAGCACTGAAACAACACTCAATTTTTCTTAGCAAACTGAAGCTACTGTGTTTTATTTTGATAAATGATGCTAATGAAGGTTGGGGACTTGTACAGGTGTGCAATTTTTCATTTCACTACACTATTGTTTTCCATTATTTTCTGTTAAGGCACCTACATGCTTTTAAACACAGTCTGTTAGGCAGCCAACTTTCCCACAGCATTTTTTTTTGGTACAATATGTTTATTTTTATTTTTTTATTTAAAAAAATTTTTAATGATTTGTATTTATTTTTTAGAGACAGAGAGAGACAGCACGAGCAGGGGAGGGTCAGAGAGAGAGGGAGACACAGAATCTGAAAGCAGATTCCAGGCTCTGAGCTAGCTGTCAGCACAGAGCCCGACGCGGGGCTCAAACCCACGAACCTTGAGATCATGACCTGAGCTGAAGCCAGATGCTTAACTGACTGAGCCACCCAGGCACCCCTGGAACAATCTGTTTAGAAAGTGAATAATCAAAAGTGAATCTACCCCTGTATTCTTTCCTCCCATAGTGCCTCTCATCCTTAATTTTACTGTCACTGATAGTTCAGTGATGCAGGGGTCTTTGTCCTGTAAAACTGCCAAAAGTAGCAAATGTGAGCTATCCTCAGAAAGTTTTTAGGGCATACATAAACATTTTGTTAGAAATAATAGCATTGGGGGCACCTGGGTAGCTCAGTTGGTTAAGCGTCCAACTTCTGCTCAGGTCATGATCTCACCACTCATGGGTTCCAGCCCCACATTGGGCTCTGTGCTGATGGCTCCTAACCTGGAGCCTGCTTCAGATTCTGTGTCTCCCTCTCTCTCTGTCCCTCCCCCACTCACACTCTTTTTCTCTAAGATGAATAAATGTTGAACAAAATTTTTTAAAAAAGAAATAATAGCATTGTAGGGATGCCTGGGTGTCTCAGTGGATTTAAGTATCCAACTCTTGATTTCACCTCAGGTCATGATCTCACAGTTCAGTTCATGGGATCCAGCATGGCATCAGGCTCTGTGCTGACAGTGCGGAGCCTTCTTGGGATTCTCTCTCTCTCTCTCTCTCTCTGCCCCTCAAAATAAATAACAAAACATTTTTAAAAAAGAAATAGTCTTATTGTCGCCATATTTAGAATAATAATGTACCCTGCCTTTTCTTGACCTTGTAATAGATTTCTTTTAAGACCCTGTCAGATTTTCTCATCCAAAATAGAAAAGATGACTCTCAACCAATCTGCAGCCCATGTTGACAGCTGAACACAGTATAGACCCTGTTACTTTTTAAGTACATTCTAGCTTAGATTATATGCAGTGTGGGGACTGAAGCTGAAAAAGTATCATGATAGAATGTTGTCTCTATTATATTATCTAAATCATGGCTTATTTGGTTTGTGTATGTACAGAGTTAGGGGCACTACGACATGTAAAGTTTCTCACTAGATCTTTTAGCCTTCCACTGAATCCCAGAACAAGAAGGAACTGCAGCAATCCTATAACTCAACCCCCTCCTTTTACAAATGTGAATGCTGAGACAGAGAGCTGTCAAGAGACTTATCTGAGGTTGTACAACTCATTAGTGACAGGTCTGAGATCAGAACACTTCGTCTGGGTTATGTCCAATTACACAGTATTGTCTGGGATGAATTGATACCTTTCAAACCAAAGCTTCTGGGCTATAGTTTGTCTGTATGGCTTTTTAAAATCTGATTTTTATCTCTTTTCTTCCTAAAGGAAAACTCCATAAATTCACTGTGCTCCTACAGCAGCTGTCACAGCCATGTGACATAGCGAGTTCCTCCCACAGTAGACCTTTGATTGCTGATGGGAAAGCTTTTCTACAGATCCTGTGAAATTGCATTTCTTCTGTGCTAATTCCCTTTTTGGCATATGGTATTGGCTCATTCTAATCCTATACTTGTCTCTTGGTTTTATTATTCTAAGAACTCCCCTTTGTCCCATTGTCAAAATGGTACATACACTTAGCCCACTGATTATATAAAATTCATTTCTTCATGAATTCAAAGGATTTAACTTGCTTCAGAAACCTTTATTATATAATATTTCCCAAATCCCAAAACTATGGTTTTATAAGAATGAAATACTACTTGATATCAATTTGCTTAAGGTCTCCATGTGTTTCTGACTTCAGGCTGCTTTATATAAATAGCCTTCAGTACTTACATGGTAATGCTTGAAACCTGTCTATGCAGGGTGACAAGAAAGAAAACTTTCTAACACTTTATGAAAGATTCTGGAATATCTTGAAAGGATTTAAAATTATTAAATCTTTCCTCTTCAATTGTGTGGCCTGGGGTGAACATTATTGGATCGAGGTTATTTTGAACAGCCACTAAGAGAATGAATTTGGTGGACTTTTGTTCTGTCTGGTAATCTCTTGGCATTCTGTTTCTCAGAATGTTAAAAGATTTAATCTAAAAAGCCTGAGGGGGCGCCTGGGTGGCTCAGTCAGTTAAGCATCTGACCTTGGCTCAGGTAATGATCTCCTGGTTCGTGGGTTCAAGCCCCACATCAGACTCTGTGCTGACAACTCAGAGCCTGGAGACTCCTTTGGATTCTGTGTCTCCCTCTCTCTCTGCTCCTCCCCTGCTTGTGTGCACGTACTCTCTCTCTCTCTCTGTCAAAAATAAATAAACATTAAAAATTTTAAATAAAAAACAGAAAGCCTCAGAAGTATGAAATCTGTATTTTATTATTTTTAAACACAAACTTTTCCTTCGAACCCTAGCTGTATTTTTCTACTATTTCCTAACAAATGATTCAGGTCTGAAAAGTAATAAAGAATGAGGGATTACAGATCCCTGTTTATCTTATCTCCTGTCTTCAAGTGTGAATGTTTTATCCTCATGTAATGTCACAACTAACATACTTGAGGTAACTGTAGACTGAAAACTACAGACAATTATCCTAATTTGAGGATAACTTGACACCAATTCTTCTTGTACTTGTCCCTCTTAATTTTAATTTCTCCACTTTGTAACTGTTTCTGACACCTTGAATTTTGATTTTAAGCAGCAAGTTTGAAATCTCCTTTTAATTAATTAAAAGTGCTTATCATTTACCTATCTTCTGTATATACTTCTAATTTTGAATCTCTAAAACTTAGAAATTCCCCTTTCCAGCCATAATTCCAAGTAACACAATTTGTTGGTTTAATCCCCAGTAGCAGAAGGGATTTGGCTAATCTCAGCTTTCCTCAGAAACTACTCTGTCTTTGTCCCCTTGGCTTCAGCACTCAGAATCCCTAACAAACTCAAAATGCTCATAATCATGCCTAGAACAATCTGGAGGTTCACAAACTGGAACCATTTATTAAATATCTTTGGAGCCACTTTTTTTTTTTCAAGTTATCGTATATTCAAGTACTGCATGCAACACAGAGAGTTAAAATGTTTACTAATGTTATTTCCACAAAGAATATAATAATTTTGCAATCTAGTTTATGAACCCAAATTTATGCCTTAGATTCCTGGAAAGTATATCTATTTTAACATAAAGCATTATCAGTAAGAACTGCATTCAGAAAAATGTCAACTTTGATAAACGGAGACTTGGGAGACTCGTAAACTATCAAAAAGTTTAGAGACAGTGGTGAAGTGCTCAGAGGAGTCAGGTAAGGTGAAATGTGTATATATATGAAATGAGCATCGCTCTAGAAAAGGACACGCAAAACAGAATAATGAATTTCAGGGAGTGAAAGTTTCATGTTTCTACTCTTTACATGAGCTTAATTCCTCTAGAGCCATGTAAAGAACAAGATATGAGAGGTTCAGGGAAGTTTTCCTTTCTTCATTTTATCCTTTCCTCTTCCTAGCCTTCTTTTCTTCAAATAGGTTACAGATTTAGTTTCAAGGTAATTTTCTCCAAAATCTGTCTGGAATACGCATTAGAATATGAGCACATAAAACTGAGAAGTGAGGGGTGTCTGGGTGGCTCAGTCATTTAAGCGCCCCACTTCAGCTCAGGCCATGATCTCACAGAGTGTGGGTTCGAGCCCCACGTTGGGCTCTGTGCTGTTAGCTCAGAGCCTGGAACCTGCTTTGGATTCTGTGTCTCCCTCTCTCTCCATCGTCTCTGTCTCTCTGTCTCTCTCTGTGTCTCTCAGTCTCTCTCTCTCTCTCCCCCTTTCCTCCCTCTCCTTCTCAAAAATAGACACTAAAAAAATAAATAAGTAAATAAAACTGGGAAGGAATTGGAAATTATCCCTAATGATTTAGGAAGAAAGCAAGAAATAAAGTGTAGATGGAAAAATGAATGATCCATGTTTACTCATCTATTCAAAAACTATTTTACTGAGATCCTACTTGTGCAAGACCTTGTATAGTGCCTGGAGCATCCCAAGGTAAATAATTCATTCTTCCTTGCCCCAAGGAATATGCAGTCTAAAAGGAAGAATGACCCAGATAACCAAGGTCTGTAATAGAGAGATATATTGACTATAGTGATGGCTTCAAGTGTGAATGTTTAATCCTAATATAATATCACAACTGACATACATGAAGTAACTGTAGATGGGTGCAGCCTCTCTGGAAAACAGTGTGGAGTTTCCTCAAAGAATTAGCAATAGAACTTCCCTATGGCCTAGCAATACCAGGGCTAGGAATTTACCCAAGGGATACAGAAGTGCTGATACATAGGGGTACATGTAACCCAATGTTCATAACAACATTTTCAACAATATCCAAATCATGGGAAAGGCCTGAATGTCCATCAAATGATGAATGGATCAAGACGTGCTTTATATATACAATGGAATACTACATGGCAATGAGAAAGAATGAGATCTGGCCATTTGTAGCAAAGTGGATGGAACTCAAGGGTATTATGCTAAGTGAAATAAGTCAGGCAGAGGACAGATACCATATGTTTTCACTCATATGTGGAACAGGATACCATATGTTTTCACTCATATGTGAAACTTAACAGAGGACCGTAGGGGAGGGGAAGGGGAAAAATAGTTAAGTAAAGGGAGAGAGGCAAACCACAGAGACTCTTAAGTACTGAGAACAAACTGAGGTTTGATGGGGAGTGGAGGAGAGGGAAAATTGATGATGGGCATGGAGGAGGGCACTTGTTGGTATGAGCACTGGGTGTTACATGGAAGCCAACTTCACAATAAACTATATTTAAAAAAAAACAAAGCAAAAAAAAAACCAGATATTTCTGTGGAGACTGTGGTATCACCAGTGGTCTGTTTCGTATAATATTGGTGAGAGTTATGAGAAAGAAAGAAAGAAATCCAAAGCGTAAAAGGAATAAGACATAAAGGCTTGGTGCAGTAACAGCATTTCCATACTGATAACAAGGAGGATTATAATACAGAGCTTATCATTCTTGATCCTTCAAGTCATCAACATAGACTATTCTGTTTAAAAAGGGAAGAGGACTACAAACAAAATAATTATCCCCACAAAAAAATCGGTAAAACATTATAAATTAAGGGATGCACAGCTTTCAAATGCATAAAAAGAGCAATCCAAGAGTAAATGACAAATCCTATGTGATACCACTCACATGAGGAAGTTAAAGCAGACTCATAGAAGCAGAGAATAGAATGGTGATTGCCAGGAGCTGAGGGGAGGGTAAGATGAAAGTTATTGATCAAAGGATACAAAGCTTCAGTTATGCAAGATGCATAAGTTCTAAAGATTTGTGTAGCATAGATACTATAATTAATAATACTGTATTGGCTACTTAAAAATTTGCTAATTTTTTTTGCATAAATATTATGCTACATGTTCTTATAACAGTAATAATAAATAGGGCAGGAGGAAATTTTTGGAGGTAATGGGTATGTTTATAGCATAGATTGCTTTGGTGGTTTCATGGAGGTATACTTCTCTCCAAATTCACCAAGTTGTATACATTAAATATGTACAGCATTTTCTGTCAATCATACCTCAGTAAAGTGGTTTAAAAAGTAAAAAGAGGAATTCTCATTCACTGAGACCATATACTGGCTTTTTGCAGAGAAGCACTTTGGTGGATGTCACTAGGCACTGCAGCATGTCAGACAGACACCATTCATTACATATATCAACCATCCCTTCATTATAATGAAGCAGAATGTTCATTATAATTGTTAGCAGAATGCCTAGTTTTTTTTTTTTTTTCCTTATTGGAGCTCTCTCCAAGTTGGGAAGATACATCACGAATGGCCTAAGTCATTCAGTGTACCTTGTTAGCAAGTAGTTAATGTGGCCACATGATCCAGTAGTCCATGTAACATAAAGAGAACTCTGTTTGTATTATGCCAATTTTTTCTAATAAAACAAGGAAAAGCACCTTTTTGTCTGAGTGCTTCCTTCTTTTCCTTACCACTTAGAATGTTGTAACATGATGTGCTCTAGCAGTCATTTTGTAACCAAGAGGAACAGTATTTCAACACACTGAGTTGGACAGAGCAGGAAAAAAATAGCATCAAGCTACTGTATAAGTTCTGAAATTATTGACTTCCAAACTTTTTGTTATATGACCTAATTCATTGCCTTTAGTGTTGCAGCTTCTGTGAGCCAAGTATTCTATTACTTTTGAAGCATTACTGATGCATGGTAGCAAAAATAAGCAACTTCAACTTCCGTTAATAATGTGGATAATAGATGTTTCAAACAGATGTTTCAGGAAGGAGAGCTAGGGTAGAGGGGAATGTAAATGGCTTATACTACATGATAAAGAAGAGGACTCTGTGAAAACAATCAAGATGCTCCTCCCCCCATAATTTTGGTTTGGTATAGAGATTTTCAAAAGGGGGATTTGGAAGTCTACCCAATAATCTGGGCATAACCAAAAATAATATTCTACTGGTTGTTATTGTGATGTTGTCATTTATCTCATGGCTGTTGAAACTTAGAAAAACAAAGGTCATTCATTTAATGGATGAAAATCATAGTTAATGAAATTAGACTGTAATTAGGCTATGAGAAAAATATAATATGCTAATGAGCCAAGTAACCTAGACTTCCATGTTTCTGGAAGAAGGTAACCCTAATAAATGGATCTTACCCAGTAAAGAAAAATTACCTATAATTACTTCCCAGATATTAGTAATACAATAATTTCTTCTTTGTTTACTCTTTGACTTTTCTTCCAGGGACAGAATTGGAGAGAGAGAGAGATAGGAGTGAACAATAACCTATTAGAGAAACACATGTAACTGCTAAGGTGTGGAAGTGGTCCTGTGAAGGGAAGGCAGTGGATAAAGGGCATTCTATTGAGCCAAGCTACCATAGAGGGCTAGAGGAGCTTAAACTCATGAGAAAATCCTGCGAAATGTGGAAAACACATGCCTCAAAATTATCCTGTCCAAGGAGCCAGGCAATCATTACTTGAATGCTATGGAAGAGGGAGAAGAGTATTAATTCCTTGATATTTGCAATTTCAGGAAGAAAAAAAAAAACTCATGTACAGATGAAGATACAGACAGTTGTCAATTACATTGAAAGATCAGCAAGGTGTGGGCAAGTCATGATCAGTATCTGCTACAAATACCTTTCATGCTTTTTTCTACTTTTCCTGAAATGTGTGATACATTTGAAAGGAGAATGTGTTGGGGTAGAAACAGAGATGAATGTTAATGAGTGGATGCATTGGAAGATTATTGACAGATATACCCATCTTACCTTCTTTTATCTTTCTGATCTTTCTTTATTCCAACCTGTTCATTTCAGAAATTCCTAGTGTCCTAAAATTTTGTTGTTTGAGGCCTTCTTCCCTTTTCTCCAATCTCCTATTCTATCATTGTCCTCAGCTAATAAATGATGGAACAAACTGAGTGATACTGAAGTGCACATGGAGAGGCAGCTACCTTAACACTAAACATCTGCAAATTAGCTCAAAGCCATTCATTCGCCTCTCAGATTGTATGAAAGCAATGTGACAAGCCAAGGAAGGAGGTATGCTGGAAAGCAGTTGTTCCAGAACCTCTCAAAACATCCCACAAAGCCATAAGTCATACACTTAAATCTGATTCTGTCTAGTTTCATATTCTGGTCTTTGAAAATGGCCTAAGCTAGAGTTTCAGGGAGTAAGATGCAGGCTTTGGTGCCCTCTATTATAGAACAATCTGTTGAAGACAATTTAGCTAATTTATTTTTCTGTAAAATATTATTATATTCCAGCAGTACACCCTGGTGAGGCTAAGCTTCTAAAATGTTAATTGTTCATTTAAAAATGATCTCTGTGTCCCAGTTTTCCTGATGGTGTAGTTCCTAAGAGGACTAACAAATTCTGTACTTTAGTCCTGCCTCGTCAGTATTGTGTGAGTAACATTCAGTAATTTAACCCTCAATTTTCCATTTTGTCAGGAAAAGGGAAAAAAGGATGTTAGATGCTTTGCAATTTGCAGCTCTCTCAGCAGGGAATGATCCCTGGGACTACTTTACCCCATCTCTTTCATCTTTGCTGTCTTCCTGCTCACCTTTTCTTTCTCCTTCAGGGAGAGAATATATCTTTTTCCATTTGTAATGTTTCTCTGTCAGTTTTTAAAAATACATTCAAAAGAGAGGAATAAGTAGAGGACAGGGGATTTTTTAGGGCAGCATAACTGTTATTCTGTATGATTCTGTAATGGTGGTTACATGTCATCATGCATTTGTCAAAACCCATAGAATGTACAATGCAAGGAGTGAATCCTAATGTAAACCATGGACTTCGATTAACAATAATGCATCAATATTGATTCATCAATTGTTACAAATGTACTACACTAATACAGGATGTTGAAAATAAGGGAAATACATACCTGGGGAGGTGTATGGGAATTTTTACATTTCACTCCATTTTTTAATGTAAACTTAAAACTTCCCCCAAAAAATATTGACCTAGCCATTCCACTTCTAGGTATTCACCTAAGGGAAATGATATCTAGTCCATACAGAGACTTAAGACACAAATGTGCACAGCAGTTTCATTTTAAAAGCTCAAACTGGAAACAACCTAAATGTTCATCATCCATAAGTGGATAAACAAATTGTGGAAAATACATACAATGGAATACCACTCAGTAATGAAAAGGAATGAACTATCAACCTCAGAAAAATGATGTGGAATAAAAGATACCAGATGAAATAGAGGAATTATGAAGGAAAGGAGGCATCTTTTGGTGGTGATGGATATATTCATTAACTAGATAGTTGAGATCATTTCATGGGCATGTCTGTGGGTTGAAATTTATCAACTTGCCTGCTATTAATATGTGCAGCTTACTGTGTAGCAATTATAAAGACCTTTTAAAAAGCCAAGATGGTACTTTTTTTCTCTCCCCCCGCCCCTTAGTCTTGCTCTTCCCTATATTTCTTACCTTTCCCAGACCATATACCTAGTAAGCCCTGAGATATTTATGGTACAAAAAATATTTTCTATCAGTTTTCTTAGTTCTGACTTTGTCAATTAGGGGTTGCATAGCACAAGGAAAAAATCATGATTGTTCTTCAGCCCTTGATAGTTAGGTCTAAGACTTTTCTCTTACTACACTTTGAATGTAATTGGTGTACATTGCTCCACCCAATGATTAAGAGGTAAGAATAACAGATGCCTATGGTCCATTGCTTTATTCAAATCTTCAATCCACAAAATTTCCACTGCTTAGAGTCCTGTGGAGAAAGGGAATCTATCACTTAAAAGTTTATAAGGAAGAGGGGCTCCTGGGTGGTGCAGTCAGTTAAACATCTGACTCTCGATTTTGGCATGTGTGATGATCTCACAGTTTGTGAATTCAAGCCCTGTGTTGAACTCTGCACTGTTGGTGAAGAGCCTTCTTGGGATTCTCTCTCTCTCTCTGTCTCTCTCAAAATAAATATATAAACCAAAAAAAAATTTTTTTAATAAGTAAAATAAGGAGGGTTTTCTTTTGTTCAATGGCACCACCTCTTAGTGTAATTCCTTACTTATTATCACTGATGCCAACACTAATGTCTGATCTCTGATCCTTTAGAGGTCAGACAACAAAATGTCTAACCATTGCAGTAATTCATATTACTTTTTTGGAAAGGAACTGCCAGAATATAGCACATATGTCCAGTCTCTTCCTATATGCTAAGGAGAAAATTTCAGTCTTCTTTTTTTTAATTAATTCTCCTCTTCTGAGGCAATTGGTTTTTTAAACATTACCTGCAAGAAATAATTTGCAGAATCTAGTGCACTATGAAATTTTATGCTGATTAATAATGGTACCGTGTATTCGCTAGGAGCACTCACTGCAGGCAGGCAGCATGGATTTGAAGATTAGCCTCCAGTCACTATCATGTTAATATCCTTTCTAAGCTTTAGTATATCTGCAAAATGGACAAGTGAATAGGACATATCATAATACTATTATATTTGTCGTGATGATTAAATGAGATATGTTGGGCACAGTTTCAGATGCACCAGAGGCATAAATATAATCTTTAGCTAATATGATTATTATATAATCATGGTAGAATATACATTTGGCTGTTTACCTAACAATACTATTTCCTATGATAATGTGCTGATTAATGGTGTTTCTCTGTTCCACAAATGCTAACCAGTCAATAACAACTGTCCTCCTTTCCCAAGAACTTCAGATGAAATGTTAATAAAAAAAATAAGCAGTGCAATTATGAACTGATGCTTGATAGTGATCACACACTTTCTTTTATGTGAGGTCCAATTTACACAATTATAACCTAGCTTTATCTGACTGTGAAAATTATGATACATCCTAGGAAATTGGTCGCTTTATCAATTATTTATATAACAAATATATGGAGGACTTACTATATGGTTGCATAATTCTAAAAGCTGAAGTGCAACAAAATGTACGCAATTTTCTCATGAAATTTATAATCCAGCAAAGGAGGGAGACAATAATAAGTGATCTATTCATTACAATTATGATGAGCCATTGAAGCAGTACAGCACAGTAAGAGGATAAGGGAAAAGGGGTCTGAAACTGGTCTATGAGGGTATTGTGGTTAGGAAAGCCTTTTCCCCACAAAATGTGCTTTCAAAAACATGATCTCATTAACTCATGTTTAAGATAACATTTCTTAAACTTGCACTTATTAACCATGTGATTTTGGCTAAGTTATAGAAATACTCTAGGTTCAAATTCCTTTGTTTATAAAACAGATAATAACTTTTTGTAAAAGATATAATGTGATGATTAGAAAAGCAAGTATGTAAATCATTGGCCAATACTAATTATTGAGTATCTACTTACGTGCCCAAAACAGGACTATTGTCTACTCTTGAAATCAGACCTTTAGATTTTAAGATATTATTACTGTGATTTATGTGAAGTTTAGAGATAAATACTTATTAGATGTTTGTAATTTATATTCCTCCGAATGGACAGAATAGAGGTACATTTGTATGTGTGTATGCACATGGGGGTGGCTTCTGCTTTAGTTTAGAAAAGGATGCTAAAATGTAATCTTATACAAATTTGGCAGTCTCAAATGAGTTATTGAATAGCAATAAGGAGAAACTTGGTTCAACACTTAGCATAAAGACCTAGTTAATCCTGATATGTATGTATTCCAGACATTAGTCAGGTGTCACTGACATACAAATATGGAGTCAATATGGACACATGATGCATGATTCTCAAATTATGAGTACATCTGAGAGGAGCAAAAGATCCTTTCTTCACTTAAGGAATAGCCTCCCTCCATGGATAAGAGAGAGCCTCAAGAGGTTTTTGTTTGTTTGTTTTAAACAATAACACCCCTCTAGGATTCTCAAGTTACAGGAAAAATACGGACAACTATATTCTCTGGGATCAGCCTTTTTTCCCTAAAAGAACACCCAAGGCTATCTTTTAGACTACAAAAACTTATGATTATTTCTAATAATAAATAAACACTAGTTCAGTACAATCAACTAGAACAAATATATTTAAGATAAAATTGGTAGTGTTTTGGGAAATGGGAAAATATATTTTTTCTAATTGGAAAGAGTCACCATTCACATTTCTGAACATAATATATGGGGTTAGGTGAAATTATATGTGGGTTATAGCTACTAACTAGAAAAGTAGATATTCCAGTGTCTAGTCCTTATGATTTTTAGAAGGCATTTACATTTATTAATTATGATATATTTTCCATGGATTCTAAGGTATGCCTACCTACCTTTTTTAAAGAGTGGAATCTTACTGAATACTTGGAATTTTTTTTTACTTCTTTTGTCAGACATATAGGTCCTCAGTAATATATTTTTAACTTCCCTTCTACTTAAATATAACTAGATTTTTAAAATTATTTTTTTTAATCTATGATTAAAAGTCATAATGGGGCTCCTGGGTGGCTCAGTCAGTTGTGTCCGACTTTGGCTCAGGTCATGATCTCATGGTTTGTAAGTTCAAGCCCCGCGTCGGGCTCTGTGCTGACAGCTCAGACCCTGGAGCCTACTTCAGAATCTGTGTCTCCCTTTCTCTCTGCCCCTCCCCAGCTTGCACTCTGTCTCTGTCTCTCTCTCTCAAAAATAAATAACATTTTTTAAAAAGTCATAAAATGTTAAGAATATGCTGGTGGCTGAGGGAAAAGGCAAACACTTTAAAAGGATGAAGTCCATTTTCAAAGTCAACACTCAAAAAACAAACACCCAGTTAAGAAATGGGTAGAAGACATGAATAGACATTTTTCCAGAGAAGACATCCAGATGGCTAACAGATGCATGAAAACATGCTCAACATCACTCATCATCAGAGAAATATAAATTAAAATGCAATGGGATACCATCTCACACCTGTCAGAATGGGTAAAATTAACAACTCAGGAGACAATATATGTTGGCGAGGATGTGGAGAAAGGAGAACCCTTGAACTGTTGGTGGGAATGCAAACTGGTACAGTCACTCCAGAAAACGGTATGGAGGTTCCTCAAAAAGTCAAAAATAGAAGTACCCTACAATCAAAGCAATTTCACTACTAGGTATTACCCAAAGTATACAGAAATACAGATTCAAAGTGGTACATGTACCCCAATGTTGATAGAAACATTATCAACAATAGCCAAATTATGGAAAGAGCCCAAATGTCCATGGACTGATGAAGATGTTATATATATATATACACACACACACAAAATAGAATATTACTCAGCCATCAAAAACATGAAATCATGCCATTTGCAACTACGTGGAGCTAGAGTGTATTATGATTAGCAAATAAGTCAGTAAGAGATAAGTATCATATGATTTCACTCATATGTGGAATTTAAGAAACAAAATATATGAACATATGAGAAGGGAAAAAAGAAATAGGGAAGCAAACCATGAGAGACCCTTAACAATGGAGAACAAACTGAGGGTTGATGGAGATAAGTGGATAGGGAATGGGGTAAGTGGGTAATGGGTAATAAGGAGGATACTTCTTATGATGAGCACTGGGTTTTATATGTTAGTGATGAATCACTAAATTCTACTCCTGAAACCAATATTACAATATATGTTAACTAGAATTTAAATAAAATTTTGAAAAAGAATAAAAAAAAAGAAAAAGTCCCTATCAATTTCTTAAATGAGAAGCAGAAAATTCATTTTAAAATTATACAGTGGTTAAGAAAAATAAGCAGAAGTAGTGATTTTTTTTAAATGATAAAACATAATTCTCTTGCTTAATGAAAAAAATTATAACATTGGGTTGTGGGGTTTATAATATATATAGATGTAGGGGCACCTGGGTAGCTCAGTTAGTTAAGTGTCTGACTTTGGCTCAGGTAATGAATTCCCAATTCATGGGTTCAAGCCTCATGCCAGGCTCTGTGCTGACAGCTCACAGGCTGGGGCCTGCTTTGGAGTTGTGTCTCCTTCTCTGTCTCTGCATTCCATGTCTGTCTGTCTATCTTTCTCAAAAATAAAAATAAGCATTAAAAATTTTTATAATATATGTAGATGTAAAATATGTGAAACCAATAGTACAAAAATGGAGAGGTAGGATGGTTATAGAAATAGGGAAAGAAAAATGATAAAAAGCAAGAGCTAAATATATGTTGTCTATATGAAATGCACTATAAAGATTAAGAAAGGTTGAAATAAAAAATATGAAAATAGATATACTATGAAAACAGCGTAGGAAAGACAGTATGGCTATGTTAATATCACATAATGTAAACTTGATAAAATTTATTTTCCCAATGATTAAGAAAGATATTTGATATTGATAAAAATCATTAATCAGAAATACAGTAAAATCATAAGTATTTATATACCTAAATAAAAAACATTTAACCGATACAAGACAAAAAGCTGCAGATTTAAAGGTAGAAATAGAAAAATTTATAATGATAGTTGGAGATATTTATGCCCTTGTATCATCATAATATGATGACTGGACAAAACCTCAATAAATTATAGAAGATTTACATGACATTATCAACTACTTTGACCTATTTGATCTATATGATATTTATAGAACACTATGATCAACCGTAGACATACTGTAGTACAGAATAGACATTCTTTTACAAGGCACATAGACTAGTCACAATATGGAACATATAATAGGCTATAAAATAAGTTGTAACACATTACAGAAAAAAATAGTACTTATTTATCTGATCACAGCCAGAACAAAATAAATAGAAAATCTAACTATACTATAGCTATTAAAAAAAATTGAATATGTAATTATAAACTGCCATTCAAAAATAATTTGACTGTATGTCACATGCTTCATGATAAAAACACTCAGTAATAGATAAGGATATCCATTTTCACTCTTATCAACAGTGAACTGAAATCCTGACAAGTTCAATAAAATAAAGAATATGAAGATAAGTAAGAAGTAAAATTGTAACTATTTGATTGTTTACATAAAGCATTCTAAGCAATCTACCAGACAAGTATTAGAACTTATAAGTGAATATAGTGGCATTGCTGAATACAAGGTCAATTTATCTGTTGGCTGAATTCTAAGATCCTAAGATCCTGTTCATTGGGTGTATTTAAACGTTCTCCCAGTCATTAAAGGAAATTTGAATTTCCATAGTGCAGTGAAGAAATTTCGCAGATGTAATTTAGATACCAAATTAGTTGAGATCTCTTAAAAAAGAGAGATTATATTTAGTGGATCTGGTGAGCCCTTAAGTGTGACAGGGCTCTTGCTGGTGAGAGAGATTTGACCTGAGGGAGAGTCTCCATTGTGAAAATGGATGGGTCCATGTAGCAAAGAATGTGGGCATCCTTTAAGAATTTGGAACCATTTGTCTTATAAGAGCCAGCAACTAAATAGAACCTCAGTTTTACAAATGCAATGAACTGAGTTATGCTAGCAACCTAAGTGATCTTAGAAGTGGATTCTTCCCTCAAGGCTCCAAAAAAGAACCCATTATATTTGGCATCTGGATTTCAACCTTAGAAGACCCTGAGAACAGGAATTTTCTATGCCATGCCTGCAGTTCTTATCTAGAGAACTGAAAAAATAATAAATTAATGTTGTTTTAAATTAATGATTGTAGTACTTTTATGCAATAATAGTAGATCGATACAATATTTAAAGAGTATTGTGATCCTGTTTAGTAGAAGCAAATAACTGGAGAATGAAATAAGGAGGGAAATTTTTGGTTTTCCAATACTATCAACAAGTAATTGGAATAATGTTAACAGAAGAGGTGTAAGACCTCTAAAGTAACAACAGCAAAATACCACTGAGAGAAACCAAAGATTAAATAAATGGTGCTATCTCTATCATGTTCATGAATTTTGAGATTTAATATTGAGGTGTCAATCCCCTCAAAATTAGCCTATAGTTTCAATGTGACCCTGATTAAAATCCCAACAGAATTATTTTGGGGAGAATTTGGCAAGTTTATTTTAAACTTACATTGATATGCAAAGACAGGGAGCAGTCAAAAGAATCACAAAAAAATTGGGGCAATTTATACAACCTGATTTCAAGCTTAGTATAAAGCTACTATTTTTAAAAAATGTGGCTTAGGTGTAAGTGTAAACATACAGATAAGTGGGGGGAAAGATGATCTGGTAACGACCCAGACATAAATGACTTCCAACAAAGATTCCGAGACAATTAAAAAGAAAAGATAGTCTTTTCAATAAATAATACTGGATAAAGTGGATGAGCAAGGGGGAAATGAATGTCTACCTCGCTCAACAAATTGATTTGAGACAGATTATAGCCCTAAAAGTAAATGCTTAAACTCTAATACTTATTGAAAACAAAATAGTAGGGACCATCTTTGTGACCTGAGTTAGGCAGAAATTATTCAAAGGACAATGAAGGATCATTAGTAAAATGAAATATGATAAAACAAGATTCCATCAAAATTAAATATTCAGCTTATTAAAATTATCATTAAGAGGGAGGAGGCAAGATGACAGAAAAATAGGGAGTTCCATACTTCCCATCTGCATCTCTCAAACAAAGAAGGGCTGAAGCCAAAGGACCCTGAACTACAAGAGTCTGGGAGGAAAAGAGACAGAGTCCACTAAGAAGACAGCCTCATTGGGCTACCTCAAGAAACAAACCAAAGTACACATGGTGGAGAGTCACAAATATCACTATGAGTAGAGAAATAAAATAACTAAAGGCACAACAAGAGAGACCAAGGGACACCATTAAAAGAACACTTCCTGAACAGACAGTCCCTGGATAGTCTATGAGCGGCCTTTAATATAGCAGTACTTGCAGGTGCAGAGTGTATAACGAGCTTTTAAAACATATAAGAGACAGAAAACTAGCCAAAATGATGAAATGGAAGAACTCTCCTCCAAAGAAATTCTAGGAAGAATCACAGCTACAGAATTGGTCAAAACAGATATAAGCAACATAACTGACCAAGAGTTTAGGACAATAGTCATAAAATTAATCGCTGGGCTTGAAAAAGGCATGGAAGACACCAGAGAAGCTATTGCTACAAATATTACAGACCTTAAAAATAGTTGTGATGAATTAAAAAATGCTATTAATGAGGTGCATAATAAAATGGAGATGGCCACTGCACGGATTGAAGAGGCAGAAAGGAGAATAGGTGAATTAGAAGACACAATTATAGAAAAAGTGGAACCCAAGAAAAAGAGAGAGAAATTTATCCAGGAGCATGAAAGAAGAATGTGAGAACTGAGTGATGCAATGAAACAGAACAATATCTGTATCTTAGGAATTCTAGAAGAAGAAGAAGAGAGAGAGAAAGGGGCTGAAGGGGTACTTCAACAAATTATATCTGAAAACTTCTCCAGTCTGAGAAAGGAAACAGACATTGTAATCCAAGAGGCACAGAGATGTCCCCTCAGATGTAACTTGAATCGATCTTCAGCACGCCATATCATAGTAAAACTGGCAAAATATAAGGATAAAGAGAGAATTTTGAAAGCAGCTAGGGATAAAAGGGCCCTAACATACAAAGGGAGACCTATCAGGGTGGTTGCAGACCCATCTACTGAAACTTAGCAGGCCAGAAAGGAATGGCAGGAAATCTTCAATGTGATGAACAGGAAAAATATGCACCCAAGAATCCTTTATCCAGCAAGCCTGTCATTCAGAATAGAAGGAGAGATGAAGGTTTTCCCAAACAAACAAAAATTGAAGAATTCATCACCATGAAACCAGCCCTACAAGAAATCCTACAGGGGACTCTATGAGGGAAATGCTGCACGGAACACAAAGTACCAGAGACACCACTACAAGCATGAATCCTACAGAAAACACAATGACTCTAAACCCATGTTTTTCAATAATAACACTGAATGTAAATGGACTAAATGCTCCAATCAAAAGACATAGGGTATCAGAATGGATAAAAAAAAAAAAAAAGATCCCTCTATTTGCTGTCCACAAGAGACTCATTTTAGACCTGAAGACACCTTCAGATTGAAAGTAATGGGATGGAGAAATATCTATTACACAATGACTGGAAGTCAAAACAAAGTTGGAGTAGCCATACTTACATCAGACAAACTGGACTTTAAAGGCAGTAGCAAGAGATGAAGAAGGGCATTATATCATAATTACAGGGTCTATCCATCAGGAAGAGCTAACAATTATAAACATCTACACACCAAATTCAGGAGCGTCCAAATACATAACACAATCACAAACAGAAACAATCTTATTGATAAGAATGTGCTAATAGCAGGGGACTGTAATACTCTACTTACAGCAATGGATGGATCAACTAGACAGAAAATCACTAAAGAAACAATGGACCTGAATGACACATTGGAACTGATGGATTTGACAGATATATTTAGAACACTACATCCTGATGCTATGGTATTCACTCTCTTCTCAAGTGCACATGGCACATTCTCCAAGACAGATCACATACTGCATCATAAAGCAGCCCTCAATAAATATAAAAGAACTGAGATCCTACCATGAACACATTCAGATCACAATGCTATGAAACTTGAAATCAACCACAGGAAAAAGTCTGGAAAACCTCCAAAAACATGGAGGTTATAGAACATTCTACTAAAGAACAAATGGGCTAATCAGGCATTTAAAGAAGAAATTAAAAAATATATGGAAACAAATGAAAATGAAAATAAAACAATCCAAACTTTACTGGGATGCAGTAAAGGCGGTCCTAAGAGGAAAGTATATTGCACTCCAGGCCCATTTCAAGAAACTAGAAAAATTGCAAATACAGAATCTAACAGCACACCTAAAGGAACTAGAAGGAGAGCAGCAAGAGCACCTCAAACCCAGCAGCAGAAGAGAAATAATAAAGATCAGGACAGAAATAAACAATGTAGAATTAAAAAAAAAACAGTTGAACAGATCAATGAAACCAAAAGTTGGTGTTTTGAAAAAATAAAATTGATAAACTTCTAGCCAGGCTTCTCAGAAAGAAAAGAGAGAGCACCCAAATAAACAAAATCACGAATGAAAATGGATTGATTACAACCAATCCCTCAGAAATATAAGCAATTATCAGAGAATACTATGAAAAATTATATGCCAACAAACTGGACAACCTAGAAGAAATGGACAAATTCCTAAACACACACACACTACCAAAATTCAACTGGGAAGAGCTAGAAAATCTGAACAGACCCATAACTAGTGAAGAAATTGAATCAGTTGTCAAAAATCTCCCAACAAATAAGAGCCCTGGGCCAGGTGGCTTCCTGTGGGATTCTACCAGACATTTAAATCAGAGTTAATACCCATTCTTCTCAAGCTATTCCAAAAAATAGAAATGGAAGGAAAACTTCCCAACTCATTCTATGATGCCAGCATCACTTTGATTCCCAAACCAGAGACCCAGCAAAAAAAAAAAAAAAAAAAAAAAAAAAAAAAAAAAAAAAAAAAAAAAAAATAGAAAGGGAACTAGAGGCCAATATCTTTTATGAATACAGATGCAAAAATCCTCACCAAAATACTAGCAAAACGAATTCAACAGCATATGAAAAGAGTTATCCACCATGATCAAGTGGGATTCAATCCTGGATTACAGGGCTGGTTCAATATTCTCAAATACATCAATGTGATACATCACATGAACAAAACAAAAGATAAAAACCATATCCTGTCAATAGATGCAGAAAAAGCATTTGACAAAATACAGCATCTTTTTCTTAATAAAAACCCTTGAGAAAGTCGGGATTGAAGGAACTTACTTAAACATATAAAAGCCATTCATGAAAAGCCCACAGCTAATATCATCCTCAATGGGGGAAAACTGAGAGCTTTCCTCCTGAGACCAGGAACATGACAAGGATGTCCACTCTCACCACTGTTGTTTAACACATGCTGGAAGTCCTAGCATCAGCAGTCAGACAACAAAACCAAATAAAAGGCATCAGGATTGGCAAAGGTGAAGTCAAACTTTCACTTTTCACAGATGACATGATACTGTACATGTAAAACCATACAGATTCCACCAGAAGCCTACTAGAACTGATCCAGGAATTCAGCAAAGTCGCAGGGTACAAAATCAACGTACAGAAATCGGTTGCATTTTTATACACCAATAATGAAGCAACAGAAAGAGAAATCCAGAAACTGATCTCATTCACAATTGCATGAAAAACCATAAAATACCTCGGAATAAAACTAACCAAAGATGTAAAAGCTCTGTATGCTGTAACTATAGAAAACTTATGAAGGAAATTGAAGAAGACACAAAGAAATGGATAAACATCCCATGCTCATGGATCAGAAGAATAAATATTATTAAAATGACATTACTACCCAAAGCAATCTACACATTCAATGCAATCCAAATCAAAATTGCACCAGCATTTTTCTCAAAGCTAGAACAAACAATCCTAAAATTTGTATGGAACCACAAAAGACTTCAAATAGCCAAAATAAATTGAAGAAGAAAACCAAAATGAGAGGCATCATAATCCCAGACTTTAGCCTCTACTGGAAAGCTGTAATCATCAAGACAGTATGGTATTGGCACAAAAACAGACACATAGACCAATGGAATAGATTAGAGAACCCAGAATTGGACCCACAAATGTATGGCCAATTAATCTTTGACAAAGTAGGAAAGAGTATCCAATGGAAAAAAGACAGCCTCTTTGACAGATGGTGTTGGGAGAACTGGACAGCAACATGCAAAAGAATGAAACTAGACCATTTTTCTTACACCAACACAAAAATAAACTCAAAATGGATGAAAGACCTGAACGTGAGACAGGAAACGATTAAAATCCTAGAGGAGAAAGCAGGAAACAACCTCCTTAACCTCAACCGCAGCAATTTCTTACTCGACACATCTCCAAAGGCAAGGGAATCAAGAGCAAAAATGAACTATCGGGACCTCATCAAGATAAAAAGCTTCTGCATGGCAAAGAAAACAATCAATAAAACTAATAGGCAACCGATGGAATGGGAAAAGATAGTTGCAAGTGACATACCAGATAAAGGGCTAGTATCCAAAATCTATAAGGAACTCATCAAATTCCACACCTGGAAAACAAATAATCCAGTGAAGAAATGGGCAGAAGACATGAACAGACACTTCTCCAAAGAGGATGTCTAGATGGCCAACAGACACATGAAGCGATGCTCAGCGTCACTCATCATCAGGGAAATACAAATCAAAACTACACTAAGATACCATCTCAATGCCTGTCAGAGTGGCTAAAATGAACAAATCAGGGGACTATAGATGCTGGCAAGGATGTGGAGAAATGGGCACCCTCCTACACTATTGGTGGGAATGTAAACTGGTACAGCCACTATGGAAAACAGTGTGGAGGTTCCTCAGAAAATTAACAACAGAACTCCCCTATGACCCACCAATAGCACTGCTAGGGATCTACCCAGGGGATACAGAAATGCTGGTGCATAGGGGCACATGTACCCCAATGTTCATAGCGGCACTTTCAACAATAGCCAAATAATGGAAAGAGCCTAAATGTCCATCAACAGCTGAATGGATCAAGAAGATGTGCTTTATATATACAATGGACTACCACATGGCAATGAGAGAGAATGAGATCTGGCCATTTGTAGCAACGTGGATGGAACTCAAGGGTATTATGCTAAGTGAAATAAGTCAGGCAGAGAAAGACAGATACCATATGTTTTCACTCATATGTGGAACAGGAGAAACTTAACAGAGGACCATAGAGGAGGGGAAGGGGAAAAAATAGTTAAGTAAAGGGAGGGAGGCAAACCACAAGAGACTCTTAAATACTGAGAACAAACTGAGGTTTGATGGGAAGTGGGGGATAGGGGAAAATGGGTGATGGGAGTGGAGGAGGGCACTTGTTGGGATGAGCGCTGGGTGTTATATGGAAACCAATTTGACAATAAACTATAAAAGAAAAAAAGAAAGAAAAAAACAAAAACAAAAAAATAAAATTATCATTAAGAGAATGAAAAGGCAATACAGATTAAGAGAAAGCATTCTCATTACACATATTTGACAAAGGCCTTGTATTGAGAATTTCTACAAATCAGTAGGAAAGGCAACAAATAAGGTTTGAAAATGGACAAATGCATTGCCCACAAAAGATGTATGAATGACTAAATAATCCTATAAAATATGTTTAAAAGAAATCATATAAAAATGTGTTCAAAACCATCATCGGTAAGCATCAAATTAAGGCCAAAAGGAGATATTATATCAGATGTACTAAAACTAAAATATCTAAGACATTCACATCCCGATGAAGGTGTAGAGCATCTGAAACATTCATCAAAGGTAGAGGTGTAAAATAATGCAACTATTTTGAATAGTATTTTGGCAATTTCTTTTAAAATGAAGCATGAAATTATCTGATGACTACTTCTAGAGATAGGAAATATGTGTTCATTAAAACACACTTTTCGGGACGCCTGGGTTGCTCAGTTGGTTAAGTGTCCAACTCTTAATTTCAGCTCAGGTCATGATCCTAGGGTCGTGGGATAAAGCAGCATGGAGCTTGCTTGAGACTCTCTCTCCCTCTCCCTCTGCCCCTCCCCTGCTCACACTCTCTCTCTTTAAAAAACAAAATAGTAAATAAATAAATAAATAAATACACAGCTTTATTTTTACTGTCCCCAAATTGGAAAGAATATAAATGTTCATTTAACAGGAAAGTGAATAAACAAATAATAATATGTTCAGTCAATAGAATACTACTCATGAATTAAAAAAAATAAAAGGATAAATAACTGGCTCATAAAAACTACATCGCTGAAACACCAAAACATGTTTTTAAACAGAAAAAGCCAGACACAAAAAGGTACATATTTAATGATTCTATTTTTATGAAGTTCCAATAAGTAAAATTTTCTATTGTAATAAGATAAATCACTGTGGTTCTATATGGGAATATTGACTAGAAGAAGGCATGGGGAACTTTCTGAAGTAATGGAAATTGAAATATTCTATGTTTTTATAAGATGTGAGTTACATAGTTATATGCATTTGGAAATCTAATTAAATTACACACTTTAGATGTGTGCGATTCATTGCATGTGGATTATATTTTAATTAAAAACATGCTGTTAGGGATTTTCCAGGAAGGCTGAATGATTTATATCATTTTACTTTGTTGTCTTGTCAGGCTTTCTGAAAAAGTTTATCTTGTAATTGCATACAGGACAATTTTTATCAGACTACGGTTAATCAGTTTGTTTTAAAAGTAAACTTTTGAATCATTTGCCATTTCTTTGGAAGTTGGATGCAATGAGGTTACTAGAACAACTTGAAATGGCCCCATCATCAGCCTGTCTAGAGAAGTTATCTCATAGTTATTTTTGTTTGTTTGTTTGTTTAAAATTTTTTTCTAGTGTTTTTTTATTTACTTTTGAGAGAGAGAGAGAGAGAAAGAGATATCGTGAGCAAGGTAGGATCAGAGAGAGAGGGAGATACAGAATCTGAAGCAGGCTCCAGGCTCTGAGCTAGCAGTCTACACAGAGCCCGACACGGGGCTCGAACCCACGAACCGTGAGATCATGATCTGAGCTGAAGCCAGATGCTCAACCGACTGCGCCACCCAGGTGCCCCTATGGTTATTTGAATCTAGAAGAATAATTTTAGTTCTTGCCTTGTTATAATTAGTTAGATCATGTGAGCCAATATGAATGAAGCCAATTAACATAAAATCGTGTCATTTAAACATTTGCTAAATCTCAATTTGTAGCAGAAATTAATACCGTCAGTACCAAATACCTAACCCTAATACCTAAAATAGTGATCAACCATTTACAAAATTTTTTCATATGTGTTACTTCAGAGCTCTTTAACAACTTGATGGGGTAGGTACTTTTATCCTCATTGACCTGATGTGAAAAAATATTAAGCTATCGACTCTCAGACTTGGGATTCCAAATCAAATCTTCTGTTTCTGCACTTAGTACTCTACCCGATAAACTAGAACTGAGTTTAGTTCTAGTGATGAAAACAAAGTTATTTCTTAACAAATTCTTAAAAACAAGAAATGAGAAAAATCTCTGTTAAGTTAGTTTCCATGTCTTAAATTATAGATTAACAAAATATTTGAAGAAACTTTTAGATGACTTTAATAAAAAGTCTGTACAAAGTGAAACATCTGCTATCTATAATGGTTTTATTAGATGGAGGGTAATTATGCTGAACGATGTGTGCAGTGTGCTATAGTTTTCATCTGCAGAACCTTGTGCTGCCTTCACTTTGCTCCATGTACAACCTCTACATCACAACCCTCCTTTCACCTACATACATTTTTAAGATAGATTTTCAACATAAGCTGAGTGACAGTGGCAGATACTTTAGTGTGTTCCAGAATTTATGATTCCCAGAAATAGCAAATGTGCCCAAGTGGTAGTAGAGCAGAAAATGTCAAATAATGATTTAGTTAGTTGTAAAAAAAGGATCATTGAACCTGTTGAGAGGAAAGGTCTGATTAAGAATCTCACCAAAATTTAGATCAGATTCTTTGGAGGGGGTATGGGAATGAGTTTGAAAACTGGAAATTATTTGATTAATGGACAGCAAAAATAAAAATCTAGCATATTTTTATTTCATTTGAAAACCTTAAGAGCTTATTGACATGGGCTCTTCTCAGCTTCCTGCAGGGTTGGATCATTTACATCCTTCTTCTCAATATCTTTTGCCAACTAACCATTTCAAAATTACAGCTAAATTAAAGACACTGCCTGTTATTTGCTGTATACTGGAACTCAGATCTCCCCTTGGAGAGCTCTGAGCTCATTCAATGAGGCATAGCACTTAATTTCATTTGCAGAATTTCTGCTATCCAACTCTCCACAAATTAAATGAGATCATTCATTGCTTTCCCTGTAGGCTAATGGTACTTATATTGTTTGTCCACATTTAATGTCCTAATATCTTGGTTTCATGGTCCACTGTTTAATAACAAATCAGTAATGGAATTGAATGTACTGTAAAAAAAAATTCCTTCAGTTTATTACCTTCCTATGGCTCTATAGAACCTTAGACCTCTTCTAGCTCAGAGTTGCAAACTTAGATTCCTACAGGGACCAGGCAGGCTGTAAATGTGTGAACTGAACTTGCTGTGAGAGAATAGAATAGATAGGTTCTATGATAACCTGAAGAAAAAGTTTCTTGACTTTAAGTTGTAAAAATTAGCATTAGGAAAAAATATGTGGCACATATCAAGTGTCTGTGGATGGAATTTGCCCTAAGGCTTCACCAGTTCTTCAACCTAGTCTTGCCTACTTCTCCTATTTTATAACTTAGAAAATAACAAAGGAACAAAACAACCTGAATAATTCCTTCAACCAAATTCATTCATGATTCCTAGTATAGTGCCAAAAAACTGTACCAACAGTCGCTGTACTTTAGAGGAATTACATATATTCATAATTGTGACCTGAAAGAGAAAGGCTGGCATTGGATTAAGGTACAGGAATTGGAGTGCAGAGCATATTAATAAGCAAAACGAGAACCTCACAGCAAATAAATGTTTCAGGGTGGTCAGGAGAGCAGGTGTGGTTTACATGATTCAACTAAGGTTAGAAGTGTCAACTATATAAAGAGACCACATAAGCTAATAGAGCCATTAGACAGACAATTCTGGTATTTGTTTTTCTCTATCTTGGTTTTCAGTCTAAAGTCTAAGCATTTTCAAGGAACCAAACTACAAACAAAACTGGCAAACAGTACATATTTATATATACACTGTATGTGGCCTCAGTAATTAATTGGAGTATAATGTTTCTTTATGAATTTAGAATTTGGAAAAGAATCACAAGGTGCTTGTATAATTTGTTATAAAAAGTGGAAATTATTTGGAGACACAGGAGAAAAAAAATCATTTATATAAATTTTCTGTTTCTTAGGAAGGAGAAATAGCAAACCTAAGCATGCTAGCTCATGTGAGCAAGGTTTGAAAAACAGAGCAGTGATCCTAGAAATTCAATGGAAAATGGAAAACAAAATGAAGTAGATTCCTCTGTAGAAGGGGGTCAGGATAGGAGGTGTAGTTTAAATGATTCAGAAAGAAATACTGCAGATAAAGAGAATGTTTCAAATGAAGGAAAAAGTTCATATTGAAGGATTTAAGTAGGGCTGAACTTGTAAATCATATTGTCAGTATCTACTTTTGAAGATGGTTCAGAAGGAGAAGAGAGACAAATTTCAGAAGTAAAATGCTAGGGATTTGGCCTAAATCTAAAAGATTTTAAGATCTTCTCAAGGCTCTTGATACTACGAATAATGAGGAGAAAGCAGTTTTAGTGTATTCAATATCTATTTTTGAATATAAACTGAAACTTTTTTAATTGATGAAAATGACCTCAAGCAAAGCAAAACTGGGAGAAAATTGCGACGTTTAGAGAAATTCTAATACCATATGCTCCATTTGAATTTAGGCCTACTGGTGTTTTTGATTTCTAGTAATATTTACATTTCAAAGATGATTTTCAAGGGCAACTCATATCTGTTAATCTGGTGGATCAATTCTTTAGTGTACCAATCCAAGTTTGGTCTGTCACTCTCTGACTGAACAAAATACCTGGTGAGGGAGCACACTGAAAAATGTCTTATCCAGTCTGACTTACTCCAAAGCACTTTTCCATATGTCTTCCTGCACATTTGCCATAGTGAAAGTAACATTTTCACTACTGAGGAAGTCATGCGATCATTAATTATGAAATTAGTTATCACTGGACTTAAGCTTTTTACAGTGTATTAATACTTTAAAATATTTAAGTCCAGTGCCACCTTAACTGTTGATATAAATAAGTGCAGCAAACAGGAAAACGTGTTTAAAGGGAGGGAGATGATTTACTTATTCTGGACCAACATAGTCCATCATAAAAATGCCAGAAGAAATGGAGTCAGTAATTTGGCACAAGTCATTTAAAACACTTTCCACAGAGTTGTTTTGTATTTTATATTTTAAACATATTACAAATGTATGTATAAGTTTAAATTGTAAGCTCCTTGAAGTCAGGTTTTGTGTCTTGTCTTCCACAGTAGATCTCTGCCTAGCACCATGCCTAGAAGCCAGAATGTGTCTATAAATGGGTCCTAAATAAATAAATATTTTATTCTGTAGAAAAAAAAGGAATTTGGGGTAATGTAGAGTTTTATAAATGACTAATTTTCAGATCTTATTATCTTAGTTAGATACAAAGATATACAAATGTGGTACATACAGATTTCTAAAATTTCAATATGGCCCAAGTGACAGATATATCATATTTGATGGAGAAAAAAATCTCCTTAATTTTGTATGAACCCTGAGGAAAAGGAACGATGAAAAATAGATGTTTTTGGCCTCTTCAGTGTCCCCCCATGGTTTGAAATACCATGTTCATAATCCAGTCACATACCTCCTCCTTGTATGTTTGTTCCTTGATTTTTCAGTAGACATAACATGATTATAATGGTATTGCTTCCCTTATGTTCTGTGAAAAGATATGGCTTTTTTCTCCACATTTAATAGGACACATTTTTTTCTCTATGAAAGTAATACTAAATAATCAAAAAGCCAACAAGTATTAATTAAACTCTTACAGTAGGTGCTCTGAGACTACAAAAGAACCTCAAGACTCTTCCTTTAGGATTCTGCAATATGATTGAAAAACCAAGACATACAAATTCACATCGTTAGTGAAAATATTGGAGTATACAAAAGACCCATTAAAGAAAAAATAAGACATACCAAATACGGTTTCTTACTCTAGATTGCCTTTCTGTTTTTAAATTCAGCTAAAAGCAGTTCATCTGGCATGGATTCTAAGAATTCTTTTATAAGCCCTAGTTGCCATTTCTTATAGGGAATGCTAAGAAGTGCATTCTTATTTTTAAGTTCCTAATGCATCAGGACCCAATTCTGCTGTGAATTCCAAACGATCTCTGGATTCATCTTGGGATTTTTTTTGCTAGTCCATTTCAGAAACATGTTACTGGAAACTCCATGTTTCTTCCATGTGGAGGTTTACAGATTTATTAAACAAAACTACAAGATACACACTTAAGATTGAAATTCAGATAAATGACATTTTTGACAATTTTGGTGCAGATATATCTTGCTGGCATTCTTCTCAGGCTATTTGCAATCTTCTAAGCCCACAAGTATACACATAATATGGATAGTGCTGGGGGGAAAGAACAGCATTGTGTGGTCAGGAACAAAAGACTGGTGACAAATCTGCAGTAAGATCAGATGACTGGATTGAAAAGGAAGAGTGTAATGAAATGAAGATGCTTTGACAAGAACCTCAGTGTTATTTTGTACAAAATATCTTGATGAAAGTGAGGTTCGATAAAAATTTCCCTTATCCATAAATGACATGCAATTATTAGAGCTTAATTATTTCATAAATGATATCACATATAGAGATCTTTGTATTCAAGCTAGTGTATGGTTTTTAAATATATAATCTAAAGATAAAAAAATTTTAAGTCGGGTGGAGAAGGACAGATACCTTGTTTTCACTCATAGGTCTAACAGGAGAAACCTAACAGAGGACCATGGTGAGGGGAAGGAGGAAAAAGAGTTAGGGAGAGGGAGGGAGACAAAGCATGAGAGACTCTTGAATACTGAAAACAAACTGAGGGCAGAAGGGGGAGGGGGAAAGAGGAAGGGAGTTGATGGTCATGGTGGAGGACACCTGTGGGGTAGAGCACTGGGTGTTATATGGAAACCAACTTGACAATAAACTATAAATTAAAAAAAATTTTTAAGATTTGCTCCTTGATTTTTCAGTAGACATCAACAATCTTCAAAATGTCTTAGGCAGAAAAAATATTTGAAGGTAATAAACCTACTTAATTTGGCCCAAGATAAAGGATTTATTTAAAAGTATTTTTAAAATTTAAAGAAAATAGAGCAACTGGATTTCAATAAGTCTGGAAAACATGAAGCTCCAGGGAGCTCAGCTGTAAGGAGTTCATGGACCTTTACTCTAATGATCTACCATTACCTCAGCTAGCAACTTATTAGGTTTCTGAGTATCTTAGTTCATATTCTCAAAAGGGAATCTGATTAATTCAGATTAGTTTATGGATTGGTTCCTCTGGGGTTAGATAGCTACTCTTGGCTCAGTCAGCCGTGTCAGGGGAATGACATTACTAATTAAGGATAAGCTAGAGGAAATGAGATCTTTCTTTAGTAGAGATGTTTACAATGCCTGTACATATTTATTTATATGTAAATGTATAATGGAAAACAGACTATGTAGAATTAATAAAATGTGATTATCTCATTCTAGAACAATATATTTATGGGTGAATTGTTGACAATTCTTACTCCTGTGTCTTTAAACTTCAGTGCATGGGACACAGCCACACAGTGTGCTTAGGTCAAAACCCAGGTGTCTTTCTTGACTGGCCTCTTTAACTTGCCTTTCACATCCAGTCACCAAATCTCAGCCCTTCTACATCCTAAGTAACAAATATATTGATATCACCTATCCATGAGTGAAACTTTCCCATTATGTTATAAAATCCACAGAGGAAAATGATTTGTATACAGCTTTTTCATATTTGTATCTCTATTACCTAGCACAGTGCTTGGCACCAGCGGCCCAGCTGATACATTGATTATAACAATGATACCTCACAGCAGACAACTCACTAAACCATGCTTACAGAAACTGTGATATCACAAACTGTGTAAAGTGGCTAAGTTTATGGTACTATCATTATGAACCAGTAGATAACTAATATGGTCATTTCTTTCTGTATTGTATCTTTTCTGCATTATATTTTTTTTTAAATTAATGACAGTTTCGGGGTACCTAGCTGGCTCAGTTGGTTAAGTGTCTGACTTCGGCCCAGGTCATGATCTAACTGTTCATGGGTTCAAGACCCACGTCAGGCTCTGTGCTGACAGCTCAGAGCCTAAAGCTTGCTTCAGATTCTGTGTCTCCCTCTCTCTCTGTTCCTCCCTCACTCATGCTCTCTCTCTGTCTCTCAAAAAAAAAACATTAAAACAATTTTTTTAATGCTTAAAATTAGTGACAGTCTCATTTTAAATTCTTAATATATGGTTTTATTGTTGGCAACTCTCTAGCCTTTAACATTTAGTAACAATTTAATATTAACTTGACATGGAACTCAAAAATGGTAGAATGAATCAGCAAGATGATAATCACAAGATATCATCACAAGATAATAATTATATGTGGGTAAATCATTGATATTTTTCTTTTGGCTCCTCTTCCCTGCTTGCCCTCCACTGTCTGACATTGACTTGTAGGCCATGGCCCCAAACTGTTTAAGTTCAAAGGACATTTTGTTTTAGTTAGGAATAACTGAATCTTTGTTTAGCTTCTGTGTCATACTTCTGCACCTCTTTTTCTTCACTATAAGATGCTATGAAATTATCAAGTGCCTGTTTTTGTCTCAAGTCTAAATCAATCCACAGATTGGAACAGAAGAAAAATTCTACTTCTATTCAGAAAATAGTAAACATTATGGTTCCTAACCTGTAAAGTTTCATCTCTGATATAACAGAAATAATTCATAATTATTGTTTCCTCCTGATGATTCCAGGAACCATGATATTGTAAGATGTCTAAGAAATCCTGAGATGTGGTAGAAACCCTTTGTAGACAATTGGCTAAATGATACGTTGGAAAATGAGTGTTACTACTAAGATGCTCAGAAGAAATTACAAAACTATATAAAAATGTTGACATAAAACTAGAGGAATGGCATTTTTATGTATGTGTAAAAGCTCTCCTGACCATTCATCATTGCTATATTTGAGCAGGAGCTTCTGAAGCTGTGTATTGGTCTCTTCTTCTATCAGAAGACTATAATCTTTTAGATGGTCAAGTTCTTTCTCTTCCTCTATCCATGGAGTTACCTAAGTCCACATTTGTCTCAAGTTTCTACATGCTTCTGGAATTCCTGCCTCTGTGAGTGCCAGGAACTGTAGATCCCAAGGATTGCCCTAGAATAAGACTGAGCCTTTGAGGCACCATCACCAAAGGCCTTGAGCCTTGTGATACACAGTGTCTAAAACAAAGGATTCAGAACACCCAGGAGGGCACTTAGCCATTAAGGACAAGACCTTCAAGTAATTGGAAACTGATCAAAATAGAGTAATTCCATATTTAGTGTAAGCCTGGATAAGACACAAGATGATATGGCAGAGAACACATACTATAAATTAGGAACCTAGTCTATCAAGAGACATTGAGTAGATGCTGTGATTGCAATATGAGTACCTGTAAGCAACTCTATTTTTACATGTTAGATAATGTTTGTTTTGGAGATAAAAGATCTGTTCCTTTGAAAAGGAGCTCTGGTTACTATAACACATACAACCACATTTTTTATAAACTTACTGGATCTTCATATCTTAGCATCTCAAAAATGATATTTGGGATGAGACCTACAAATAAAAACTTAAAATACTTTATTTTAAGCACTGATTTTATTGTGAAAAGGTTAAAAAAACAAACACACCTTGGGGTCTGATAAATTTGCTGCAGTGTACATTCCTAGCTACAAGGACAGAATGACTCTGTGAACAGTATAACTAGAAATCCTGGAAGGTACCTATTTGTAAACCAGTAATTCTTTTTAGATAGTGTTGAGCTCATAAATAAATTCCACTCATGTATTCATGATAAAACATAGGTAGGATGTAAGAGTCTTAATAGCCTAAGGCTAGATGTCTTGAAAAATTATTTAGTAATTTCAATGCTTGGCATTTTTTTCTTAAAAATATGTATTTTTTTGTAAAGATTTAAAGAGGAAAATTTGGGTAAAGTCTAAAGCAAAGAGGTAAATTATTCTAAAACTGAGAAAGAAATGTGATGTTTAAATTAATTTTAAAAGAAATCTGTAGTTTTATTATATATTGAAAAATGCAGTTACTGCAAACAAAATTGTTAGGTGGTGGCATGGCATCCTTCTGAGTAATTTTGATTTGTGCACTGAAATTAATAAACTTTTATAGAAAGTAAATTAGAACAAAGTAATTAAAAGAATAAGTGTGGTTATTAAACTGGGTAGCAATTATAAAGTCTGTGTTTTCTATTAATGTTTTAATGAACCAGATAAGCTAATTTTTAATGATTCTAGAGAAAAATTTGTACTTGAAATATTTAGGAAAGTTTCAAGGTATAAGTCTTACACATTTTTTGGTGATAATACTTTAGTAAATTAATTCTTTTGTTCTTGATAAAGTCCTTTTATATTTTCTAATATTTTTAGTTGATTGAGAAATTTAAATTCATATGCTATTTTAGTAATGGATATATTGGAATTCTACATTAGACTTCATATAATGAAAAGCAATTCCAGTTTTATATATTCAGAATTTTGAGATATGAGAGGACCTCAGACAAATTTTCAAAAAACTTTTTTGTAGGTATGTATACTAATTGAGCAATAATATGATATTCTAAGACACTAGATATCTCCTCAAAATCGTGCTGAAACAAACCAAAGAATTGAATGGTACTAAGTGATAATGCTAACTAGATATTGAATGTATACATTTGCAAATATTGGCATAATAATACAAAACAAAATATGTTAAGATGGTAAGGGGACATTATGTTTTATAAAAAAGAAAGTGACTTTAAGCTTATTAAAATGGGGAAGATTAATAAAATAATATACCAGGACAAGATTTTGCAAACTTAAAATTTAATTGAATATATGAAAACATGTAGATTTTAATATTGTTTGAAACTGAGCATAGAAGATAGAATTGTTTTGCCAGCCTGAAGTAATACATTGAATCTCATGCATATAACCATGCATTTAACCATGGCTGATAAACCAGATGGTGGCTAAATAAAACCCTTATACAGGGCTTCAGAGATTAAATTGCTATTTTTTTTCTTTTTCCCACATCTCATGAAGTAGACCAATAGAGCTGATTTCTGCTACTCTACCAGAATCTAAATATCAACACTAAAAATGACATTTTTGAAAAATATAGAACTGTCATCTGTTGAAATGATAACACCTTGAGTTTGAAATAAACTGCAACAAATCATACATCAAGTAAATACTTCTATAGCCATGCAGGATGAGTGATGAATGAGTCTAAAACGAAGTAAACTGCACAGATGTGCCTATTAGAATGCATACTAGAAATAGATCTATATAAGAAAACTTGAATTTAATTCAGTACTTTTATTAGTTGATTAGGATTCCTGTGTCCTCTTGAAATTATGCTATTAATCAGTGAAATCTTGCTTTCTTTTGAGCACACTAATGTATCCTAAACCTATCTTGTATCTTTACTGACACAGACATGAAAATTCCATTACTCAAAAGCACTTTGGATACTTTTATTTGAGAATTGTATTAGAAATCATAATTGAGGAGCTGGGGTTGTGTATTAGGTTCATGTTGCTGGGGTAACAGTGTTCCTGGATTTTATCAGTATACAGAGGTAAAAATAAACACTTGGTTTTCTTTAGATGTGTGCTTCATATTGATACTTACATTTAGTTCTAAAAACATGGTGCTTCTATTTTTCTTTCAGTGATTTACTACTAGTACTGTTCTTTTTTCTTTTTTTTATTTTTTAATGTTTATTAGGGAGGGAGGGAGGGAGGGAGACAGAGAGAGAGTCAGAGAGACAGAAAGACAGAGAGAGACACACACACAGAATCTGAAGCAGGCTCCAGGCTCTGAGCTGTCAGTATAGAGCCTGATGTGGGGCTTGAACTCACAGGCTATGAGATCATGACCTGAGCCGAAGTCAGGAATCTTAACTGACTGAGTCACCCAGGTGCCCCCTGTTCTTTTTCATATACTGAAAATCTTTCTCTTTCTGATATTAGATATCAGATATAAGATACTCATTTATATGGATATAAATCCGTAAATCCCAATATAATGGATAACAAATGGAATAAGAAAATAGCAAAATTTATCATGCAAGAGAAGAAAAGAAAGAAATAGAAACAGGAAGAGAATAAATGTAAGGTGATAGATACAAGAAGCAATTTATGAAGTTTCTCTAACTAAATGGAGAAAACATCAGTTAAAGATGAAGATTGTCAAACCGATTTTTTAAAAAATCAGCTGTATTTGGTGTGGTAGCCAGAATAATGTCCCCTCCCCAAAAAAATGTTCAAATTTTAATACCCAGACCTATGAATACATTAATTTACATGGCACAAGGAACTTTGTGTATATTAGTAAGTTAACGATACTGATATAGTCATTCACCATGATCAAGTGGAATTTATTCCCAGAATGCAAGTGGTTAAGTATTTACAAATCAATGTGATACATCAGTAAGAGAAAGGATAAAAACCATATAATCATCTGAATAGGTGGAAAAAAAGCATTTAACAAAGTACAACATCCATTCATGATAAAAGCTAACAACAAAGTAGGTTTAGAGGGAACATACCTCAACATAATAAAGGCCATGTATGAAAAACCCACAGTGAACATCATACTCAATAGGGAAAAACTGAGAGCTTTTCATCTACAGTTAGGAACAAGACCAGGCTGTCCACTCCCAACACTTTTATTCAACATAGTACTGAAAGTTTTAACCATAGCAAGTGGGCAACAAAAAGAAATAAAAAGCATCAAAATTAGTTAGCAAGAAGTAAAACTTTCACTATTTGCAGATGACATAATCCTATATAGAGAATACCCTAAAAACTCCACCAAAAGCTACTAGAACTGATAAATCAATTTAGTAAAGTCACAGGATACAAAATCAGCATGCAGAAATCTGTTGCATTTCTATACACCAATGATGAATCAGGAAGAAGAGAAATTAAGAAAACCCCATTTATAATTGCACCAAAAATAATACCATACCTAGGAATAAACCCAAACAAAGAGGTTATAGATCTGTACTCTGAAAACTATAAAACATTACGGAAAGAAATTGAAGGAAGCACAAATGAAAAGACATCCCAAGCTCTTGGATTGGAAGAACACTGTTAAAATGTCTCTACTGCCCAAAGCAATCTTGAATGCAATCCCTATCAAAACGCCAACAGCATTTTTCACAGAACAAGATCAAAAATTCCGAAAATTTATATGGAAGCGCAAAATACCTCAAATATCTCAAACAATTTTGAAAAAGAAAAAGAAACCTGGAGATGTCATAATTCCAGACTTCAAGTTGTATTACAAAGCTATAGTAATCAAAACAGTATGATATTGGCACAAAAAGAGACACCTAAATCGATGGAACACAATACAAAACTCAGAAACACACCCGTAATTATGTAGTCAAGGAATCTTTGGCAGAGAAAGAATTTCCAGTGAGAAAAAGACAGTCTCTTCAACAAATGGCATTGGAAAAATTGGACAGTTATATGCAAAAGAATGGAACTTTTTCACACTGCACACAAAAATAAACTCAAAATGTATTAAAGGCCTAAATGTGAGACTTAACACCATAAAAATTCTAGAAGAGAGCCCAGACAGTAATGTCTCTGACATCAGCTATAGCAACATTTTTTCTAGGTAGGTCTCCTAAGGGACGGGAAATAAAAGCAAACATAACCTATTGGGACAACATCAACATAAAAAGACTCTGTAAAGTGAAAATCAACAAATCCAAAAAGCAACCTACTGAATGGGAGAAGATATTTGCAAATTACATATCTGATAAAGGGTTAGTACCCCACATATATAATGAATTTATAAAACCTTACACACAAAAAATGAATAATCCAATTAAAAAGAGGCAAAAGACATGAACAGATATTTCTCCAAAGACATCCAGATGGCCAACTGACACCTGAAAAAATGCTTACTCATCATCAGGGAATTGTAAATCAAAACTACAGAGATATCACCTCTCACCTGTCAGAGTGGCTAAAATAAAAAAACACAAGAAACAAAGGGTTTTGGCAAGGATGTGGAGAAAAAGGAACACTCTTACACTATTGGTGGGAATGCAAACTGGTGCAGCCACTGTGGAAAACAGTATGGAAGTTTCTCAAAAAGTTAAAAATAGAGGAGTACCTGGGTGGCTCAATCAGTTAAGCATCTGAATTTGGCTCAGCTCATGATCTCACTCTTCATGGGTTTAAGCCCTGAGTTGGGCATTGTGCTAACAGCTCAGAGCCTGGAGCCTGCTTCGAATCCTGTCTCCCCTTCTCTCTGCCCCTCCCCCTTCTCATGCTCTGCTTGTCTCTATCTCTATCAAAAATAAATAAACATTAAAAAATTTTAAGTTAAAACTAGAACTATCCTATGACCCAGCAATCACACTACTGGGTATTTACCCAAAAAATACAAAAACACTAATTTAGAGGGTTACACACACCCCTATGTTTATAGCAGCATTACTTATAATAGCTAAATTATGGAAGCAGTCCAAGTATCTCTCAATATATGAATGGATAAAGAAGGTATAGCATGTATATACAATGGAATATTATTTGGTCATAAAAAAGAATGAAATCTTTAAAATATATATAATAAAAAATAAGGAATGAAATCTTGCCATTTGCAATGACATGGATGGAACTAGAGAGGATCACACTATGTGAAATAAGTCAGAGAAAGACAAATACCATATGATTTCACTCATACTTGGAACTTAAGAAACAAAACAAGAAAAGGAAAAGAAGAGAGTGAGAAAAACACAGAAACCAAGAAACAGACTCTTAACTGTAGAGAACAAACATATTTACCAGAGGGGAGGTGGTTAGGGGAATGGATGAAATGTGTGATGGGAATTAAGTAGTGCACTTGTGGTGATGAGCACTGGGTAATGTATGGAATTGTTGAATTATTATATTGTATACCTGAAAGTAATATATACTGTATGTTTACCATACTGGAAATTAAAAATAAAATAAATAAAAATAAAATAAAGATACTGATATTAGAAATAATCTTGCATTATCTGAGTAAACCCAATGTAATCACATGGATTCTCGAAAGAGGAAGTCAAGCAGATCAAAGTCCATGAAGGAGACATTGACAAAAGAAGCAGAGGTGAGAAGAAAAAGAGGAAAATTTGAGAATGCTACACTAATGGCTTTGAAGATGGAAGAATGGACCACAAGCCAAAGAATTTAGACAGCCCCTAGAAGCTAGACAAACTGTAAAAAAAAAAAAAAAAAAAAAAAACAAGCAAGCAAAGAAAAGCACTTTTCTTTCCCAGAGCTTCCCAAAGGAATGCAGCCCAGCTAACACCTTGATTTTAGGACTTCGGACTTCTAGAGCTAAGATAATAAATTTGTGTTGTGTTAGCCACTAAGTTTGTGGCAATTTGTTACAGCAGAAATAAGAAACAAAATAGTATTTAAGCAACATCTCTAGAACATATAAATAAAACATAGATATGTTCTATAAATATATAATTATAAAAATATATATAAATATATAAATAGAACATATGGATAAATAATTACTATCTAGAAGAGATATACATTTGGTCCTCATCCAGAATTCCTGGCTCACATATCCCTAAAATCTTGGAATTTCCTAAATGATAAGAGCTTAAAGGGTCTCTTATGTTTTGTTAGTAAGGTGACTTTTGGAAGTCACCTGAGGATAAGGGTTGGTTGTCGGGAGGACCAACCATGTGATTAGAGGAAGGAACTTTAAGTTCCACCCCAAGACCTTCTGGAAAGGGAGGGGTCTAGCTTTCCAATGCCAGTGACTTAATCAATCATACATATGTAATGAAACCTCCATAAAAACCCAAAAGGATGGAGTTCAGAGAGTTTCCAGGTTGGTGAACAAGTGGAATTTGGGGGAGAGATGTGAGATGAGATAGTATATAAGGTATAGAAGCTCCTTGCCCTTTCCCCCTACCTTGCCCTATGCATGTCTTCCATCTGGCTGGACCGGAATTATGTTTTTTTATAATAAACTGTCAATCTAAGTAAATGTACCTGAGTTCTGTGAGCCACTCTTGCAAATTAATCAAGTTGGAGGACAGACATCATGCAAACCTCTGACTTTTAACTAGTCAGTCAGCAATATAGGTAACAACTTGGACTTGTGACCATTGTCTGAAGTTCAAGACAGAAGTTGTTGGAACCTTCAATCCATAGCCAGTCATCAGCAGCAGTGGTCATAACATGTCATGCAATTGGGTATCTGAACTGTGTGTGTCTTGAGGGAGCCATCTTCTATGGTTGATCACTTAACCTGTGGAATCTGACACTGGGTAGATAGTGTCAGAGTTTATTTGAATTGTGGGACACACAGCTGGTGTCAGAGAATTACTTGTTGGTGTGAGAGAAGTTACTCCCCTCCACATATTAGAATTAGGTCCAGTATCCCAAAAGATTTACATATATAAAGGAGATGTTTTAATTAGAGAATGATATGATAGTACCTCACAAATTCCTATAAAAATGTATTACCAAACATGATGGCATATATACACATATACACTATATATGCATAAATAATATATAGTTAGAGTTATATACATATATATAATTATCTTTTTGTGTGTATGTATAGAACCAATGTCTATATGTAAACTCAATATCATATTCTGTTTCTGTGGAGAACTCTTTAAAACTAATACTAATATTAATACTAATGCCTTCCAGATAGAAAGGGGACATTCTTGAGTGCTGTTGAAAAATTAAGTAAAATAAAACCACAAAAGTGGCCATATGGACTTAGCCTGACATAGATGTCATTGCGGTCTTTGGCAAGAGTGGTATTGGTGGAGTGTTAGAGAAGATTAAAGAAAAAAAATGAAGGTGAGTAAAATAAATGGTGACTATAAATAACTTCTTTCCTCTGGTATTTATTCAATACCTGTTTGTTATTTGAGTAAAATTTTTGCTTATAAAGGGTTGGACTGCATATTTATGTCCCAC
>CM053578.1:44820922-44986909 GCA_028646485.1 Cryptoprocta ferox
AAATACCCACCTACCAGTATGATTGCTAGATCATAAGATAGTTCTATTTTTAACTTCTTGAGAAACCTCTATACTGTTTTCCAAGGTGGCTGCACCAGTTTGCATTCCCACCAACAGCGTGAGAGGGTTCATTTTTCTCCACATCCTCAGCAACACATTGTTCTTGGGGCGGGGGGGGAGTGTGTGCGTGTGTGTATGTGTGTGTGTGTGTGTGTTTAGCCATTCTGACAAGTGTGATGTGATATCTCATTGTAGTTTTGATTTTGCAGTTCCCTGATGATGAGTGATATTGAGCATCTTTTCATGTATCTATCAGCCATCTGGATGTCTTCTTTGGAAAAATGTCTATTCATGTCTTCTGCCTTTTTTTTTAATTTTAAAGAGAATGTATGAGAGTGGGGGAGAGAGGCAGAGAGAGAGAATATTAAGCAGGCTCCATGCTCCATGTGGAGCCCAATGTGGGGCTTGATACCATGACCCTGGGATCATGACCTGAGCTGAAATCAAGAGACTGGGGTCCAACCAACTGAGCCACCCAGGAGTCCCTTAACTCTTCTTTAAATGTTTGGTAGAATTCACCTGTGAAGTCTTTGGGTCCTAGACTTTTGTTAATTGAGAATTTTTTGATTACTGATTTAATCTCTGGTAATTGGTCTATTCAGATTTTCTATTTCTTCCTGCTTCAGTTTAGGTAGGTTATATGTTTCTAGGAATTTATCCATTTCTTCTAGGTTGTCTGGTTTACTTATATATAGTTTTTCATAATATTCTCTTATGTTTGTATTTCTGTGGTGTTGGTTGTTATTTCTCTTCTTTCATTTCTAGTTCTGTTTGAGTCCTCTGTCTCTCTTTCTCTTGGTTTCTTTTTTCTGTTTTTTTGTTTGTTTGTTTGTTTGTTTTTGTTTTTTATGAGTCTGGGTAAAAGTTTATCAATTTTGTTGATCTTTTTAAAGAACCATCTCCTTGTTCTATGATTTTTCTTTTTTAAAAAAATTTCTGTATCATTTATTTCTGCTCTAAACTTTTTTACTTCCTTCTGCTGGTTTTCGGTTTTGTTTCTTGTTCTTTTTCTAGCTCCTATAGCTCTAAGGTTCGTTTTTTTTATTTCCAATTTTCTTGCTCCTTGAGGTAGACCTGTATTTCTAGAAACTTACCTTTTAAAAATACTTTTGCTGCCTCCTAAAGGTTTTGGGCAGTTGTTTTCATTTTCATTTGTTTCCATGTACTTTTTAATTTTTTCTTTGATTTCTTAGTTGACCCATTCATTGTTTAATAGCATGTTATTTAACCTCCATTTATTTATGGTCTTTCCAGATTTTTTTCTTGTGGTTGATTTCTAATTTCATAATGTCATTAGAAAAGATGTATGGCAGGTATTTTTTAATTTGTTAAGGCTTCTTTCATTGCCTAATATGCTATCCATGCTGGAGAGTGTTCCATGTGCATTTGAAAAGAATGTGTATGTATTCTGTTTTAGGCTAGAATGTTCTGAATATATTTGTTAAATCCATCTGTTCCAGTGTGTCATTTAACGCTACTGTTTCTTTGTTTATTTCTGTTTGATCTGTCCATCAATGTAAGGGGGATATTGAAGTCCCTTACTATCATTGTATGACTATCAATTAGTTTCTTTATGTTTGTTATTTACTGTGTTATGTATATGGGTGCTTTCATGTTGGGTCCATATATATTTATAATTGTTGTATCTTCTTGTTGGTTTGTCTCCTTTATGATTCTATAGTGTCTTTGTCTGTTTTTACAGACTTTGCTTTAAAGTCTATTTTTTCTGATTTAACTATTGTCTTTAGGTCTGAAATGAGTCTCTTGTAGGCAGCATATAGATGAGGTTTTCGTTTTTGTGTTTGTTTTTTATCCATTCCATCACCCTATGTCTTTTGATTGGAGCATTTAGTCCATTTACATTCAAAGTAATTATTGATAGGGGTGTACTTATTTCCATTTTGTTACTTGTTCTGTGGTCGTTTTTGTAGGTTTTCTCTGATTCTTCTCTTTCTCTCATTATTTGCTGGTTTCTTTAGTGATATACTTAGATTCCTTACTCTCTAGTTTTCTTTTGATTTGTGGTTACCATGTTTTTATATATAGCATCTTTTGCATATAGGAGCCTATATTAAGGTGTTCGTCTCTTAATTTTGAACTCATTCTTTATTCCTCTCCCCTCCATGTTTTATGTATTTCATGTCATATTTTACATCCTTTTATTTTGTGCTTTTCTTGACCTACTTTTATAGATAAACTTTTGGGGTTTTTTGTTTGTTTTTGTTTTTTGTTTTTGCTTTTGTGCATCCTATTTTTCTTACTCTTACTTATGATTTTTGTTTTCCATTCGCAGAGTCCCCCATAACATTTTTCGTAAGCCTGGGTTAGTGGTCATGATCTTTTAATTTTTGTCTGGGAAACTCTATCTCTCCTTCTATTCTGAATAATAGTCTTGCTGGATAAACTATTCTTGGCTTCATATTTTTCCTTTTCAGCACTTTGAATATATCATGCCACCTGCCTGTCAGTTCATGGCATTATGGCGTTTTTTTTTGTTTTTGTTTTTTTTTGCATGTAACTATCTTCTTTTATCTTGCAACATTTAAAATTCTATCTTTATCACTTTTTTTTTTTGCCATTTTAATTACTATTTGTCTTGGTGTGGACTTCCTTGGGTTGAATTTGTTGGGGGATCTCTCTGCCTCGTGAATCTGGATCTGTTTACCTCCCCAGATTTGGGATATTTTTAGCTATTATTTCTACAAATACTTTTTCTGCCACTTTTTTCTCTCTTCTCCTTCTGGGATCCCCATAATGTAAACCTTATTATGCTTGATGGAGTCACTAAGTTCTCTAAGTCTCTTCTCATTATGCAGTACTTGTTTGTCTCTCTCCTGTTTGGCTTGGTTGCTCTCCATTACTCTATCCTCTAGGTCACTGATATGTTCCTCTTCTTCCTGTACTCTACTATTTATTCCATCTATTCTATTTTTAATTTCATTTATTAATTTCTTCATCTCTGATATGTTAGTTTTTATGTCTTTATCAAGGGTATCGCTACTGTCTTCTGCCCTTTTCTGAAATCCAGTGAGTATCTTTATGATCATAACTTTAAATTCTATATCAGACTTATTACTTATTTCTCTTTCACTTAGATCTCCTGCTCTGATTTTGTCCTGTTCTTTCATTTGGGACATTTTCCTACGTCTCTTCATTTTATCCACCTCTCTGTGTCTATTTCTATGTGTTAGGAAAGTCAGCTATGTCTTCAGCTTTTAAAAATAGTGGCTTTATCAAGAAGAGATCCTGTAGTGTCCTGGGGTGCACTATCCCTATTCACCAGAACCTGGCACTTCAAGGGAGTCTCCTATGTGTGTTGCTTCCATTCTGTTGTGTTTGAGTTGCTTTTCCTTTCATTCCAGAAGTCTGCACTGACTCTTTGCCTGTTGTGGGCTGAGCTTGCTCTCTGTGATGTTAGTGAGACCTAGACAGGCCAGCTCTGAGAAGGTGTGACCGCAGAAGGGCTTAAAGACAGGGTGGTGATGTTAGCAGATTTTGCACTGACCAGCTAGTCCTAGGCCAGATGCCCTACAGCCAGATGATTGCCAGGGGTGCTGCACATGGCAGTGGTAACAGTGGTGGTGGTCATGATGTGGGGGACTCTCAGTGTCTGTGTTCAGGGTGGCTAAGCAGAGTGTGCATGCATCATTGTCAAAATTTGCAATGAGCTGCCAGTCCTAGACTGCATGCCCAGAAGCTCCTGGGTGTGGCTTCCATGGGTACAGTGCAGAGAGACAGGCTGGGCAGGGCATGGTCTTTAAAATTTCTTAAGCAAGGCCTTTTACCCTCCTTCACAGCCAACTGAGGCAGGTTTTTCAGAGTGAGGATATAGTATAAATATAATAGAGAAGTAAAGTTGAACAAATTGCCAAAAAACTTGGAATGCTGATCTATCCCAAGCTCTGCCAACCAGATGTTAACTCTTCCAATGTAAAGAATTTTCAGAGAAATTAGTAAATACTACTCTGTTCTTCACATCAGGACTATTTGTTAATACGTTTATTTTAAGCATAGATACATTTTACTGCTTAGTAATTAGTGTGAATGAATCAAATGCTTGGTAATTTTCAGATCAGTGTTCAAAATGATTTTGAAAATAAAAGCAGTTAAGTTTTACAGCAAAGCAGTTTTCATGGTTTTACGAAAAACAAAGAAGTAGAAAAATCTAAGAACTGTTAGCTTCAATGAGATAAAGATTTTAAAGTGTCCATAGAATACTATAATATAGAGATTAGTTTGAATTTGTGTGAGCTTCAACTCAGTAATGTTGCAAGGATGGAATCCAAGTTATGGAGGGCTAATGAGAAAATGCCCAAGCAGCTGTAGACAGGGAACTATATTGTTTTTTCAGTTGAGCTTCACTAGAAATGACAGGAGAAGAAAAAAATTAGAAGATATTTTTAGAATCAGATGTCAGCATATTTGGTACAATGAGCCATACAAAAGGAACATTTTATGAGTAAAATAAAATCTCAGTCTATATTTGCTATCACTAAGATGCTGAGAAGATTGCCTTTGGTTGCAATTTGGTGAGAAATTTACCCCCCTTCATATATAGCTTTCATGTTTCAGGCCTATGTTTGCACATATTTTAACAATGTTAGGTGCAATATTCATAATTGTGCAAAAACATTTTATAAATAATGTGGCTATATTCAGGAATAGATAGAGAAGATATCTAAGCCCTCCACATAATATTTATGGTGGAATCTTAGAAATATATTTGTTCTCTGAATAAGAGTTAACAAAATCAAAGTGTCATGTACACCCCCAGCATCCTCTCCTCCACTAAAATATGGAACCACTTTACAGATCAACTTTGAGTGTTTAAACAGATTTTGTACAACATAACATGATAGTTATTAGAAAATAAAGTTGTTTTTAAATGTATTCATTTGGGGGAAAAATTGCCATGAACCTATAGTACCAAAGGAGCAATAAAATATAATTTGTTTCCAAAATATTTTAGATTCTTAACTAGAAGAAAGTAGTTTTTTTTTACTTTATTTAACCTGCAGCATCAGTTAGATTCAACTGTGTATTTTTTTAAGACTTAGAACTTTTTTACAGTACATAGGGCAATGGAAAGTTGTTTTTTTCATATTTTTTCTCTTTGATGTGTGGTTTAGAAGATAACAAGGAGATAACAAAACAAATAAAATTTTAAAAAAAAACAGGAGTTCAGACTTCTAAGGATATTGGCAAACTTAAGAAACCACATTAAATAAATTTAAGCAAAGTCTATTTTCAATATAATTTTAAATTTATGACCTTTCTTTTAAAGATTAAGATATAAAATCTGATCCTATTAATAAATCATCTAAAATACATGTTTTTGATTTTTAAACATTAATAGATCTGTTTAGAGTAATAGAATATATAATTTAAAAGAGTTCTTTGCCAAGCTTTCTCCATGACCCTATATTAATAGTCAAAGAACTGTGCCCTATTCTTGTCTTTCATCTGTTATTTGTGTTATGTTATAATTGGCAGTCACTAACTTTTTCTGAAATTCAGTGTTCTCATCTGTAAAATGGGAAGATAATATGTTTCCTTAAAAGAGTTGCTATGAGGATCTAGTGAAAAATATGAGCTAAACTTATTTGCAAATTGCATTTGAAACAAGGTACTACTGTTATTAGGGCATTTATTTTTTCTACAAAAAATTTTTTTGAAGGATTTACAAATTTATGAAGCAGATTATATATAAAATAATGGTCCTAAACATCACTTTTCCATGAAAGAAAGTGTATATATATTGGAAAAGATTCAAGCAAAAATAATCATCTACTCAATAAATATTTATGGAATGCTAGGTGCTATGCTGGGGATATTAGGTAAGGAAGATAGATATGGCCATTTTCTGGGGCACCTGGGTGGCTTAGCTGATTAAGTGTCCACCTTCAGCTCAGGTCATGATATCATGGTTCTTGAATCCAAGCCTCACATCAGGCTTTCTGCTGTCAGCACAGAACCCACGTCGGATCCTTTGTCCCTCCACTCTCTCTCCGCCCCTCCCCCATCTCTCTCTCAAGGTTAAATAAATATTAAAAAAAGAAATGGTCCTTTTCCTTGTCAAACTTATAATCTAAAGCAGACTTCATAGGACAGGGATCATTTGATGCATGTTAAAATACATATTTCTGGCCCTGTCTCAGATCTACTGAATTGGAACTTAGGAATCTACATTGTCCTAAAATCAGCCTAAGAAATTCTTAGGCACCGTAAAGTTTGACATCAAGATTCTAAAAAGGAGCTTCCATGGAGCATTATTTATATTATAGTGGACCAGGAAAGTGGTGACTATCTTTCTTTCCCCTGTTGTTTATGTGGTAACTCCAGCTACCAACTAGAAGGAGTATGGTGTCATAGAGCTCCAGATTTTGAAGATAAGGTTTCTCTCAAAGAAACATTGCACTAAAAAGCTTAACAATTAAGGAAAATTATATTTAAGACCATTGCAATACGAGAGAGAGATTGGGGTTATCTCCACTGAGACCAACGGTGGGAGAGTTTTAGGGGGAAGTGTGAGCTAGTTGAAAAGTACAAGGGGACATTAGTGGAGAGGTTGGTCAAAAAGTACAAGGGGACATTAGTGGAGAGGTTGGTCAGTGTGACGAGTCCGTGTTTACCAATAAGCAATTATTGAATTTAGGCTACTACCCTCCCACCGAGAATGGGAAAATTGGGCACTATCTTTCTTGATGGTTGCGTTTTTAAAAGGAGGGCTTCCAGGTCTTGAAGAAACCAACATTCCTGGGTTGTAAAACTGGCAAGAGTATGGAAGAAGATTTATATGTCAAAGGGACTGAGAATTTATAATCGCAAGTTTTCCAAAATAAATGCCCTTAAGAAATGAAAGATTAGGGATGTAAAGTCAATAAGAAATCTATCTAAAGTTTAGTTAAGCTGAGGGAAATATCAGGGCTGCTCCTGTTCTGCTCCACCGCTGCTTCTCACTAACTCTGTGAATGTGAACAGGCCATTTGCCCTCTCATGACCAGGACAAAGAGGGTACTCGATTACAGGGTTTCCATTAAAACTTCTAATGCTAAAAGTCTATGCTTCAAAGGCTGTTATTTAGCCACTGTGCACTATTTATTGCCTCAAGAATTTTTTAAATATTAAAATAATTTTGAAATTATTTTAAATACCCTCTGATTCTCCCTGAGACGCCAACACTTTTCTGAAATACAGCCAGGATCTTGCACCAATACTAAAGAATGTGATATTGTTAAATATTTTGAATATCACTTTTTTATGCTACAGTTTACTTTCAGTAGTCAGAAAAGGACTCTAGTGAAAAACATGGCATTTGCAAAAAAAGAAATTCCTAAGATTTTAGCATGTCATATATCTCTAAGAGTTTTACTAGCTGCTATAATCCTTTATACTTATAAAAAGTCTCTGATATTCTATATTTGTTTTCTAGATGTTGAAATTACTTCCTTTATGTTCAATTAAAATCTATTGATTTTAGCCCTGTGCAGAATGTTGAGGAGGCCGCAAATGAATCAAATTATTAACTTTCCTTTAAGATTTCTCAGTCTACTAAAAGAAGAGAGATAAAAGACTTATCTACCAAGTGCTAAGAGATTGCATGATTAATTCTGATTATAGGTGATAGGTTACAGCTGAGATATTTGAGAGAATTAAGCACATTTCTAGTAAGATACATTTTGGGATGGTTGATTGGATAGAAGATGATTTAGGGGACCTAACAGAATTTTCTTCAAATTTTTAAAGGTTTCTCATATGGAAGAAGGATTAGACTTGTTCTGTATGGCCCTAAGGCTTAGAACATGCTCAGTGAGGTTAATGCAAGAAATAAATTTTAAAATTAGAGCTAATGCAAATTCCCCTTTCTGTGCTTCGTTTTTAAAATCTTTATTTTTTAGAGAGAGTGTGTGAGTGGAGGAGGGGCAGAGGAGTGTGTAAGTGGAGGAGTGAAGCAGGCCCCAGGCTCTGAGCGCTTAGCGCAGAGCCTGATGCAGGGCTTGAACTCACAAACTGCGAGATTGTGACCTGAGTCAAAGTTGGATGCGTAACTGACCGAGCCAGCCAGGCACCCCTCTGTACTTCTACCCACTGCCAGAGCACTTTGAGTTAATGTCAATGAAGTAAATTAAAGATTACTTCATTGGAATCTCTCACCAGACTATGAGATCCTGGACAAAGGTAGCATAAGTTTTAATCTAATATCTGATAACTTTTCTAGTACATAAATGAATATCAGTTAGTTTGTGTCAAGTGAATTAATTAATTAAGAAAAGTAAATCTTTAATTATGTTCCAACCCAGCCTGAAGGGTCCATTCATAGATACAGGAGATGTTCAGGAATTAAATAATTGTTTAGATGGGATGAATTATCACAGCACAACCAAAATAAGCCTTGTAAAAACACAGTTCTCTAGAAGATCCTGATTGCACATTCTGCACATTAGAAACTGGACTTCAGCCTCCAAGTTGGTTTACACGGATCAGATATGTGCAACAATACCTGAAGAAAGTTTTCAAGTCCTAATGAAGACACAAATGCCTAGTTGAGAACGAATACATTGATATTCAAGAATGATTACACCCTCTGGATTTATTGTACAGTCAAATATAAATACTATAGTTATGCTCTGGTATAAACTTTCTCATTATGGAAAGCAGGCAATGTCTCCTACCCCATCATATCAAATAGTTAGTGTACTTTGTTCACTTAGTGATCACACCACTCTTTACAGCAAGTTTGGCCACTACAAATTAGAGCTGGCATGTAAGATGAAAATTATTTTCAAGTTTGTGTCTAAGGAAATACTCTATTGTTGGTCTAGCGTGCACTGCTCTTTCAAGCCTTGCTGCGTTTTTTGTCTCCTGCTCTTAGGAACTTAATGATAATAAGTTAATAAGTTAATGATAATAACTTAATGATAATGTCTTGAAATCAGGTCCTTTAACCCTGTTTCCAAGTATCTGCTAATAGGATTCTTCAAATTTCACTTTAGAATTAATATTTATTAAAATTCACTTTAATAATTTTGTCAAGTGGTTTGGTATTTTAATTCATCCTCAGATATCTGACTTTCTGCTTAGGAACTGCTAATGCTTCACAAAAGTAGGACTTGTTCTCTGGTTTGAGCACGCTGTTTTCATTTCATTAAATGTCCTGAGTCTTTGGAGATGAGAGGGATGCATTCAACTCATTTTGTGGAAAGAAACTGTTGGGGTCACATGTAAAAATGGATCCCCCACTGGGCAGAAGCGGTGATCCAGTGACACATCAGGTTCCATGCCATTAACCTACTCTCCTGGGCCTCCGAAGCCTAGAAGCTCAGAGAATGATCCCATTCCAACAGTACAAGGACAATATCATCCATTCTGTATATCCTTTCCAGTTGTGAATCTTTAGCTTGACCTTTATCAAAGGCATGGATAAAGTCAAGAGGAGAGGCATTGTGGTTACAAAACACATGATTTTTTAAAAAGCAGCAGCAAAATGATGGTGATTCCTACTTGGCTTTAATTCTACTTATACCTTCTAACTTCTTTTTTTTTTCTTTTTTAAGAAAACTATCAGAATCAACCCTGCCACAGTTTAGTCTTGGACTTAATCATCTTTATATCTAACTAGTTAATTCACCTGTCAGTACTCCAATTGAGTATCATTTCCAGATATATTAAGTGGTGGTTAATAGGAGCTTAAAAAAATGAAGGGATACCCAAATTGTATTTTTTCTACATATTATGTAGAAGTATCTCTACATGCTGACCAAAGCCAGGATATATTTTGTCTGTCAGATTCTCTGCACCTATCATTTTTGTCCCTCTGTCATAGATGGCTATTAAGTTGATTTGACAAGATTTGTTTTTTACAGTACCAAGCAGATTTTACCAAGTACCCATGATTTTCTAGGTGCTTGCAGACTGATTTCTTGATGATATGCTTCAGTATGTTTCCAAATAAGTAATGATGATGACAGGTCTGATAATTTTTAGGGGTTTTTTTTCCTAATCTTCCCAGGGTGGAAAAAGAAATGCTAACATCAGTAATGCATTTAGTCTTTGCAATATAGTTGAATCTTCAAGTCCTTTTTAAATGAAAAGATGTTGAGTAGTTAATTGTTCTTCATTGACTTTGGCAAATTCTTTTAAAAAAGTATTTAAAGTCATCAGAACTTGAAGTTGGGAATGTAACAAGTTTATAAAATTAGTCTTACAATAGAATTTTTATGTCACACCCTTTATCTTTTTCACATATCACAGCTATCCTATATTTTAAGTTTTCAAATAAGTCTTATGAAAACTGGCTAATCACATCTGTTTATATAATTTATAGTCCTTTTTCTGTAAGAAAATTCATTCGTTAAACATTAAGATTTAAAATACTACACTACAGAGTATTTCTTTTTTAAAAAAATATTTATTTATTTTGAGAGAGAGACAGGGAGCATGAGCAGAGGAAAGGCAGAGAGAGAGAGGAAGAGAGAGAATCCCAAGCAGGCTCTGTGCAGTCAGTGCAGAATCCAATAGGAGCTCAATCTCATGAACCATGAGATCATGACCTGACTGAAATCAAGAGTTGGAAACTGAACTGAGTTACCCAGGGGCCCTTATGCTACAATGTATTTTCTGCCTTTGGAGTCATTTATCAAAAAAAAAAAAAAAAAAAAAAAAAAGGCAACATTGTCCTGAATAATATATCATTATAACAATTATATATGAAAATCTCCAGACTGGAATAACACCTATTAGAAAGACCAAATAAACGTCACATGGTTAATTAGACTTTGTTATTACAATCTCTGAGGAGAAAGACTTTTAATAAACTCGAATAAAATAATATCTGGCTTAAATACAGAAATTACCTCAAAAGCTGCAGTCCTCTATAGTTTCTAGAAAACAACTATTATTTTTAAGCACTTTTGGATGCCAATCACTACACTTACATACTGCTAATAAAACTACCATGCACTACAAACTTACTCCAAACCAGACACTACACTAAACTTTTAATAAACATGATTTCATTTACTTTATTCATCTCACAACAGTTCTGCTGGGAGATATTATTATCATCCCAATATTTAAGTGAGGACACTAATGCTTAGATATTTAAATAATGCATCTAATGTTGTAAATACTGATACTTGAGCAGGAATTTGAAGCCGGTTGATCTGAATATAGACTTTGTGTACCTGATCACTCCATAATAATGCCACATGTTCCAAACTCTTACAAATGATTTTGAGTTATATACTCTGTTCATTTTTATACACATGGAGCCCAAGGTTCACTGATGTTTAATGTATATTTCAGGCATATAGCTCACAAATGTCACACCCAGTTTCAAATTCACAATCTTTGAATTAAAAAACATATTTCCAGAAGGGTACCTGGGTAGCTCAGACAGTTAAGTGTCTGACTTTGGCTCAGGTAATGACCCCGTGGTTTGTGAGTTCAAGCCCCACATCGGGCTCTGTGCTGACAGCTCAGAGCCTAGAACCTGCTTCAGATTCTGTGTCTCCCCCTCTCTCTGCCCCTCCCCCACTCATGCTCTGTCTCTCTTTGTAACTTATAAATAAATAAATGTTAAAAAAATTTAAGTTATGATCTTTTTAAGAAAACATTATCTCTTTCATAGAATTCCTGCACAAATGTATGTTTAGTTACTTCTGTATAGGACACTATTTTGTTTTCTACTTCTTTTAAATAACATATAAAAGCATAGGATTATAGCATCATAGATGCATTTGTACAAAACACGGTGACAGACACTGGTTCAGGACTACACAATTATTTATCTTTCTTACCAAGAGAAGGACAATTTTATTTGAGGTGACAATCTGCCCAAGAAAAAAAGGCTTTATCTCCCACATTTCCTTGCATATGAAATTGGGTGTGGAACACAGGACTGGCCACTGAAAGGTAGTCAGGGTTTTCTGGGGAGGAAATGAAAAGAAAAACACCAAAAGAAAGCTTTTGGCCCTTTCAGTTTCTTGCTTCTTAGAACACAGATGCAGTTTTTTAGGAGTGTGGCAGCTTTTTTGTAAACTTAAGGATGGAAGCCACATGCTAAGTATGATGAAGAAAGGCTTATGGTATAACCTATCCTGGACTGTTTATGAATTCAGTTATATGTAAAACTACTCTCATATGTTTTTCCGTTTAAGCCACTGAGGTGGGAATTTCTGTAATTTTTAATCACATGAAATGTCAATGGATTCCCACCTGTTAAGAAGTACAGTGATTCCCAAATATGATTATGGACATAATACAATTTTTAAAAATTCACATATATATATTCCTTACACAAAATGGTTAAAAACATTGCTTCTAACTGAGGAAGATTTCGTTAGGCCTGGGCCTCCATTTTAAGCACCCTGACTACACTATTTTGGAAAAAAATAAAAAAGAGACAAAGTAATATTTTATTGTTTACTAAGGTTCAGGTTGCAGTAGAAAGAGTAGAATGCTCGTCAGCCAGAGGCTGAAGACCACTACACTCCAAACATATCAGATTTTCAACTTCTCGTATAGATAAAGACAGTCTTGTGGCAAAACCCAGGTAGAATAGACAGGATCTCAGGATACTCACTACAGAATGTTTACCTTACAGCTCTAAGTTAGCAGTCTTCAAAAGGGCTGAAAAAGGTTCTAATAAAATATATTTGAAAGAGGTTTGGAGGTCAATCATTTTCTACAACTCTTCTTTTTAATGTTTTATGTATTTTTGAGAGAGAAAGAGAGCATGAGTGGGGGAGGGGCAGAGAGAGGAGAACAGGGGATCCGAAGCAGGCTCTGTGCTGACAGCAGAGAGCCTGACTCTGGGCTCGAACTCACAAACTGAAATCAGACACTTAACCAGCTGAGCCACCCATGTGCCCTGTGACTCTTGCTTCTTTACTGCAATGCAATGCTGTCCTATTATGCAGAGGCTAATGTCGTCACCTTTGTCATCTTCTGCAGGTTTCCTAGGCACTGCCACAGACACTCAGTTCCCTCTAGAGCACAATTTGTAAATTATTGATATTGCCTCTGTTTTATTGAGTAAGTCATGGCAACTCTTACTAGAGGGGTGTCTTGCCACAGAATAAACCTGTCTTTCTCCATAGCTAGAGAAGTGGTCATGTTCATCACCATGTAGGTAAAGAACTCATTGAGATCACCCTCCCTCAGGAGGTAAGAACCTTGAGAATGTCTAAGAGCTTTGTCAATAGAATTTGGAATTCAAGTTGAGTAGTCCCATTTATGTTTGATTTTTTTTTTAAGGAAAAACTGGTATACCTCTAATTATAGGCAGTCCCTGGAGGAAAGGAAATTTTGGGGATAATCTTGCTGAAACCAGTCCTTGCCCAACATTTGTAGGCTGGGTTTTGCTGTCAAAAGTGGCTCTGTGTGTAAACAGAGTTGTTCAGGGGGCCATGGTCTAGTGAAAATAATTCTTGGGAATGACTTTCTTCCAAAGCATAGCTGCAAACAAACATGAGATTCCATGGCATTGTACCAGAGCAGAGGACTGTGTGCCTATCACTGAGTTCTAGATGAAACCATTGTGGACAGCTTTGCACACAGGAAAAGGTAAGATTCACTATCCTGAATGTGCATCTTTTGCCCAAGGACTGACTGCAGTGTTATCCTGAGTGGCCATCACAGATGCTTGATTATGGATATTTTATGACTTATATTGGGGACACTTGATTGTGGACCCTCACCACCACTTTCCAAAGTGGGACCTAGGGTATTTGGACTCACCTCTCAGGTTGAGGATTTCTTGAAAATGTGAAGGTGAAGAATTCATAAGCTTTCTACTATCACCATGTCATTTAGGGAACAGACTGGGGCATATTCTTTGAACTCAAAACTCTGAAAGGACAATACAATTTATATAAGTATAAAGAAACCAAGACCCTGAGAGACCAAGTGACAACTGAGTATCTTCAGATGTGGATTTGTCACTCTGTACAGCTGGGTTTCATCTCAGCATTTCAGAAAGTTTCCTGAGAACATAATCAACCACCTAATCCCATGTTAACCCTTTAAAGTGGACTGGCTGTGCCTAAATATCAAATCCATCCTTAAAAGATAATTTGTCTTCACAAAAATTTCAAATTTAATTTGATTTTGTAAATTCAAAATTTATTGGCAAACATTGAGGAAAATTAAAAGTATGATTTAAGTGGTTTTAATGTAGTCTTAAAAGAAATCTCTATTGAATGTCTGCTGCCATGTAAGGACATTATTCTGGAATTGTGTAAAACTTTTGAGGTTCCATATATTCTTTCATAGAAATGATCTATACAGCTATCTCAGGTCAAAGAGAGTATTATGAGTTACACTTTATCCCCAAGGAAACTGAAATTCAAGGCCGTGTGGTGGCTATATAGGAAATGTAAGGCAACAGTCTCCAAGTGCTGAGTCCCCCAGTTTTTGCTACCACTCCGTACACAGCATGTCTGTATTACCACCACATCCATCCTATTGCAATGTTCTTTGTTTTGTCTCTTTACTTACTGAATAAGGTGATTTTGATTTTGTCGTTGCTTGCCTAAGTTCCCTATGTGGGTGTGTGTATGTGTGTGTATATATATATATATATATATATACACACATTATATATCCATTTGCCTCTTAAAATTTTTAAGCAATATCTGATTCTACATGTCTGATGGGCTAATATTTGTGTTACATCATGAATTACCAAGTTTCCATGTCCCCTGGATTTGTGTGTTTGTGTTGGAGTGTGGTTGTCAGGATGGTAGAAATGCTAGGGATTGTGTTCCTCTGCCTTCAACACCACATACAAAAATTCTCTTCACCAAGAAGCCCATTTTAATTCATTTTATCATAACAGGCAATTTCAACTGTACTTTCTACACTTCCTGATTACTGTTTGCATGATTTTTAGTGGCTTTGTTTTAGATTTTTTTTACTATAGTAAAATATACATATAAAATTTATCATTTCAGCCATCTTTAAGTGTGCCATTCAGGGGCAGTAAGTACATTTACATTATTGTGCAACCATCACCGCCATCAATCGGTAGAACTTTTTCATCTTCCCAAACTCAAACTATGTGTCCCTTAAAGACTACCTCTCCGTTCCCCTTTCCTCCCCACCTCTGGTAACAGATATTCAATATTCAATACTCAGTCTCTACAAACTGGACTATTCTAAGTACCTAACATATGTCAAATCATACAATATGTGTCCTTTTGTGACTGACTTGTTTTGCTTACTGTAATGTATTCAAGTGTCATCTATGTAATAGCATGTGCCAGTATTTCTTTCCTTTTTAAGGCTGAATGATATACCGCTGAGTGTATGTTCCCCGTTTGTTTATCCATTCATTCATTGATGGACACTTGGGTGGCTTCTGCCTTTTGACTGTCATGAGTATGCTGCTATGAACATAGGTGCACAGGTATCTGTTTGAGTTCCTGCTTTCAGTTCTCTCAGGTCGATACCCCAAGGTGGAATTGTTGGATCACGTGGTAGTTGTACATTTCATTTTTTAAGGAAACACCATATTGTCTTTCAGAGCAGCTGCACCATTTCACATACTCCAGCAATATACAAGGGTTCCAATTTCTCCATAGCCTCACTAACACTTGTTATTTTCTGTTCTTACAAGTTGTTTGTATAAATGTGCTGTATGTACTTAGCATAGTACCTCTCCCATAGTAAGCTTTCTCTAAGCGTGTATTGAATTAATGAATGCTTTTGTGTCTTGTCCAGTTCATTGATATTCCTGTAGATGTAGCATGGTATTCTTTAAATTTGGGGTCCATGAGCTTCTGGTATCAGAATCACTTGTGGTGCTTGTAAGCAGACAGATTCCCAGGCCACATTCCAGACCTATTGAATCTCCCCAATCAGGGCCTTGGGAATCTACAGTGTTAACAGCATCTCAGGTGATGTTGGTGCACAGTAAAGGTAAGAAGCAGTGCTTTTGACCAGACTATAAATCCTTAAAAGCAGGACTTACCTTTAATTCTTTGTCAGCTTCCCATGGTAAACTCTAAAACTTTGTTTTTCTTTGTGTTATTAGCATTGAGATTCTTCTTTTCAACCTCACAAGAGCAAGTTTTGAATGACTGTTTTCTTCCAGATACATTCTGTTCTGGAAGATATGAGAATGGAAGAAGCTTGCCTGTGTGACAGAACATCAGCTTTGTGTTGTCTAAATAACAGGTATTGTCTGGTACCCAGCCTGCATGGGATAATCTATAAAACATTTAATGAATATCTTCTTTTATTAAATACCAATTATCCACATCCTACAGACTTTCCTAGGATGCTGCAAGATCAATCTTTTGAGCACTTTTTGTTGTTATTGTTGTTCTATAGAATTTGCAAACAAAAGCTGTTTCAGTCAGCCTTTACCTGGTAAACCTTGTAAGCTGAGTACTCGGCACAAGCAGGGGTTATGGTCCAAAGTGCACTTCTCTCTTCCATGACTTACTAAATAATGTAGCTCCCAGAGCGAGCTATGAGAGATTTGGTGTCTTGTAACCGCTATCTAGCAACGTATGTCCATCATGCTTGACGTTCATTAGTTAGATGAGATCAGTGAGTTAAAGAACTGTTAAATTTGTGTTTTCCTTTAATGGATATGTAACTGTGGTAGCCGAGGCACAGGACAGGATCTTGACAGAGAAGGACATGGCGGTAAGATAAGCTTATTATAAATATACAAATTCATAACTTCTTTTAATAACTTGTCTTAGGAAGATGCTTTGCCAGTTTGCTTAGTAAATGTAGATGAAGAGATAAAAGAAAGAAAAATAAACAAATGCATTATTCCTATCTTTTTCTTTATGTGTATGAATTATGCATGCATCTTATTAATGACAAATTAAGTAATGTACTAATTTTAGGTACATTTTCAGAAGGAAAACTAATTGAAAATCTATTTTGATGAACTTAGGATAGCCAGAAAAATTAATGGAATTGGCAACATTTATATTAAAGCCTTAGTTAGTTTTTTTTTTTAATATTGAAAATGCCATCTCTTTGAAACTCTTAACTCCTTTCTTTCACATTCTTATCAGGTAAGTAGATGTTTAGCAACTATCTGCCAAAACTAATTAAAATCCTCCTCTCTCAAAAGATCAATTATTTTTTTTGACAAACATTTTAGTCATTACCTTTAGCATTTTTTCTCTGAAAAAAAATGAGTATTGTCTGAGAATATTTCTCAATCACAACAAAAATACTAAATGTTTGATAATTGAAAAAGTAACCAAAACAGAAAAATAAATTAAATCACACCAATATTGGTGTTATAAAGTTAACACCTGGGATACTTTTTGGAAGGTGCTAGTTTGGTGATTTCCCTAACCTTAACTTGCTCTCTATAGTTGCGAGACTAAGGATTTCCTTGGCAGAGGATCTGGCTCAATGACAATACAAATTTGGCAGGTTCTTGGAAACCTTTTGTTTTACAGTTTGAAACTGCAGCTTGCTGACGCTGATACGCACCACAGTCTTTTTATATTCTGTCATCTGGTTGGGATCATTAGCTACTATTTTAAAGGAGGCTAGCATTATATTTCAAAATATTTTTCCCCTCCAGGCAGATAGCTGTAGTTACCAAAGATGAGAAGCCCACTAAAAACATTTCTCATCCACAATACATTTTTATTACACTCTGATGTCTCTTTTATTCATAAATTGGTAGAGCCAGTGTTTTGATTAACAAAAAAATTTTCTAACTTTAGTTGGTATGAAAATTGCTAAATTGTGTTTGAATTTTTCTTATTGTTGTTACTATAGTCTTGTTTAAAGAACTTTCAGGAGGTTCTCTCATCTCCAAGATGCAATGTTTAAGAGGACAGTGGGTGTTGAGAAAAGAGAGAACATGTAGAAACCAACAGACATAATGAGAATGGAGACAGGCATTGGGTGATTTTTACACATATAAAAGTAAATTGGTTTATGGCTGAAATAATTGTACAAAGCAGCCTTATCATGCATCCCAGACCCTCTGCAGCATGCCATGCTTTCAGAACTTCCAGATAAATAGTAAATGATCACATAAGTGTGAAACAGCATTGCATAAGCCCCTGAAGAACGTCACCTGCCTGCATCTGGCGAAAGGCCTTCCATCCAGGTCCCTACAGGAAATATGTTGAGGAGACTTCTCAAGTCTTGGAGCTCAGTTTGTATCCTTTTCTGAAATAATTGTTGGCTAGTTGGTTGAGTTTAGAGCAAAGGAAGCAATAAAAATGACATCACTTGTGGTCAAGCTCAGATATTATATCATGAATGTATATATGTATACATTCATTATATGTATATATTCATATAAACATATATACAAAAACCACCAGAGGGTAAAAGAAGGGATCACATACTGCTTCTGGGGGAAGGGTTTGGTAGTGCTGTAATTTAAAACAGAGATGACTGCAGTAAACTGACTCTTGGGTTTAAATTACCTTCAGTGGTCATTCTCTGCTTAGGGAAAACTGAGAATATTGGAATTTGATGCTATAAATATTAGAGTAATGGGTGAGAAATTTTAAAATATTGCAAAGACATTCATAATTGTTGTGAATGGTATTATTTCTTTCCTTCCACAAAAGGTGGTAAACAGTTTAAACTAATGCTGCTAAGGACAGTATTTATTCTTTTCTTTGAAAGTGTGGAAAAGCCGGTTGCCTCAAATCCCAATACATACACACTATTATTTTCATTTTTTAAAACGCTTCTAGTTCTTAAACTCATGCATATATTTTGAAATAATGCAATACATTACCTACTGTGCATTTCATTGCTTAATGTTATGTTATAAATTTATTTGAATATTTCTATGTGTTCTTCATATTTACTACTTCCGATGGCTATATAACTTCCATGTGTGGCTATACTATAATGTAATAAGACATTCCTCTTGCTTTGAATTTTAGGGTTTTCCTTTTCTTTTAATGACTATAAAAATGCTGCAGGGCATATTTGCATATAAAGAATGTTCTTCTATTAAATTTTTTACTTTAGGATAAATTTCCCTTTTTGGAAGTGTAGGTCGAAGGTGTCAGCACTTTTGTCACTCTTGCCATATATCAGGCTGTTTAAAATTTTCCACTTGGTGTCATCTATATTAATCTGATTTCTTCTATTTGGGAATGTGTTTCAAATTGATAAATAACTCTGCTTTAAACTTGAAACACTCTTAGTAGAAAAGTGTACCAAAACATGTCTTCAAATACAAGAAACAGGAGTTATGATTTATAAGAAGTCTTAATAAATCAACCATATGAGACTATTTACTAAGCTTGTTTAAAATTTGACTTAAGGGAATTTAGTAGAACAGGAAAGCATTTGGTAATTTTTCTTCACACCAAGAGTTACTCAAAGACTTAATTTTTCTTTGAACACATTGGTGTGCTTAAGAGGCAAATCGTTGTTCTTGTTTTATGAAATGGGCCACAAACCTTATATCATTATCATAATTAGAGATAAGCTCACTGTTACAATAATAGAGGCAAGAGGCAATTCTTAGAATTACAGAGACCACAACTTGTAAGAACAATTTCGTGAGAATCCAGTTTTTAATACACTGGCAACTTAGTTTTAGATAAGGCTTTCTTTCCCGTCTGAAAAATGTTTCCTTCTACACACCTGATACTCTTTTCACAGGAGCTAGCAGATCACCTGGCAGCAACATGAACTAAAGGCCTGGAATCCTAATGTGAATATCAGTTCATATGCATGTACAAAATCTTGACAGATTATATTTCTGTCCATCCAGCTGAACATTTGTTCTCTTTATTAGTGTTTCTCCAAGTATGGGTTTCAGATCACCTTCCTCAAAATCACGTTGGGTATTTATTAAATAGTAAGCTCTAACATCTTTGGTAAGTCAGGAGTGCTTCTCCAAGTGAGTCATTAACATTAGGAAATACTGGCACAGTAGAGGGAAGAGCATTGAGGCAGAAGGGAGGTTATTTGCAAAGGTCCTGTGGCAGGACAGGAAATAAGAACTGCATGAGACTAAAGGGGCAGAGGCAGAGGAAATAAGTCCCAGAGAGAGAGAATAATGGAGGGGAATCTTGTTTGAAAGTCTCTTTGGGTGCCTGGGTGGCTCAGTTGGTTGAGCATCACACTTTGGCTCGGGTCATGATCTCACTGTTTGTAGGTTTGAACCCCATTGGGCTCTCTACTGTCAGCACAGAGACCGCTTCAGATCCTCTTTTTTCCCTCTCTCTCTGCCCCTTACCCCTCCCTCAAAAATAATAAACATAAAAACAAGGAAAATCCTTTAAATTCCAAAACCATCCCCTCAGCAAGGAAAACTGCAGAATTCATATACGTAGGTTACACCAAAACATTTTGTGTCATCTGTGACAGTGGAAAACGGCATGCATTTCTGTGAAAATCCCAACAGTGGTTGTATTATGCCCTGAAGCTTTTATTTTTTTAGGCCGTTGTTTAATCCTGTAATTTCTATGGACATTTTTCAGTTTTATCCTACCTCAGTCTACCTTATACAACCTCAGTTTCAATGATTCAATTCAGTGAATGCTAACCTAGAAGAGAACCACTGGACAGAGAAAACCAAAGTCCAGAATTCTTACACTCACATTGTTCCTGAGCGCTTCTCACCAAGGTGGCTAGATAATGTGGTGGGCAGGCCTTGGGGTCTGGGAATGGAAGTAAATCCTACATGAATTTAAGTCTGTCTCATTGAGTGTGAAAGAAGATGCTGCAACCAATTGGTAACCTTTGCAGCATGGTCACAGCGAGATCACCTGTGTAGCTACTTGGGATCTTTATTTCTGCTCAGTTTTTTTTAATTAAATGACCCTCATTTTATAAAATATCCAGTTATCTTCCTTAGTTCATATATATCTGGATTCTTACTTACTGTGCAATTCTCCCAATGCTGAGAAGGTCTTCTCATTTTATGTATAAATGTTCCAGCTCATCATGTGGTCTTTCACAGATGCCAGTTGTTTTTCTAATAAAATAAAAATATTATTTGTTAAATATAATAATTAACAAATACTTTTTAAAGACATGTCAAATTCATGACTAAGTGAGTTGAAAAATCAATTTTAACTGCCATATATATTAAGAAGGACTCTTAGACTTGCCTTTTACAGTGATTTTTGCTTTATGTTAACATTTATCAAAATGACGTTGATGGAAGACAAAACCTGAGCATGTTAAGGACAATTTATGATAAAAGATTCTCTCATTAGATAAGTTTAGAACATCACTTAATTACTTGGGCTTCTTTTCCCTGAAAGACATTTCCCACTGTTAATATGGAAGTTCACATTGTAGTTCTCTTCAGAATGAGATGGATATTATGTTTTTACATTTTGTTTGTCTAGATAATTCTTGCTGTAATGTTTCCTGAAGACTAGAGTTCATTGGGAAACTTTTTGGGAAATGCTATCCTCTGTCACATTGGTTGTCATTCCCAAGGGAATATGGGAAGAAGAGGTATAACCAACCACACATTATACACCAGCACAGTTGGTAATAAGGGGAACAGTGGCATGCATTATCGTGACAATACTAAAATATGTATCCTTATGACCTACTGTTGGAATTAGACAGTAAACGTCTCTTATTAACAAGAGTATCATAGCAGCATGGATCCAATCAGGAAATAGAAACCACTCAACAGCTTAAACAGGAGAAATTTAATATGAAGGATTAACATCTATAATAAAAGTATAACCATAATATATAAAAACACATCTTATGGTACCCTAGGGCTGAGGAGGAGTAAACAAGGATGGACAAATTTAACAGAGGGTTCAGACTTTGTTGGAGAAGGTATGGTTGAGCCCGAGCAGAGCAGAGCAGAGCAGCTTGCTGGTGTGGCCAGGCTGGAGCTGCTCGTGGAGTTTCTAGACAAGCAGTAGGCCACCCCTCAGGGAGCACTGAACAGGTGATCAGCAACTGGTAGGAAGGCCATGCACTGGGAGCCATAGCCCTTATCTTGGCAAGCGGCACTCAGAGCACATGAGCTATTGTAGAGACTGGCAGAGAGAGCAGCAGATCTGTGTTTATCTCCTGGGCCACAGGCAGGCTGCATGTAGGCTGCTCAGGGGCTTGCAGAATCAACAGCCACTTTCTGTGAGACCTGTGAGACCTTCCAGGTCACTGGCAGCGGTAAGATTTGTTTCCACGTTGAGCGGGCTAGGGAAGGATTATCCCCAGACTAAGACCATAGAGGGGTGGCATTCTTTCCCTGTGACTGGACAGGCTCCACTGGATGTTCTCATGTCATAAAACCCCTGACACCCTCCCCTTTCAGGATTGCAGAAAGCCTCTTTCTCCTGCACTGACCCTCCAGCGCCCTCTATTGAGAAAGCTAAACATTGTATGCTCTTTAAAAGAGAAATACTTAAAGGAATTCAGTATTTTATCATGGAACATATGTTGAAAAGTATGCTGGGGGAGCTGAGCAGCAATAAATTGACAACTGACACAAAGATGTTATTTAATAATTCATAATGGTGGCCTATGCAGCAGAGTGACTCACCACTCCATGTCACTGCACAACACGAATGCTGGTACTGCTGTCTATGTTTCTCACTCTGCCCTCCAAGTACAGTAAAACCCGGAGGAGTGACTTCACATCACTCGTTTGTTAGGTTTTTAACATTTTGGTTTTTTTAATTTATATATATTTTTAAAGTTTATTTATTTTTGAAGGAGAGAGAGAACAAGCAGGGGAGGAACAGAGAAACAGGGAGACAGAATTCTAAGCAGGCCCCGAGCTGTCAGAGCTGAGCCTGACACAGGGCTCACTGTCATGAACCTTGAGACCATGACCTGAGCTGAAATCAAGAGTCGGAGGGTTAGCCAACTGAGACACCCAGGTGCCCCATTAATATTTTATTTTTAAATAATTCTAGATTCACAGGAAGTTGCCAACACTGTACGGAGGGATTTAGTGAACAATATTTAGTTTCCTTCAATTGTTACATCTCACATGAGCATATGGTATATTATCAAAAGTAGGAAAGTGGCATTGACACAATGTGTATTATAGTCTTATGCCATTTTATCATATGTAGGTTGTTATACTTTTATTGTAGTTGTTAATCCTTTACAGTCATAGTAATAGAGATCAGAACTTTTTCTTTTTTTAATGTTTTATTTATTTATTTATTTATTTAGCAGGGGAGGGTCAGAGAGAGAGGGAGATACAGAATCTGAAGCAGGCTCCAGGCTCCGAGCTAGCTGTCAGCACAGAGCCCGATGCGGGGCTCGAACCCACGAACTGCGAGATCCTGACCTGAGCCGAAGCCGGATGTTCAACCGACTGAGCCACCCAGGCGCCGTGATCAGAACTTTTTCAACCTCATCCCCCAAATATCTCTCTTGGGCTGCTGCTTCATAGTCATACCTACCCTGCCCTCCACATTCACAACAGTGCTGGCAACCACTAACATGTTCTGTACATCTATAATTTGTCATTTCAAAGATATTACTAAAGGCAGTCATATAGTATGTGACATTCTGAGATTTTTTTTTCACTCAGCATAATACAGTTCCATATATATTTGGATAATGGTTTTTATTGTTCTCTGCAATCTCTGTCTTTTCATCGGTATTTTGAGATCATTTGCATTTCATATAATAATTGATATTATAGGGCTTAACCCTGCTATTTTAGTTTGTTTTATCTTTGTTCTCTTTGTTTGTTTCCTTTTCTCCCCCTTATGTGAGTTACTTGAATATTTCCTAAAATCCATTTTGATTTATCTGTTTTTTTTAACATGATGGATTTTTTTTTTAGTGATTTCTAAAGTATCACATTGTATATGCATAACTTATTACAGTCTGTTGGTGTCAGCAGTTTGCCAGTTGAAGTATAGAAACTCTTTCTCTTTTATTCCTTTACCCTCTCTAGTTTATAGTGTAACTGTTTTAAATAACTCTGCTATAGACACTGAGAACCATAGCAGGCAATGTTGTACTTTTGCTTCCACCATCAACCATAGTTTAGGAAATTTAAGAGGAGAATGTCTCATGTATTTATCCATGATTTTTCTCCTTTTATTATTCTCTCTTTATTCTTGATGTTCCAAAATTCTTTCTTCTATAATTTCCTTTGTATTTCGAGAGCTCCTTTAACTATTTTTTAGGGTAAATTTGGTGGCAATGAATTCTTTTAGTTTTTCTTCAGCTAAATGTCTTTTTTTTTTCTTTCATCCCTTGAAGGATAATTTTGGTAGAAATAGAATTTGGCATTGACAGTTATTGTCTCTTTTTTTAAAAGTTTATTTACTTATGGTGAAAGAGAGAAAGTGCAAAAGTGTGAGCAGGGGAGGGGCAGAGAAAGAGAGAGAGAAAATCCCAAGCAGTGTCCATGCCGTCAGCGCAAACCCCAAGGTAGAGCTCGATCAGGAGCCGTGAGACCATGACCGGAGTCAAAATCAAGAGTCTGATGCTCAACTGACTGAGCCACACATGTGCCCCAACAGTTATTTTCTTACAGCATTTGAAAAATATTGTGCTACTTCCTCTCTACCTCCATGATTTCTGACGAAATATCCATTGTCATTTAAATTGTTTTCCCCCTAAGGTGAAAGATCATTTCTTTCTTACTGCCTGCAAGATTTTTTCTTTTAATTTTGTTATCTGAAATTGGATTTTGGTGTGTCTTGGGGGTTAGGTCAGCTTTTTTCAATCCATGAGATCGTGTCTTTTGCCAAACTTGGGGGATTTCCAAGAATGATTTCTTTGACTAGTTTTTCAGCACAGCCATCTTTCTTCTCTTATGGGACCTCAATGATACGAATATTAGATATTTGGTTATGATCTCTGGTCCTTAAGGTTTTATATTTTTCTGTATTTTATGTTGTTTACATGGGGTAATTTCTATTTCTTTTTTAATTTATTTAATTTATTTTTTAAATTTACATCCAAGTTAGTTAGCAAAGAGTGCAACAACGATTTCCGGAGTAGATTCCTGAATGCCCCTTACCCATTTAGCCCATCCCCCCTCCCACAACCCCTCCAGCAACCTTCTGTTTGTTCTCCATATTTAAGAGTCTCTTATGTTTTGTCTCCCTCCCTGTTTTTATATTGCTTCCTTTCCCTTATGTTCATCTGTTTTGTATCTTAAAGTCCTCATATGGATGAAGTCATACGATATTTGTCTTTCTCTGACTGACTAATTTCGCTTGGTATAATACCCTCTAGTTCCATTCACACAGTTGCAAATGGCAAGATTTCATTCTTTTTGATTGCTCAATAATACTCCATTGTGTGTGTGTGTGTGAGTGTGTGTGTGTGTGTGTGTGTGTTGTGTATATACACACACCACATCTTCTTTATCCATTCATCAGTCAACGGACATTTGGACTCTTTTCAGACTTTGGCTATTGTTGATAGTGCTGTGATAAACATTGGGGTACATGTGCCCCTTTGAAACGGCACACCTGTATCCCTTAGATAAATATGCAATAGTGCAAATGCTGGGTCATAGAGTAGTTCTATGTTTTTTTTTTTTTTTTTGAGGAACCTCCATACTGTTTTCCAGAGTGGCTGCACCAGTTTGCATTCCTACAAGCAGTGCAAAAGAGATCCTCTCTCTATATATTCTCGCAACATCTGTTGTTGCCCGAGTTGTTAACATTAGCCATTCTTACAGGTTTTGAGGTGGTATCTCATTGTGATTTTGATTTGTATTTCCCTGATGATAAGTGATGTTGAGCATTTGTTTATGGGTCAGTTGGCTATCTAGATGTCTTTTTTGGAGAAGTGTCTATTCATGTCTTTTACCCATTTCTTCCCTGGTTTATTTGTTTTATGGGTGTTGAGTTTGATAAGTTCTTTATAGATTTTGGATACTAACCCTTTATCTGATATGTCATTTGCATTTATTTTCTCCCATTCCATCAGTTACCTTTTAGTTTTGCTGATTGTTTCCTTTGCTGTACAAAAGCTTTTTATTTTGATGAGGTCCCTAGTTCATTTTTGCTTTTGTTTCCCTTGCCTCTGGAGATGTGTCGAGTAAGAAGTATCTGCGGTCAAGGTCAAAGAGGTTTTTACCTGCTTTCTCCTCAAGGATTTTGATGGCTTCCTATCTTACATTTGGGTCTTTAATTCATTTTGAGTTTATTTTTCTGTATGGTGTAAGAAAGTGGTCCAGGTTCATTTTTCTGCATGTCACTGTCCAGTTTTCCCATCACCACTTGCTGAAGAGACTGTCTTTATTCCATTGCATATTCTTTCCTGCTTTGTCAAAGATTAGTTGGCCATAAGTTTGTGGGTCCATTTCTGGGTTCTCTATTCTGTTCCATTGATATGAGTGTCTGTTTTTGTGCCAGTACCATACTGTCTTGATGATTACAGCTTTGTAATACAGCTTGAAGTCCTGGATTGTGATCTCTCCTGCATTTGGTGTTCTTTTTCAAGATTGCTTTGGCTATTTGGGATCTTTTCTGGATCCATACAAATTTTAGGACTGTTTGTTCTAGCTCTGTGAAGAATGCTGGTGTTACTTTGATAGGTATTGCATTTAATATGTAGATTGCTTTGAGTAGTATTGACATTTTAACAATATTTGTTCTTCTTATCCAGGAGCACGAAATGGGTAATTTCTTTTTTTTTAATGTTTATTTATTTTTGAGAGAGATCAAAAGCATGCAGGCAGAAGAGGGGCAGAGAGAGGGGGCAGAGGATCCAAAGTGGGATCTGCATTGATGGGAGCTACCTCCATGTGGGGCTTGAACTTACAAATCATGAGATCATGACTTGAGCTGAAGTTGGATGCTCAGTCGACTGAGCCACCCAGGTGCCCCTACATTGGGTAATTTCTAACATTCTGTCCTCAACTTCATTGATTTTTTTCTTTTGTCCTTCCCATTCTTCTGAGACCATCAGTGAATTTTTAATTTTGGTTATTGATATCTCACTTGTAAAACTTCTGTTTGATTAATCTTTATATCTTCTGTTTGCTAAGACTTTTCCATCATTAAAGAATATCAAGCATGTTTGTAATTACTCATTGAGGCCATTTTATGATGACTGCTTTAAAATCGTTTCAGCAGATTCCAAATATCTGAGTCATCTCAGTATTGGTGTCTATTGATTGTTTTTCTCCTCAAGTTAGGTTTTCCTGGCTCTTAGTGTGAGTGGTGATTTTCTTTTCTTTTTCTTTTTCTTTCTTTCTTTCTTTCTTTCTTTCTTTCTTTCTTTCTTTCTTTCTTTCTTTTTCTTCCTTCCTTCCTTTCTTTCTTTCTTTCTTTCTTTCTTTCTTTCTTTCTTTCTTAAGGGACACAAGTTAGAGAGGGGCAGAGAGATAGAATCCCAGGAGGGGTAGAGAGAGAAGGAGAGAGGGAGGGGGAAAGGAACCTATGATTTTAAATTATATCCTGGACATTTGGGTGATTCTGTTATAAAATTTGGAATGAATTTGTATCTATTTCAGAAGATGAAGGAGAAGAAGCTTTATTATTTTCAAGTGGGAATAGAAGTCCAGTTTTCCCAGTTAGTCTCCTTTGACTCCCAGGAGAGCATCCATCTACTGTTAGGTGAGGTGGGATTTCACTAATATCACCCTGACCTTCAGGGAAGGAGAGAACTACCTCCCATCCCCAACCCCCAGTGTTACTGGTCTCTTGTTGGGCTCCACTGACACCACTGTTGGAAAAGAGACCTCACCAACAGTGGATGGTGGTGAAAGTTTTAGCTGCCAATTCTGTGTCCTCTGGTGTAAGTAGGAAAGGGGAGAAGGAGGAACATCTCTTTACCTCTAGGTGGTTCAAAACTACATGATCCTCACATAGCCTTCACTAACATCTTGGAGAGAGATCTCATTATCATCAAGTGGGGATGAAGATCCTTGCTCTTCACTCAGTCTTCTCTGATACTATCATTGTGGTAGGAGAGGGGACAACAAGGAGCAAAGCTGGCATTTTTCATTGTGTTTGTGATAAATATATAATGACCTTTCTGGTTCCTTGCACACAGCTCCTAAAACACTTGGAATCTCTGGAGGGTAAGAATATCTTTCGTATGCTAATGAGATGACTGGTAGCTGGGGACTGGTAGCTTCATGATAGGGATTGTTCATCAGAAAGATGAAAACATGGTTAGAGAGTTAGAAATTTTAGCCCCACCCCTGATCTCTGAGGAGGGAAAGGAGCTAATCACCAACAAACAATGATTTAATCAATCATAGCTATAATGAAACCTCCATAAAATCCCCTAAACAACCCAGAGCTTTTGGGTTGGTGAACACGTCAGGACGCTGAGAGGGCATGCAGGCTCTGTACCACTCACTTCGTATTCACCCTGTGCATCACATCCATTTCGCTGTTCCTGAGTTGTATCCCTTGTAATGAACAGTAAATACAAGAAAAGTGCTATCCTACGTTCTGTGAGTCATTTTAACAAATTATCCAACCTGAGTAGAGGGATCACCGGAACCCTCAATTGATACACAGTTGGTCCGAAATGCAGGTGGAAACCTGGGACTTGACTGGTCTCTGAAGTGAGGATGGTCTTATGGCACTGAGACCCTAATCTTTGGAATCTGTGCTACTGCCAGGCAGTTAATCACAGGATACCTAGTTAGAGCCCGTAGAGCTGGACAATTGGTTGATGTGGGGGGAAAAAACCTCACACATATCTTCAGTAAAAATAGGTCAGTGTTTACCTGGAGGATGGCAGTATGGTCTACAATTTCCTGTTATGCTAAGTTTGCCCCATTTCCTGTTTCTTTGGCTAGAGAGAAGGCTTTCCTTGGCGAAGTTTCTTTGTTCCCATTAGGAGTCTTCGAGTTACTCTTCCAGCAACAAGTTTTGGCTATCCAAGACGGAAAGAGTTCATTACCATACTGTTCCTCAAATCCCAGAGTACCTGAGCAGTCTGCCTCTCTCTACCTATCAAAGTCCTCTTACATTTGTTTCACATATAATTTCCAGGGGTTTTAGCTATAGTTAGTAGGACAAATAGAGAAAAATATGTCTATTCCATCTTTATCTAGAATCAGAAGTTCAAAATCAGTTTTAAATGGTAGGATTTTTTTCTATAGGAGTAAAAAAATTGGTTTTCTTCCCCTACTTGGCAATTTTCCTTCCTCCTACATTTCTGTTCCTAACTCTTCAAGATTGGCTCAGGAATAATTCTTTCATTAAATAACCTCATGAGGTCACTATTACCAGCTGTGACAATGTCTCCCTTGTTAATAAGATCTTTTCTGAAGTCCATTTACACATGAGTCACAGACATTTTCAGCATATGTTGATTAGATTCTCAGCATATGCTGATCAGCTTCCCAAACAGATATTTAGGTCTTGCTGGGTGCTACTGTTTTTTGAGATTTTTCTATAGTAAGTGACTAATCCAAACTTATTAATTAGCAATATTACTAAAGCCAAATTTTTCAGTCTGTTCAGTCTATGGATTTATGACTTAAAATACTCTCGTCCTTCTTCCAAGCACTCCTATCTAGGAGGCTCATGTGTAGCATGAGTATTTAACTGATTCAAATGATGTTTTAGCAAGAGATGGGGCACAGAGTGTAATTAAGAGCTGTGGGTGGGTTTCTAATACACCCTGAAAGTTTTATATATATTATATAATGTAGTTTTCTTTTTTTAAACTTTTTTAATGTTTATTTTATTTTGTGAGAGAGAAAGAGCACGAGCAGGGGAAGAGCAGAGAGAGAGAGAGAGAGACAGAATCTGAAGCAGGCTCCAGGTTCTGAGCTGTCAGCACAGAGCTCAACATGGGGCTCAAAGCCACAAACCGCAAGATCATGACCTGAGCTGAAGTCAGACGCGTAACTGACTGAGCCACCCAGGCGCCCTACTAATGTAGTTTTCAAAATAAAGCCGTGATGTTTATAAATCCATTTTGGGAATGAAGCTGTTGTAAGGTCTCACCGTTAGTAAAACTCAACCTAGGTTTGAACTCCTGCTGTAAGTGGAGCTCACCAATGGTCCATGAACCATTAGTAGACCATTAAAACAATTGGGTGAGTAGCATTTTTTCTAAGTGAAGGATATCAGAGTGGAAAATGTCACCAGACAGTTCACATAATAAAAGAAAGTATCTAATGAAACCAAAAAATTGTTTCTCATTCAGTTATTTATGTTGTATGTGAGCTGAATCCCAATACATAGAATGTGTTTCATAATGGGGTTTGCAGTAGAAGAAATCTGGAAAGCCATTGTATTAGGTTACCTTTTGAGATACTCCCAGGCCTTAAATTAAGTGAGATTGTTTATCATGCCCACTGTGCTAATGCTTTTCCAGGAAAATACATCATCTCTCAAAAGTGAAATTAATTAATTAATTCATTCATTCATTCGTTCATTCATTCATTCCAAAACTTATTTTTTAAAGCCCCAAATTTGTAGTGTAGAATCTCTGGGTTAGAATAGAAAGTAGCTATTTCTATGGCAAAAATTTATGTTAGCATGTAACTCTTGCTGTCTATGATTTGTGTTTAGATGTGTGGGTTTGTTTCTCTCAGAGATACATTTTGCCATTTGATTTCTTTTTCTCTTCACCACAAAACTCTAAAACAAGATGAAGTTCTCATCAATTTCATAATAAGATTTGAATTCGATGCTAAAATTACAGAAGAGATATTAGCCTGCAGTGGTTAAGAGGGCAGGTTCTGGAGTAACAAAGATTCATTTCAAATCCAGACTCTGTCACTCAGAACCTGGACAAAGTACTTCTCAGTTTCCTTACCTGAAAGATAATGATCATAATAGCAACTAACTCATTCTATTGATGTTAGGATTAAAATGAGATGCATAAAGGTTTTTATCAAAGGGTTTGCCATATAGCAGAAACTTAATAGCTGTTAGAGATTAGTTTATTACTTGTGAAGGAAGACACTTTTTCAAAAGAAGTCCTGAACTGTTATGAACCTTTTAATTTCATGTTAGACTTGTTAAATTGCTTTTTTCTCAGAATATACTAAACAGTGAAGGAATGTTGTCCGAGTTTTACATTGTAAATAATTGGTGGGTGACTTTACAGAGAAAGAAAGGCAAAGAAAATCCTGTCTTCTTGGTTTTCATCTCTGCTTTTTAAATGTCAGTGGCTGTACAAATCAGTCCTTTCCACAATCTAATTCTAAGTTAACTGGCATACTTTGTAGGGTTAAGACCCGGACTTTATATAGCAAAGCTGGATTTCTACATTGTAATACCAGCTCCAAGAACTGGCACTCCAGGAGTTGTATTTTGAAAATGCCTCACATGCTTGACTGCATCTTTGATGAAAGACACTTTTGATATTGCAGGACAACCTGGAGCCGTCCATGTTCCCGATACAGAAAGGCTCCCTGAACCTCCTGAGGCAGAAGTGGGAATCCAGTGAGTACCACAAAAGTGAGTGTTGCCCTGGGGGTAGTCGTTGCAGGCTCTTGCAGCCTCGAGAAAGAAAATTGCTTGACCCCAAAGTAGAGGTAGCATCAGCACCTGGACCTCTGGACCACCCTGGCGTGTCCCTCAGTGTAGGACAGGAGATGCTGAACTCAGAGCCTGAGGACAAGAGTGACAACTCCAGGGAATACTGCTCGACTGAAGTGCTAAAGGAGGATTCCTTGACTGGTCGGCGCAGGATCGAGCGCTTCTCCATTGCCCTTGATGAGCTGAGAAGTGTGTTTGAGGCTACCAGGAGTGGAAACAGACCAGCTAGGTCCACGGAGTGTTGCCAAAAGGTAAGAATTTAGAGTTGAAATATTTAGTTGACAAGTTAGGCAACTTGCTTCGCCTGCCGCTTAGTTTTAAGCACGTGATGTTTTTTGGTTGCTTCTGGGTGTGCGTGTATTCCCCTCACCCGTACTCCAGAGACAAATGTCATAAAAGCAACCGTGTAATAGGACAGTGTGAAACGTGGCATCCTCTATCCTTAACTTCTATGGGCTATTCCAGTGGGGATTCAATTTCCTTTTACTCCTGCAAAAACAGCTCTGATAGGCTCTTTCTGTTTGTATGTGCCTTATTTCCGTAACCAGGTTGCAAGTTCCTTAGAGGTAGGGACAATTCCTTACCGCTTTGCCCTTCAAACATTTAACAAATGGTGCTACGTTTAGCTAGAGCTCAGTTAGAATTTATCCATAAAGATAGTAAAATGGAGCAAGCTTTGAAACCGCAGTGAACTAGATTTTAATCCTAAAACTTGTCATTTACTTCTAGAGCTGCATGGCACTTAACCTTGAGCATGAACATGTCTTAATCTGCTTTACAGGGATCTTGTGAGGATTATTGATAATATATTTAAACTACTAGACACAGAGTCTGAAATATTTTGTGGTAGATGATGATCATGCTTCAGTGATTTTGGTATACTATAATGTCACATATGAAATATGTCTATTAGCTAAAGGGGACATTTAATCAAATGCAGGAAACAGGATTAGCAACATTATTAATGAAGACCACATTTATACTTCTGTTTTCAATTAAAAACAACTGCTGTTTAAATTGGAGTTGCTTGAATTTATTGCATCCATTAGGACCCCTACATAAGAGACTATAGTTTAATTTAATAAAGAATTAATAAATGATCTGAGGTTTTCCACTGGGAAGCAAACTCCATGCTTTGTTAATTTTTTTATCTACTGACACTTATCAGGAAGGTACAGTCCTATTCTTCTTAATAGATAATTAGCTTTCATAAGATTCACAGAAATAGGAAATTTTTCAAAATAAATTATTTCCCTAATACTTGTCTCCAGTTTCCCTATTGGGACATGGTTAGTATTTACAATGAGACTATTTTTGTATCTCAAGTAACTCAACTTGATTTAATGAGAATAAGGACTATGAAGTTACATTTATGAATGAGATTATGTTAAAACTAGAGGGCTTCTCAAAAAAATGCAACTACCTGCTAATCCCTAATTTGAGAATTTCTTTTCCCTCCTTTTTCAGTATATAAGCACAATCCTTTTTGTTTGTAGTTGTAGAATATCTCTCAGTTGGTTGTCTAGAGATTAGGGTACACTTAACATACATATTTACACTGTCATTTATTTTTTATCTTAATAAATTAATGAAAGTAAAGGCACACAAAAGGGTTTCTATTCAATATCTGTTGACTTTAATGTAACAATTTTGGACATGTACTTAAGATAATTGGCAAAAGAAATGGCCAAAAGTAAAAAAGTTAATCCTTATAAATTATGTAATGTAACTTATCCTTATCCGGAGTAGGAGTAGTTTTTTAAATGTAATAGTAGAGAAATGAATCTATTAATAAGGGGTTCTGTTTGACATGTGAGATTACTACTGTTGGTATGGTATGTGATTTTGGATCTAGTGCCCATAAAATAATTACGGAAAGAAACAGATATATGAAACCAACTTTTAGCTAGTAAAAATGAGATTTGGTCAGCATGTTTAGAATACTGTATTCTAGGTATTCTATGATACTAGACCATGAAATTTTATCTCTTTAAATGTGTGAAATATGGATTGTGCATTTAGACATTTCTCATCCACAGCAGATACACATGATTTTTAGAAACGGTTTACATAAATGAGTATTAGGTCTGTTTACAGAAACCTATGTAAATTTCATATGACTTCTAATACAAGGAGAAAAAAAAAGGAAAAGAAAAATGAGAACCCAGTGAGGAATTAATTTCCTTTCTCTAATGAACTATTTTGCTGTGTTATTAGGCATGTGAAAAGAATCCTAGCTCAACTTAATTTGAAATTGGATAGTTCACACCAAAGCTTAGTAATTCTATACACTTAATTCTTTGTTTCTATAGATCTTTTTCTTCCTTTTCATATCAGCAATTTGTTATTATAAAGTAATGAGATAATATTTATTTGCATGAATATGCAAACATACTTTAGTTACTTTATAACTATGATACTTATATGTATGGAGACTATAGAGATACTGGTTACGTGGGGAAAGGTATTTCAATATTTATGATATTTAAAAAAAATTTAATGTTTATTCTTGAGGGAGAGAGCGAGCGAGAGAGAGAGAGAATGAGCATGAGCAGGAGAGAGCCAGAGAAAGAGTCCAAAGTAGGCTCTGCGCTATCAGCCCGAAGGCTCAAAGCCCCACAGCACGCAAAGCCCAATATGGGGCTCAAACCCATGGAACAGTGAGATCATGACTGAACTGAAGTCAGACACTCAACCAACTGAGCCACCGAGGTGCCCCAATATTTACAATATTAAAATCAAGGACAGAAAATCATTACAGTTAAAGTTTTTGCAACTTAGCAAATCATCTCAACAATAATAACCAATACACTGCATTTTAATATTGCTGTAGAAGGAAACAATTTTGTTTATTTTTTAATGTTTATTTTTGAGGAGGGGGGGATGGACAGAATGAGAGAGAGGGACAGAGGATCTGAAGCAGGCTCTGTGCTGACAGCAGTGAGCCTGCTGTGGGGCTTGAATTCACAAACTGTGAGATCATGACCTGAGCTGACGTAGGTTCAACTGACTGAGCCACCCAGATGCCCCAGGAAGCTCTTTAGCAATAGTCATTTGTTTAGAAAAAAATGGTAAAATTACTGAGGTTCAGTGGGGAATTGTAGAATTTTTAAATTATGTAATACACACACACATCTCTTTTAAAGCATTTTCGGCAAAAAAATAGAAGTATGTCTTTTCAGACATAGCTCATTTTATTGAGCTTCACTTTATTGCGCTTTGCAGATATTGCATTTTTTTACACATTGAATATTGATGGCAACCCTACATTAAGCAAGTCTGTCAGCACCATTTTTCCAAATGGATTTGTTCACTTCATGTCTCTGTCACATTTTGGTAATTTTTGAAATATTGCAAACTTTTCCATTATTATTATATTTGTTATGGTGATCTGTGGTCAGTGATTATGACTTGCTGAAAACTGAGATAATGGTTAGTGTATTTTAGCAATGAAGTATTTTTTAATTAACGTATTAATTTTTACTTAAGGTATTTTTTAAGACATAGTGCTATTGCACACTTAAAAGACTACAGTATGGTGTAAATATAACTTATACACTGGGAAACCAAAGAAATCATTGGATTTGCCTTATTGCAATACTCATTTTGTTGCAGTATTCTGGAACCAAGCCAGCAATGTCTCTGAGGTATGCTTGTATTTATTTAAAAATGTTCATTTAAGGATTTAAAAAAATATTTGTTAATTGAAATAAGAAACTACAAGAGTCAATATTATTTTCTACAAGTATTCAAGCTCATTAGAGAAAGATGATATCACCTCTCCTCCCCAAAATATTCAGTGTATTCCAGAGCTTTAAAGAAAAACAGTTTATCTTAATATGATTGCAGTGAAAAATTGATGAAACGTCTTTAAAATAATTTTGTCTCCTGGCATTTTATAATTTCCAAAGAGACATAATCTTTTGTTATCATTTCTAAAACACCCTGTAAAGGTAACTTAGAATGAATTTTTAAACTGAAGGTGTTTATGCTCATGAGGCAGACTGTAATTCACATAGACAAAAATTCACATAGGCATTATCCCAAATAAATGATGTATAACATGATTTGAAAAGAGTTTTGAAGAACCAGGAGAATCTTAAGATTATAAATCTTGGAGAGAATGGCATACCCACTTGTAATACTAAAAAATAAATTGGCATTATGTAAGGCAATATATCAGTTAACATTCACTGTGTAAGAAACCACCCCAACATTAGCAGCCTTAAACAATAAGCATTCATTATTGCTTACAAGTCTGTGGTGAGCTGGGAAGTTCATCTGGTTTTTTCTGGTCTCACTCCTGCATCTATGGTTGGCTTCCAAATCAGCTGGGGTCTGACTCTTCTAGGGTGGCTACAGAAGTAGGACAACTCCGCTCTGCCCCGTGTGGTCTCAGCTCCTTCCGTGGGTTGTTCATATTTATGTACATGCCACAGGCATTTCAAGAAAGAAATTAGAACTACATGAGACCTCTGGAGGCCTTTGCTCAGAACTTATACATCACTTCTCTATATTCTATTTGTCAAAATAGTCACAAAACAAACCAGATTAATAATGTGCTAAAATAGACTTGATGGGCAGGAATTGCAAAGTCACATTTGCAGAGGTAAATGGATACATGAGAGAAATAATTATAGCCACTTTACAGTCTACCACTGGCAAGTTTACTTAAATACATTCAGAATGTTTTAATATATCATGAATTAATGCAAACATTAGGAGGAGAGTCTGACATAAAAAGATCCATGTTGACAACTGTGTGTAGACAAAACTCATGTCTTATTCTTCTTTTAGACTCAATCACCTATATTTATGATAGTTATTATGAAAGGCAGAATGCTGACCCCCCCCCAAAGATGTCCACCTCTTAATCCCCAGAACCTGTGAATATGTTTACCTGACATGGCAAAAGGGACTTTGAAAATGTAATTAAGTTAAGGGATTTGAGATAGAAAGGTTTTCCTGAATTACCCCAGGTGTCAATTGTGTCTTTAAAAGAGGAAGGCAAGAATGTTAGAAAGAGAGTCAGAGAAGGAGATATGATGTCAGAAGACAGGTGGGAGGAGTGCAGGGCCGTAACTCAAGGAATGTGACCAGACTCTAGAAACTGGAAAAGGCAGGGAACCAGCTTTCCTCTATAGCATTCATAAAGAATGTAGGTCTACAGATACCTTGACTTTAGTACAGTGAAACTAATTTCAGACTCTGATCTCCAAAACTGTAATTAATTTGTGTTGTTTTAAGACACTAAGTTTGTGGTAATTTGTTACAGCAGCAATAATAAACTAAGGCAGTTATTTTATAGGGTCTTCAAATATTGTTAAAGAATGGTTGGGTAGTATGTGATTTTGGACTCTTCTGTTCTTACCCGACGAACTTATTTCTATATTTCAAAATCAGGTCTTTGACTTCCTTCTATTTGTAGTTGATGATATGAATGCTTATAATATTAAGTAATCAAGAACATCAATAAATCTTAGTTTTGGATGATCTGTATTTGATAGGCAACACATACTTACTTAAAAGAGTGAATTTACCAGAAGGTGGGGGAGTTTGGCAAAGGAGAAAGAGAGAGAGAAAGGGAGAGAGAGAGAATATTATGAAGGCACAAATTAAAACAAGAAGTTTCTAGGACACACTTACTTCAATTCATGTTACTTCTGTGGCTAGTGTTTTATGTGGACTATATGAGCATTTTTAAAATAAAATCCACTAAACTCCACCTAGTCAGTTCTGAATAAGAGCAGTACTTAGACCAACTTGGAACATAACAAGATGGTATAAGTTCCTCCTTCTTTCTTTTAACCTCTCTTCAAGGATCGCTTTAGCCTTTGCTCTGATCCCACAGTAACTTAGGGGTTTCTTGATGCAGTTAATTAATTTTGCCTTTTTACATTCATATCTTTAGACACCTAATGGCCAATTATTTGATTTTCACAATAGATTATTTAAATGACTCACCTATGTTTCTAATGCACAGTTGTGATCTTTCTCAAAAACCCCACTCACTTGTGCAATCAGGTTGAATTTACCTAATGCCCAAAGAGAGACTGTTTCTCCATTTTACTTAAGCCCTAGGTTGAAAAAGACCATTCAAACATGAGCTGGACTCAATCAAAAGAAAAGGAAACATTCACTGTATTTTAGTTGTGCTGTCTCATAATGCATTGATTCAAGCTATTGAATAATTGAAGGCTTGCAGGAGAATATGAAGACACAAGGCTAAGGGACTGTGGACCTACATGGGTATCAATGATTAAAAGTGATATAAATAATTAAATATGGCATAGTTTCCAGAGTATGTTATTTTTATTCCCTCTAAGGATCAAAGCCTCTGGTTTTTCATTTAATGACCAGTTTGTCATCTCCTACTTTGGGTTATGCATAAAATCAGACCTTTAAGAGTACAGGTGAATCACGATTGCAGTTTGGCTTCTGCTACACAATCACTCCATTAGATGCTTAAACTTACATTGACTCCCTAAACCCAGGCATGTGGGAACTATGGGATTAATTTACCTCTAATCTCAAAGCAGGAAAGTTTCTTTTTAGGCAGTTACGTGTCACAGCCTTCTGACTCTCCATTTCCCTCCCTCCTCTCTCATCAATGTTTCTGAGGTAATCTCTGTCAAGCATGATGTGTTTTGTAAAGGCTTTTAGCAGGACAGAGGTTATTACAATCTTGAAAATTATTACCAAAAAATCTATCCACCAAACTAAAAAATAAAGATCTAAGTATTTATTTTCCTAGGGGGAAAAATTTGATGAAATAAAATATTTTTTCTTTACCTGAAAAATGGGCAAGTAGTTTTTTGTGGAGCTGACGTAAATAGTTTAATGAGAAAGATCATTACTTTTGTTTTATTCGAGGAATATAAAGAATGATAATTTTCATTTCCGCATAGAATGTAAGAACATAATATTTGGTGACAAAGCATTAGTTGAAGGCCTTGGCTCGGCTATTTCTTCATCGTATAAACTTGAGTGAGTTATTTCACCTCATTAATCCTTAATTTTAACATCTATAAAATGAGGAAATTAATACAGCACAAGATTTTTGTGAAGATAAAGTTATATAAGCACCTGAAGGAGAAGAGGTATTTAAGAGATAGCACCAAATAAAATTTAAGAAATTGCACTAGTGCAGCACCAAATGAGTATTTCTTATATTTTGTCTTCTCTGGTATCATTTCTTCAACTTAGTACATACCTTTGGGGAACATATTTCATCTCAGTGACTTGTTTCATCACCTATAAAGGAAGAGGCTTACACTCCATGGTTTGTAAAAATGGAAAGGTGCTTCGGGCAAAGAAGTTTTTATTTCACATCTGACAACACCTTAGTCTTTTACAAAGACCCCACTTAGAAGGGCTTTCATTGAATATTCAGTGGAGCAAATGCTAATGAAATTTTCCAACATGAGTTATAACCCCATTTTGAGATGATGAGACAAGGGGCTATAATATGTTAAATTATAGTTTTCCAAGCTTTATTAAAACCCTAAACAGAGATATGTTGCCACCTTCATTGCCCTTTCCAGTTAATAGAAAAAGTCACTGGCACTTAGGGACTCCAAATCCAAATTCAAGAGAGATGAGGCTTACATATTATAAAAGTGTTTATTTGTATTTACATTCACATACACAAGAACAAACCTCAAAGACACCACAAGGACAGGAATGTTTCATTTTATACTTTGTTTCATTTTATACAGGTTTTCTTAGTGGTGTAATTTGTTGTTGTTTTTTTCTTTTTAATAATATAAGTGCTCTTTGCTTTTATTTTTTTCACCCATTTATGTGTTTTTTTTATTTTAGTGCTCCTGTCCAGTGCTTTATGTAAGCTGGTAGGGATGGGGGGAACAGCTCTGTGATCTGATGGTAAATTCCCAGATGAACACATTTTTTGCATGGCCTTAAAGACTTCCAGAGGAAACTGCCATCTCATCTCATTCATGTCTCACAGTGATATATGTAGTCACAATATGACATTGTTAAAGAATACAGTGCCAGTAACCACAGAAAGATGGTAAGCAATATTGACACCCCTTCAATCGAGAAAACTGCTGTCAGTTCATGGACTAGCGTTCTGTGACATTTTACTCAGAGAACTAGTGAGAGTTTTCACCTTCTTTTTTAGGAGAATATAGGCCATCCCTGCTGCCTATGTTGTAAACCCACTTTTTTTTGCCCATCCTATCTTCCCCAGATGTTTATCCAACATTTCTACCTAACTGACTGAATTCATTCAAGGAGTCCCACATAAGACTCTTTTTCCCTTTCCCTGCCCTTCCATTGCTGATTTTCATATTCAACCAGGTTCTTTTGGATAATCCTCTCACCATAAGGAAAAGCCAGAGAAGGAAATAAATAACTAAAAATACATTGAGAAGGATAATTAAATAGGAAGAATTGGGGGCTTTATTTGGGACCCTTGATCCCACCAAGGGCGATGGAGATGAAGTTCCAGTCGCTGAAAGTCCACTGGCAATCCAAAGGCTATCCTGAAGTAAATCAACATAGGAATTTCTTCAAAGGTACCCTGAGAAATAAACTTCCATTTGCTGTGGGGAAACGTGGAGGGACTAACTTTAACTAAGTGATCAAAGTTAGTATCACAAATAATAAGACATCTTGATATCACCTACCTTCTAATGTGATATACTGTTCAGGGCAAAACACGAGCCCTGTGGTATCCTTGCCAAAATTATGTAATCTCAATGTAAGCATGAAAAAAAACATCAGATAAATCCACATAGAGAGAATTCTATAAGACAGCTGGCCATGGCTCTTCAAAAGTGGTGAAGCCCTGTTGGAAAAATACTGAGCGACTGCCACAGATTGGAGGTGACCTAACAGACATGACAACAGAGGTGAGGATGGGCTCTTTCACTGAAAATTGGACCACAAAAGAGGGCATTGGTGGGAAAATAGGAAAAATTCTAATAAGGTCTGTTTATTTTCTGGTTTCAAAATTATACAGTGTTTAAATAAGATATTAAGATTAGAGAAAGTTGGGCAATGTAACAACATGGAACTTCTCAGTAGTATTGCAACATTCCAGTAAGTGTCAAGTTATTTCAAAATAAAAAGTTAAATGTCCTGATCTTTGTTGAGGCTTTGCTAGCATTGTGGAGTGGAGGATCATGATCTCTTTTGTTTGAATTTTTCCAAACCTGACAGATTATTATTCTCATATCCCCTTGTAGAATGTGATACTTAGCTTCATACCCTTATACTTCTAAAACCTTAAATATATCAGCCATTTCTCTCTGCCTGTAATTTTAGGATCTCTGCAATTAATTATTTTCTTAACAAGGAGAATTTGGGAAACGTAATCAATTGTTCAGAAGTTGAGTATATGAACAGCCTTACAGTGAGATCTGCATTAAATTTATATCTCATTTCCATTCACTGAGTTTCACTGCATTTCCAGGAGTAGAGTCCTGAAATCTTGTTTTTATTGTAGTCAAAATTGTTGTTTAGACCCTTAGTTCTGTCTTGACTTACGGTCCTTCCAAATCATTGCTTCAAGTTCAAGGAACTCTGATTAGCTCTTGTCTCAAACTCAAACTTCAGGAGCTATAGCTATCTATTGCCCTTTTGATGCTTATTTGACAGCAAGTTTCCATTTCTATAATACATATGAACCCCTTTGAAATGCCTCCCCTCTTTTCAGGGGATATAGTCTTCTCATGGATTAACCAATTGCTTATGAAGTTTGTTTTTATCTATCTATCTATCTATCTATCTATCTATCTATCTATCTATCTTCCTTCTGTTTTGGGCTAGGCCTTTTGATGGCTAACTTCCTTAACTCCATAGGCTCTCCTTTCTGGTCTTCCTCACTGTGAACCAAGCCCCTGGATTCATAGGGTAATGCCTTCTTTAATATAATTGCCCTTTTTCATTCCTCAGAAAAAGTCCTTCACCTGAACTTAGAAGTCTGGAAACTTTTGTCAGAGTTGAAGTTCAGGATATTTAGCATGGAACAGAGTGGCCCTAATAATTCAGAGTGGATGTGGCTCTAACAATTGGCCCAGCCATTCTAATAAATATCCTCTTTCTAGACATCAACCAACTTGTAGACATGGAACCATATCCTTATTTTAGCACCTGCTTAGCACTCACTATATTGTGTATGGAAACCAAATAGTTAACACATGTTCTTATTTGGAAAGATATTTCTTTGTCTGTTTAATGTGTAGTGGTGAGTGAATGCAATGAGTTCCAAACACCTGAAACAAATTCAAGCTCCATTAATGTTTCTCTTCTATACCAACTACCAAATATGATGATTTATGGTACTTAATAGTGTACTAACTTGTTTTATGTCAGTGTAAGTCATTTATCGGATGCTATGAGACAAATTGCTCTTGAGCATGGTAATGCATCATAATGCATGCAGTTCTCTTTCCCTTCCCCCATTTGTGAAAACATGTCAAGAGTTTACATTTAAATTAATCAAAATGTTCTAATGTCAACCTTGATTAGATGTCAGAATTTTTTATTAATGATAAAGATGATATAAAATATATTTCCATTTCTGATCAAGATGATTTTATAATTTAAGATCTAATCTCTTTTCCATTTACTTTTATTTTTTAAAATTAATTTATTTATTTTGAGGAGAGAGAGAGCATGAGTGGGGCAGAGAGAGAGAGAGGGAGAGAGAGACAATTCCAAGCAAGTTCTAGCATGGAGCCCCATGCAGGACTTAAACTCATGAACTGTGAGATCATGACCTGAGCTAAAATCAAGAGTCAGATGCTTAACTGACTGAGCCACCCTGGCACCTCTCCATTTACCTTTATTTTTAAATGTTAGAAGTAATTTTTTTTTCCTTCTGTCTTGAAAAATATATTTGAAATTTTTATAGGAAAGGAAATTCAAGCTATAAAAAATAAAAACCAACCAAGAGTTCCACAGATATTCTCAATCTCTCTGTCTCTGTCTGTCTGTCTGTCTGTCTGTCTCTCTCTCTCTCTCTCTCACACACACACACACACACACACACACACACATGCACACAGAGGCTTTTTTCAATATTTCATGTTTAGAAGTAAAGCTGAGAAGTGTGGGATATATGTGTCAATGTCTCTAAAAAGATTTATTTATCCAGGAACAGCAATTGTGTTTTTGCTGAGATGTGTTTCAATTCTACTTTTTGGTTTATAGCTATAGTCTTTTTGGAGGGCCTAATCATTTCTGAGGTTATCCCTGAATGCCTCCTCTTGGCCTAACATTGGTCTGTCCTGGGGCCACTGGAGTGAGAGGCTCCATGCTGCTGCTAATGGTAAGCAAGTAGTATAACTGAGCACTGAGTGCCAGCCAGGTATTGTGCTAAGAGCTCCACAGGCCTTGCTGCGATTTAATACATCATAATTCCCACTTTACAGCTACAGGGTGGAGAAATTAAATGAGTCCAAAGGTACACCATTGGTACATAATAGAACAAGGATTTGAACCCAGATTATCTCAATCCAGAATCCCCAACATTAAAATACTACTCTGGAGGCACCTGGGTGGCTCAGTTGTTTAAGCATCCAACTTCGACTCAGGTCATGCATGATCTTGCAGCTCGTGGGCTTGACCCCCTTGTCCTGTTCTGTGCTGACAGCTCAGAGCCTGGAGCCTGCTTCAGATTCTGTGTCTCCCTCTCTCTGCCCCCTCCTGCTCTCTAGCTTGCCCGCTCTCTCTCTCTCTCTCTCCCTCTCTCTCTCTGTCTCTCGCTCTTGCTCTCAAAAATAAATAAACATTTTAAAAAGGTTTAAAAAAAAGTTTAAATACTACTTCTGAGTGCCATCTGGATTCAAGTTGCCCATTTTCATACAGGATTTCACAGCTGTGTTTCTGGTATGAATGGGTCTGACAGTCATAGAAATCACAGAATCTCTTAAACTTTGAGTGCTACAAACCACATATTCTAAATTCTAAGATACATACTTTTTCAGACTCGTTATTGCCATGCTTCTTATTATCAGTGCATTTCACAGTTTGTCAGGATTTGCCCCTTTCTTACAGGTACATAAAATAATGTCATTTTACCTTCGATAAACTATAACATAAATAAAATACATATTTTGAATAAATACACTAAAAAGTTATTGAACGTTCATTGTGTGCCAGGAATGTAGTAAACACTTTAAATATATTTTCTCTCTTAATTTTCATAACTACCCTATTAATGAAAGCTATGTCAGCATCACTATTATACAGATGAGAAAACAGAGGCTTTTGTCTAAGGTCTTTCTGAATAGAAATTCAAAAAGAAATCTAACTCAGGCTGAGTCCAGAGGTGTTATATTATGCCTACTTTGTTAATAGGGTTTAGAGTAAGCTAGAATTTTCTACTTTAATGAACATTTAACTGTATGCAAAATAACTTTCACATTAACAAGTAGCTTTACAAAAAAGTGAAAACAATCAATGGTGGTTTATTTGGTAGGAAGGGTAAGTGTTATATTTAACTTATTTCTTCTTTTAGGGACTGGAAGTAGAAGCAGAGATTAATATAGTATAACTTGACCCAAAAATAGATACTTAGAGATATTTGAAGGAAAAGAGAAAAATACTTTTTTAAGGAGAGAAAAAAAACTTTGAAATTTCATACTCATTAGAAGGCACAATTGATTCTCCAGTTGACTGAACCAAAATCTAGAGAAAAAGTTTAACCCTGAGAATTTTTGAAACCTAAAAGCTGCTCTAGCAGCCGAGAGGCAATCAGAGAGGAAGGAGATAGAAGCTCAAGACAGAGCAAAAAAAATTGAATTTAATAAACAAGACTGTAGTCTGCTTTTTCTGTTTTGAGTGCCTCTTTTTAATCCTCTAAATTTCTTACTACTACAGTCAATGAAATTCAGTCTTCTTTTTCTGTGATCTCTATTTTTGACTCTATGTAGATAACACTGCCATATTTATCCCAAAGTTTACTCTTTTACCTAAATTCTGTTTTCAAACTTTCAACTCATTCTGAAAACTTCTCCCTAGACATTCTTCAACTACTTCAGAATGCCTAAGTCTGAGATCATTATTCTCCACCTAAATCAACTTCTTACCCAGAGCCCATATATTTACAATGACAACACCTTGTGTGCAGTGACGGAGAGTCCTCTCTGGTAGTTTAATTGGACCTGCTCATCTCCCTTCTACCCCCACATTTCTCAGTTTCTCTTTTCACTTTTCATTTACCACCTATCCCTTATTACTTCATACCTGAGTTATTACAATACTGCTGTGATACTGTGATTTATAATAAGTATGCATTTGGTCTTTGACCTTGGAGCACAAATCTCTTAAAACCCTTGGGATTTCCTATGAGAAACATGACAAAGGTATCTTTTGTTATATCAATGAGTTGACTTTTTGGAAACCCTTTAGGTAATCTCAGGTTGGGGGGTTGTTGGTAGGGGAGTCAATCATGTGATTAGAGGGTTAGAAGTTTAAATACTGTCCCACCAATTTAGGGGGAGGGGCTAGAGGTGGAATCAGTTGCCAGTGGCCAGTGATTTAACCAATGATGATTATGTAATGAGGCGTCCATAAAAACCCAAAAGTATGGGATTCCGAGAGACTTTGGTTGGTGAACACATGGAGATTCAGGGAGAATGACATGCTTGGAGAGGGCGTGGAAGCTGCATGTCCCTTCCCACATACCTTGCCCTGTGTATCTCTTCCATCTGGCTGTTCCTGAGTTATATCCTCCTATAATAAACCAGCACTCTAGTAAGTAAAATCATTCTTTGAGTCCTCTGAGCTGTTCTAGCAAATTAATTCAACCAAAGAAAGGAGGGGGTCTTGGGAACCTCTGATTTATAGCCAGTCAGTCAGAAGTGCAGGTAACAACCTGGGCTTATGACTGGCATCTGAAATGGAGGCTGGGGGGCGGAGGTGGCAGTCTTATAGACTGAACCCTTAACCTGGGGGATCTGATGCTGTCTCTAGATAGAGAGTGTCAGAATTGAGTTGACTTACAGGATACCCAGCCGGTGTCCCAAAAGTTGCTTGTAGGTGTGGGAAACCACACACACATTGGAATTGGGCTCAAGAACCTAAAACACCTTCCTTTTTAGTATCTTAGTCCTTCTAGAGTAAACCCCTTTTGTTGAGGCTTGATTCTAGTAACATAGTCACAGACCCTCTAATTTCCACTGCTGTGGACCTGTGTACCATATCATATACTTACATATGTTGTGTATATACATTCTGATTTATAGTGCTGCACTATCAGTTTTGGAGTCACAGACCACATGTGGTTACTTTAAATTTTAATTAAAGTTAAATCAAATTAAAAATTCATTTCCTTGTCACAATAGCCATATTTCAAGTTCTTAATAGCTACACGTGGCTAGCAGCTACTGTATCAGACAGCATGGTACAAAACAGTTCCATCATCAAAGAACTTTGATTGGGCAGCTAGCCTATAGGGCTCTACTTTCTCCATCTGAAGTGCTCTGAGTAGTTTCTAAGTGTTCTAGAGTTCCTCCTGCTTACTCTAGTCTATTTTTCTGCCTTCCCACATCACACTAATGCCTCAGGTGGAGAATGCCTAACTTTCTCTTTTTCATTTTGCCCCTAAATGCTCAGAGACACTGTATTGTTGGAACCTATCTAAGCCATAGTACCAAGGATAGAGAAGACAGTGCAACATGTATCTGCTTACAGGGATTTAGTTGCAGTGAATCCTAAGCATACTATTGGGACTAGTTGTATGCCTACATATGACCCACAAGAAGCTTCTCAAGCAAGTTTGTTGGATTTTATTATTTGATGAAAATCTTTTAAAAGTCTCCTTCCTTCTAGCTCTCGGTTTTATTTATTTATTTTTATTTTATTTTATTTTATTTTATTTTATTTATTTTTTAAACTTTATAGTTTATTGTCAGGTTGGTTTCCATATAACACCCAGTGCTCTTCCCCACAAGTGACCTCCACCAAGACCATCACCCCCCAATACCTTTCCCCCTTCCCCTTCCCGCCTCAGTTTGTTTTCAGTATTCAAGAGTCTCTCGTGTTTTGTCTCCCTCCTTCTCCCTAACTCTTTTTCCTCCTTCCCCTCCCAATGGTCCTCTGTTGGGTTTCTCCTGTTAGACTTATGAGTGCAAACATATGGTATCTGTCCTTCTCCGCCTGACTTATTTCGCTTAGCATGACACCCTCGAGGTCCATCCACTTTGCTACGAATGGCCAGATTTCATTTAGCTCTCGGTTTTATGCAGACACTTGTCCAGTGGTGTTGTCTTGGATCCCTTTTACATCTATAGGCAGGTTCTTTGGTCCGTTTCTTTTTTTTCCACCCATGGTTTTTAACAGAGTGCCAAGCACAGGGTGGGTTTTCATTAAGTATCTTGGGAATGGGTGGGTGAAGAACTCTTGTTAAAAAGATCTGGCTCTTTCACTGCCTACCATCGAGGTCATGTGCATTGGCATTCCATCCTTAGGACTCAGCTTCAAGGTAACCTTGTAGTGACTTTTTAACCTACACTGCCTATAATTGTATTCCTTCTGCTCATTAGATGGCAGGGGTTTGATAACCTGATATCCTCTGTGCCTTGCATATGGTCATTCCAGCCTAAGCACTTTTGTCACTCATTTCTTCAGGTTGGACACCCTGTCTTACACTCTATAAGCCTAATAGATAACAATAGTGAAATTGTGCAAGAAATAGACACAAAAGGATGATTGCTCTTTTAGTGAACTGTTTTTAGTCTGAAGTCTAATGTTATTTTGACATCAAGCTATGTCTACCAACCTCGCAAAGGATAAACTGCCTTCATGATTCATATTTACCCCATTTTTCTGGTACATTATTAGACAGTGGCCTGAACATGCAGTTAGAAGGTGTGTCCATCTCTGGGTTACATAGACTCATGGTAGAGCCTACCTCATGATGCTCACCTACACCTAACCCACGGTCACCACCGGAGCTCAGGAAGCTCCTTCAGAATGTATTGTGATTGTTGATTGACCTGTTTTCTACTCTAGAAAATGTGAGTAATAATCAGCTATTATCTACTCTTTTTAAATTATAAAATATTTCAGCCATAGAGAAAAGTCTGAAAATATATTCTGCATCTTCTTGCAGCTGTGCATCAAAAATCCACTGGTGTGCTTATAAAGACTCCTAGGTATTGAGGTCCTTTTCATGTATGCCACCAAGGAGTTGAAAGATATTTTTGGTCAGTGAAAAGTTTTATCTTATGCTAATGTCCCAATTCCCCTTTTCCCTAATATTTCAAGAATTCCTCATAAAACAGAAGAAAATAACCTCAACAGATGCAAGACTCAGAATAAATAATAAATATATACTGCTTCCCACCACATACACAATTAAAAATAAGCCAACTAGAAAACTAGTTATTTATTTTTTTGGAGAAAGGAAACCAGAGGTTTTTAGTATGTATACCTAAGTTAAAATGATTACTAATACTCTAAGTGAAACATTCATAGATATAGTTGTGCCAAATCATCATATTTTCTTTCTTATTCCTCATCAGTGAATAAAACCAAAGTTTTGGTCCCCAAAAACATTCAGCATCTGAATTTCTTTGCTGCTTAAAGAAAAGTAGGTAACATTCCTATCATTTCAAAGAGAATGAGGGGGTGGAAATGAAGGAAGAAAGTGCTGCTAAGAAGCACAGATCCGATTTTCTTGTAATGCCACTAATAATTACTTAGAAGTGGTAGCTATAGTATAGATGCTGTATAAGCAAAAATAAATCTATACCAAATGATTCTTAATGCTTGAAAGGTAAAAGTAACTCCAAAGTTAAAATCAGTTTACTATAAACACCTTCTCCATAGCAACATATTTTGCCAGAGTTCTCCCTGGAGTTTTTTGGCATATTGCTCAAAAATGCTTCTATATATCATAGAATATATCTAATGAGATCTTTCCCATTCATCATTTTCTACTGAGAGATGCATTTCCAAATGTGGAAACTAAAAAGTATAAATTCCTCTAAAGAAATTATTCCAGTTACAACATGAATATTACTAATAAGTCTTCTCCCAGCATGAGAAGATTATATGGATTTTAACTAGCAAATCCGGTTCCAAAATAGCTAATCATTAAAAACCAGAGACAATCAATTTCCATAAAGATATGGCAATTAAAATGACTGACGGAGAATGGTAAGAATCTTAAAGGAGAAAACTGCCCTCAGATGTCATTGAGTCAAGCTCCCTCCCAAGGTTGAAATCCATACTATATCCCAGGCAGATGGCAGCCCAGCTTTCCTTTAAATACTTCCAGTTTCAAGACTTCATGCTTCTGCAGAACAGTTCTTTCTGTTGTCAGATGGCTCCCTTTCTTAGAAGGTTAATCCTCATGTTGAGTAGAATGTGTCTTGTGAGGACATCCACATTTTGAGTAAGGTTTTGCCCTTTGAAGCAACACAGAATATTCTCCATTCGTTACTGTGGGAAATGACAGGCTATGTCTAGTCTTGTGGGCTCAGGATACAATTTAGCAGTAGGAGGTGTGGTTGAGATATTCCTGAGTGACTTAGGAAGAGTCAAGGACAAACCTATGCATGACAAGGGCATGATATGACTCAGCAGGTTCTGACTAAGGAAAGACAGATGCTCTGAAACCATCCCTCCCTCCAAAAACCGTTGGCCATTAATTAAGAAGTCTGTGCAGGATAGGTCACAATATATTTGAGTAGATATTTTAAAACTGTTGTTTTGTGGTTTTATGCTCTTCTTTTTTTGTAGATATATCAGGAATACATTAGTAGACCCACTTAGGAATGCCAGCAACTATGAGAGACAGATGTCATCGACTGTTCTTTGTCCAAGTGTTGCAGTAAGCACTTGGGCTAGGAAGGTAGAGGATTTGACAACTGTGGTTTCTATCCAGCATTTTTATTATCTTTCTTGAGTGCAGTTCATACTTTTCAGAACTGTTAGCACCCTGTGGTGCTGACATAGTATGTCCCTCGTGAGGCTTTGCTTTTTCTGGCTTCAAAACTAAGGCCCTGTAGCAGCTTTATTTGCACAGGAGATATCAAATGTGTCATTTTCGTCTTTTTTACTACTATTCTTTTTTGGAAAAACAAATTCTTTACAGTTACAACTCCAAGGTTTTGTTTTTGACTGATTATGCTTGCACACAACCTCTTCCTTCCCATGACAATTATCTTCTCTATCATTACATGCAGGTTAAGGACCAAAGTTGAAGGATAAGAGGCTTCCTAGGTGTTTTCTGCCGCTGGAACCCTTTTCATAGGATTCCAAATAACAGAACATAACATTTCCTCCAACCCACTTCAACCAGCCCACATAATCCAATTCTGTTTCTCAGCATCCAGTTCTGTGACACTTTTTTTTCCAGCTTTGCTGAAGTATAATTGACAAACAAAGCTTTAAGATATTTAAAGTGTACAACATGATTTGATATGTGTGTATTGTGAAGGATTCCCCCCATCAAGTTAACACATCCATCACCTTACATATTTACCCTCTGTGTGTGAGAGAGAATATTTAAGTTCTCTCAGCAAATTTCAATTATGCAATACAGTGTTACCAACTACAGTCAACATGTCAAATGTTAGATCCTCAGACCTTATTCATTTTATAACTGAAAGTTTGTACTCTTTTACTAATCCCTCCTTATTTTCTCCAACCCCAGCCTTGGCAACCATTTTTTTACTGTTTCTATGAGGTTTTTTTGTTTGTTTGTTTGTTTGTTTGTTTTGTTCTTGGTATTTTGGTTTTTAAGATTATACATATATGTGATATCATGGAGTATTTGTTTCTGTCTGGCATATTTCACTTAGCATATTGTTCTCAAAATTCATCCATGTTGCCACAAATGACAGAATTTCCTTCTTTTAAAGGTAAATAATTTTATATCACACACACACATAACATACACATATATATGCCATATTTTATTGTTTCATTTATCCATTGATGGTCACTTAGATTGTTTCCATACCCTGGCCATTGTGAATAATGATGCAATCCATGAACATGGTAGTACAGATATCTCTTCAAAGTAATGGTTTTACTTTCTTTTGATATATAACCAGAATTGGAATTGCTGGATCATATATTAATTCTAGTTTTAATTTCTTGAGGAACCTCCATGTACAAACCAGTGATTTTAGTTGTTTATATTTCTGCCAGCACAGTATAAGAGTTTCCTTTTCTCCACATCCTTGATAGCATTGGTTTTCTATTGTATTTTTGATAATACCCACCCTACCATATATAAGTTGATATTTCCTTGTGGTTTTGATTTGCATTTTTCTGATGATTTCTAATGATTAGTGATATTGAGCACCTTTTCTTGTATTTGTTGCCATTTGTATGTCTTCTTTGGGAAAATGTCTATTCAAATTCCTTGTGTTTTTAATTGGGTTGGTTTTTTGCTATTGAATTGTGAGTTCCTTGTATATTTTAGATATTAATCCTCATTAAATATATGGTTCGCAGATATTTTATCCCATGCAGTAGGTTGACTTTTCATTCTGTTGATGGTTTCCTTTGCAGAAAACTTTTTAGTTTGATGAGGTCCCACTTGTTTAATTTCGCTGCCATTGCCTTTGCTTTTCGTGTCAAACCCAAAAAATCATTGCAAAACCTATGTCAAGAAGCTTACTCCCTAGGTTTCCTTCAAGGTGTTTTATGGTTTCAGGCTTTACATTCAAGTATTTCATCCCATTTGAGTTGATTTTTGTGTATGTTGTAAGATACGGGTCCAGTTTTAATCTTTTGCACATGGCAATCCAATTTTCCAACACTGTTTATTTCCCAATACTCTTCCTTTTCCCAGTGTATATTCTTGGCTTCTTTGCCAAAAATTAATTGACTACTTATGCATGAGATTATTTCTTGGCTTTATATTCTGTCCCATTAAGCTCTATGTCTGTTTTATGCTAGTACCATACTGTTTCAATTACTATAGCTTTATAATATAGTTTATTTTTTATTTTTTAATGTTCATTTATTTTCTGAGAGAGATAGAGCTTGAATGGCGGAAAGGCAGAGAGAGAGAGGGAGACACAGAATCTGAAGCAGGCTCCAGGCTCTGAGCTGTCAGCACAGAACCTGACATGGGGGTCAAACCCACGAACTGCAAGATCATGACCTGAGTCAAAGTTGGATGCTTAAATGACTGAGCCACCCAGGCTCCCCTTTTATAACATAGTTTAAAATCAGAAAATGTGATGCCTTTAGTTTTGTTCTTCTTTCTCAAGATTGTTTTTGTTATTTGCAGTTTTTTGTGGTTCCATACAAATTTTAGATTTTTTTTATTTCTGTCAAACATGCCATTGAAATTTTTATAGAGATTTCATTGAATTTGTAGATCACTTTTGATCTTAGTTGTGATTTATGAGGCCAAGTTCAAGAGTGATGGGAAAATAAGATCACTGTTTGATTTAAATGAATCATTTACATTCAGAAATTATTGAGGATTCCATAGAGCTAACATTTAAACATTGATTTATTTTATCCTTAAAACAAAGACAAAAACAGTTTATATTTAACCTCTTGATCAGAAAATGAACACTTTTAGTCAGTTTTTTAATATTAAGTATTGTTACAACTATAACAGCATGTAGGCTTTTCTCTCCTCTTTTCTATTCCTCAATACCTTGTGTTTGGTCAGCTCTACTACATGTATTTTTCTCTATATTAAAATGATTATAGTCTATACTTTCACATATAATAGGTAGTAGCTATATTTGTCAAAAATCTTGTTAACTCTGCAGTTAGACAGCTGTCAGCCTACATTCAGTATTGTTCTGTGAAACATCTAAGGGACAGCTTGATATTAGGCATTTAATGCTTTAGTATAAAAGGTTTATACAGTTTTCACTGAGCCATTTAAGTCTGTTTCTAAGTTAGAATTTTACCTTTTTAGGTTACATATTCTTCAAGCTTCTGTACTTACTAGATAACCAGACATGAATTCAGGAGCATTACCTTTTCTATTACTAGGTATGTTCTAGAAATTGTCATCAAAAAGGACACCAAATTTATATTGCTTTTAGTTTATGGCATAATTTTAATTTCTCATATTTTGGGATTTAATAGATGTTCCAAGTATAATAACCAACTCACTTTCTACAACTGACTATTTTTAAATAAATACATATCCCAATGTTCACACCAAAAATACTTATGTATATGTCTGATACAACCCCCGATGTTGTCATGTTGAGAGAACATGTCAACATTTAAGTTGGTGTCCCCAGTGCCTTGCAGGGTGATAGGCACAGGGCAGGCATGCAGTTGATGTTTGTTGAAAAGCCAATCCACTTTGAAACAGTCCTGTGCCTTTGACAATTACATATATAAAATCTGAAGGACAATTACCTGAGCTTATTTGGTTTTTTGGAGCACTCTTCTAATACCACATTTATTTGAGGGTTATGTATTTGCTCATTTCATATTGACAAACAATTCTCAAATTTCTTTATAAAGTGTTTTTCCTGCCCTACCTACTTTCCTCCATTATTATGACAATAAAAAATAATCTATCATTTTTAAAAATCTAACCATAACAATAATCTATACATCCTTTCTCACCTAAAATGTAGAAATCTATCTGTCTTGATTTAAAAGAGCTACAATTCTGGGATGGCTGTGTGGTTCAGTCAGTTAAGAGTCTAATTTTAGCTCACGGCATGGTCTTGCAGTCTGAGTTTGAACCCAACATCAGACTGTGTGCTGACAGCATGGAGCCTGGAGCCTGCTTCACATTCTGTGTATCCCCCTCTCTCTGTCCCTCCCCTGCACTCGCTCACTCTCTCTCTCTCTCTCTCAAAAATAAACATTAAAAAATAAATAAATGAATAGAATATAATAGAATAGCTCTGATTCCAATCTGCTGCCATCTATCATTTTCATTATTGCTATTAAAAAGAGTCTTTGAGCACTAGTGTCTGTTTTATTGTGGCATTCAAAAGGAGCAAGAGACCAACTCTAATAATATTTGCTTTTATAACAAACATCCTATCAATCTGCCTTACATAACAAAATCCTCTTCCTTAGTGGTAACTCTTTATCTTCTAGATCCACATTAACACTAGTGTTACATATGACAGAACTGAGTCACATTTTCAGTTGGCATCATTTTACTATTCAAGCTTTGTGCAGAATTTTTTCCTGACATGAGTTATCTCAAATGTTTACTTCCTGCCAAAGAAATATAATCTCATTGTCTAAGAATTTACTCAGTGGACAGACTACAGAGCAGAGGAAACATCAGCCTTGCACAATTTTTTTCATGCATAAAATGTAGCACAGGAGGCCACAAATAAATAAAACAGCAGCTGTCCACTGACCCAGCAGGCAAAGTGCATCAGTCACTCAAATGGCTCAAATCCTTGAGAACATTGTTTATTTTAAATAGTTAACTCTCATATGTTCTTGGTAATAGGAGGCAAAGAGGAGCATGGCTCACAGAGTTGAGAATATAATTTGAAAAGATTCATGTTTATCATTAGTCTGAAATGTGTTCCTACTCTATTATTTTCCTGGAGTTATTTTCCAAATAGAAAAAAAAACAATATTTTATTTTTTTGTATTCCTCTTCACTGCTAAAGACTTTAAATCTAGGGCTTACAAGTAATAACTATGGAAATGATCAGAGTAGTAACAGCAGGGAAAAGAAATGGCAATTGAGGGTTATAATGAGTATCACGTTAGGTTTTCAAGCCAATTTCCAATTTAAGTAATGGTATTAGTTTCTACTTGCTGCTGTAACAAGCTACCCTAAAATTAGTGGCTTAAACAATAAAAAAAATTATCTTATAGTTCTACAGGTCAGAAGTCTAACATGAGTTTTATTTGGATAAAAATCAAAGTGTTGGCATGGCTACATTACTTGTTGGAGGCTCTAAGGGAGGTTCTTTGCCTTTCTTAGCCTCTAGAAGTAGATCATATTCCTGGGCTCATGGCCCTTTCCTTCATCCTTAAAACCAACAACAACGAGTTGAGTCTTTTTCATATAGGATCACTCTGACCTCCTCTTCTGCCCACCTTTCCAATTCTAATAACTCTTCAGTTCCTACATTGGGACAACCCAGATTATCCAGGATAGACTCTCTGTTTTAAGGTCATCTGATTAGCAATTGTAATTCCATCAACAACCTTGATTCTCCTCTGCCATGCAGCCTAATTCACCTGTGCCATTTTCACAGGTTCTAAGGATTAGCACATGGTATTGAAGTCCATTGTTTTACCTACCATTATGATAAAGATCATATTTCAAACCATAAATGTGCATTTTGCTTTTATCTTTTCTAATATATTTTTACTAGCTGGACCTTAGCTTTTATCTAGCTATAGAGGAAATTAGAAATTTTAAAGCATGTTAAAGAAAGGCTTTTTAAAAATCCAGTTTCTGACATTCAAAAATGAAACTATTGAAGAGAATTTATAGAAAAAAAAAATTTGGCTCTGCCTTTAGTATATCAAGGTCTAAGACTAGAAGAACTACCCCAAAGAGTTCTCTCATATTACAGAGAAGATATTCCTTCTCTTACAGCCTAAAAGTCATAGGTTTATTGCTATAGAGTAGAAATATATAAAATAGGAGAGGTTAAAGAAAAGTTGGCCATTCCTCAGACCCCAGTGAGGATGGAAAGAAGAAAATTTGGAATGCAAAACTGTGTGAAAGTCACAGAGGGAAGTGTAAGGAGAAAAACTCAAGTGTCATCAGCTGCAAGCACACTGAGCTCTTGAGAAGGACATGAATTTGGATTATACCAACATCAGGTGGTCGGGGGAACTGAGCCCATGACCAAAATAGCCAAGGCATAACTGTGCCTAAGGATTTTGCTCTGACAGGAGATTTTGTAAGACACATTCTTCCCTGTACATTTAATACTATCAAAGTAAAAGAGGTAAGAGGAAGCTAATGAAACTGATAATTTATCCAGAAGAGATTGAGCCTTACACAAAAGGACTCATTGGATTATCATAACAATCTGTGTTTTAAACTAAACAATACTAAAGATCATGCAGAGCTTATCACAAACCATCAAATTAGGGACAAAACATCAACAATTATATTTCTGGTCACTTTACATTCAGATATCAGAGAAAAATATATCTTCCTTAAATCTCTATAATGGATGTAGTCTTTATCCCAAATCCCTATCCACTGGTTATTGGGAAGAGAGTTAGGCTAAAGATGAGAGAACTTAATTCTAGACCTGTTTGTTAAAACTTATGCTGCTCTGATAATGGAAGCAGTGTCTCTCTGGAGAATAAAATTCATCCTGTGTCCTCTCAGTTTTTGATCCTCCAATGCCCTCTCAACTTCTTTTCAAGACTGTGTCTGCTCTAGAGGGAGCAAATTTACCGTGCTTGTTTCTCTGTTCTCCAGGAAAATAGTCCAATTTTCACTGATTGCAGAGTGGCCTACTGGCTGCTGATGCCATACACTGTGCTTGATCACTTTGTACTTCATACTGTTGGCTAAAATAATGCTTAAGGGAAGCAATAGCCATATCTCTCTTCTTGAGCCCATTTTCCCCCTCACACTGTGTTGATCACAGATACCTGAGTCTCTTTCATTCAGACTCTAGGGCAAGAAACCCACTATCTATGAAAGGGTGATGTTTTTCTCATTACAGTAGGCACATGGTAATTACATTGGCTTTCGACAAAGTATCTATATCCCATTGGGACTAAGGGAAGTTCAGGAGTGCTAGCCAAAGCCCTTCTGTCCATAACCATACATTCTGTTCCTTTTCCTGCTTGATATGTATCAAGTTGGTACACAATACCCGCAAGTATTCTCTAAAGTCTTTAAACATGGATCAAGAAAGGGCCTTCTGCTGTTGGGTTTTCCCTCACATATCTTACACTCACCCATAGGCTTTATCCTAGATAGAGGAAAGAGGAATATGCATCTACTGCTCCATTTACCTCGGTTACCTTTCTTCTTCTCACTGTCTCTAAGAGCTTTAACTTCAATGCCTTTCTTTTTTCAAGTAGCATCCTCTTGACTTAAGCTTAATAGCAAGAAGAGTCTCTCAGAGTAAATTGCAAGTAATAACAACTAACTCAAAAAAACATAAGCAAATTGGTACACAGAGAAAGGTTAAACCATTAACTAATAGGATGGCAAGGTATGCAGTTGAACATCATGAACCAGTCTAAATAGACCATTGAACGTCTCCTCCTCTCTCATTTTCTCTCCTTTTCTACCCATATATTTTTCTTTCTCAGTAATATTAGTTCAATTGTGTATCAGTGTGTACCATCTTCTACCACATGCTGGTGAATATGACATCTTTCCCATTCATCATGATCATCATGCTGGGAAACACAACCTCCTTCACTCAGCAGCTGATTTTTACATTTTACAATATCTTCCACCAAGAAATACTGATTCATAGTTCCCCTTAAAAATTTAGAAAATGTCTCCTGGTCTCACTTTGATTAAATGTCTACTGCAGGACTAATCAAATATGGCTAGGAGGAGAGTCAAATAGGAGCATGGCTATCACGAATCCATTCCCCTAATGTGGATCCAGTCCCAGAGAAGGGAAAATAACTGTGGGAGAAGTTAATCCAAGATCACTGCTATCATTTAAAAACTTAGATGCCCTTGGTCCCAATTCCCTCATGGAATTAAAATGACCTTTTGAAAACTTTGTTTCCCCAAAGGGTTAACTCATACATCCTATTTACACAAGAAATAAAAAGAACTCATGGAATAGAATGCTAGTGAACATTTCTTGCCTCTCATCTTCCAGTCAAAAATGTTTACAATCAGTAGAGCTACTCATGAAAGAGGCTTCTCTCGATGGTCAGCATGAAGCAAATGTCCACTGTTGGACTATTTTATTGTTTTACCACAAGTTCCTTAGAATTGTGGAATTAGAATAATGGGAGTTCCTTAGAATTTCCAGTATACAGTGTAAGAGACAGTAGAGAAAGTTTCTCCAGTTCTCAAATACTAGAGATCACCATAAGGCCTTTGTAAATTCTCTGCATCAGTGATTTTCAAAGAGAACCAGAAGCTTCAGCATCAAATGTAAACTTATTAGAAATACAAAGTGGGGGGATCCTATACAAGACTTCCTAAATCAGGAACTCTGGGGTGGGATAAGCAATCTGTTTTAACAAACTCTCCAGGTCATTCTGATGTGTGCTAATATTTGAGAACCACTGCTCTCTCAGTCTATAATTAGATCAAATAAGACATATTTTCTACTAGAGTATATCTTCCTGAGAAGTGAGAACTATGGTCCTTAGTAATATAGCATTTGGGGGGATCCTTCCCTGTTTATTTGCTATATTCAAACATCCAGTTACATTGATAAAAATTCTAACATGCAAAGATTATCTCAGAAAAATTTGACTTTCTAAGGTACCTTTGAAAAACTTGTCAAAAACTTCAATTAGCCCATATTTCCTTCTCTTTTCAGATCAACAGGTGCCCATTATTAGACATTGTGGGATTATTGGAGTATTAATGTGATTGAGTCTTTATAGTATTTTATTATAGTATCATTAATTTATATGGATTATATTGTTGAAATACTAGCGAAGAATATTTCTGGCTATTTGTTTCTTTTTTTAATTGGTCAAAACAGACTTTATTTATTTTTAAAAATATAATTTATTGTCAAATTGGTTTCCATACGACACCCAGTTCTGGCTACTTGTTTCTTGAAACCAGTGCTTTTCTGGGTGTTATTTACCATTTTATTCTACATTTGACAATTTTTAAACCAAAATTTATTATTACCTCTTTGTTATTTGATTTCTTGTGTTGTTCATACTGATTTGTAGAAAGAAATGGTGTTTTAGACATATTTGAAGATGCACTTCATTGTTTCTTTTCTTCTCACATTTTGTTTCTTCCTTCCGATGACTTCCTTAGTTACTTTAAAATTTTTATTTTTTTTTCCTCATGAATAAATGCTTCTCGTGCTGGCATAGAAAATAATTTAAAGTACATAAAAATATCTAATCCTTTCTCAAGATCAAATTTAATTCAAATAATTAGTTGTTGGGATATGGAGAATTATTGCAGTTTAACAGTGCCGAAGTGATGACATAGTATAGCTAGGATTGAGAACCAGTGACATGTATTTTCCTTCAGAGCCAAGTTCTTCATTCTTCAGAACATTGTTTCCAAGCTGTTATGCTAGAGCTTATTTTTGTGTGTGCTGCTAATGGATATTTTCTAGATCTGGTGATGCATCTTCAATATGGGTAAGATCTAGATTATGTTTAATTTAAGGTGACTCCATTTATTTGATGCATAATGGCACCCAACAGTTTCTCATAGGGCATACTTCCAAAGTGTGGGCAATCTGACCACAACATAAAACACACCATTTACCACTACTCTTGAATCTGGTATTTAGCTGGTTAGATTCCCTTCCTCCCTCACACTTATAATAAGCAACCCTTATTTTTTTACTCCTGAAACAGAGTATTGATTATAAAAGCTTTTCTTTTTTATCGTCCTTGCTAATATTATATTACTACTGAGAATGGAAGTCGATTACAAATGTCCCAGATTTCTATTTATAGCATATATTTCAGTAAGTTCATGGAAGGTACATAATAGGTGTGCAATAAATTGTTGAAGGAGTAGTTTAACGATTGATATATACTAATATCAAAATAATTTTGAGATAAAGATATTTTATTGCATGAAGGTAACGTTGTGTGTATTGTTTGGATAATTTTTTTAGTTGTAAACATGGAAAATAGTATCTAAGTACACTTTTTTGAGTAACATTAATATAACTTACTGATGATACTAGTAATTTATTTTAACTTCCAAATGTTAGTGTCCATATCTCTAAAATGATGATCCCCCAAAGTTGCTGTAGAAACTCTTCTGTTTTCTTAAACTACTACTGTTCTCCTTTATTCCACTCCAGGCATTATAAACAAAGTTGTGTTATCTCAGAAGCTTTCTGTTCAAAAACAGACAAGTCAGAATGAGTTGTGGATTTAGTAAATCTTTTAAGGGCAGAAAGCTGTGTTACTTTGTACTGGTTACCTCTATTTGATGCTTCAATTTTAGGGGTTTTTAAGAAGAAAGAATGGACAAAATGATTGCTAATTCCAGAAGCCAGAATGGATTTAAGTAGTAGGGCACAGCGAAGATGAAAATATGATGCAATGTTTCTTTGCCAGGGAGGGAAAGGCAAGTCCTAATGCCATCTCATAAATTCAGTGAGTTTATGGTCTCACTTTGATTAAATGTTCACTAACTAAAAAAAGTTCAGAAACTAGTAGAATGATGAAAAAGAAAATTTTTGAACAAAGAAATAGGACTAGTTCAGGTCAAATAAGTTTAAATACTAATATAAAGACTAAGTAAAGGTCCTGGAACTTGTAATTGTAATGCAGTGAGATTTGGAGACAGATATGATTGCACAAGGTTTTACCATTGGTGTGTGTGCTTCTTATCTCTATGTAGTTAATCTATGTACAGTAAAGTATACACATTTCAGGTATCTTGGTTGATTTTTGCATGTGTATGTTTCTGTTCACCCATATAAGCATTTATCAGACCAAGATTTCACCTCACGAGCTTCCCTCATGCTCCTTAGCAATCAAGAACACCCTCCCCAGAGTTAATGATTATTCTGACGTCTATCTAAATGTATTAGATTTCCATGTTCTTAAACTTTATATAAATGGAACCATACAGTATATTTTCTTCTGTGTCTGCTTTTTTCCCTCTACAAAAATTTCCAAGCTTTGTCCATGTTGCTGCAAATAGTAATAGTCTGTATGTTTTTATGGCTGAGTTTTACTCTGTTGTATAAGTATTGTGCAATTTGCTTATGAATTCTCCCATGTGTACGTTTGAGTTGTTTTCACTTTTTGACTTTTTGATTAAAACTTCTATGAATATTTTTACACATGAATTTTGGTAGATATATGCATTACTTCTCCTGGATAGGAGTGGAAATGCTGGCACAATTGCTGGCTTATATTTGTCTTTAGTAGATTTAGCCATATAGTTCTCCAAAGTGATTGAACTAATTTGTATTTCCACTATCAATGTATGAGAGCTCTAGTTATTCAATATCCTTGCCATTATTTATGTCTGTCAATTTTATTAATGTTAATCATTCTGGTAGATGTATAGTCCTCTAATTGTGGTTTTATTTGCAGTTCCCTGGTGACTAATGATGTTGACCAACTTGTCAATGTTTATTTGCCATATGGCTATCTTATTTTGTGTACTGTCAGCTTAAATCTTCTTCCTGTCATTTTATTTATTTTTTCTTTATTTTTTTATAGTTTATTTATTTTTGAGAGAGAGACAGAGCATAAGTGGGGGAGGGGCAGAGAGAGAGAGGGAGACACAGAATCTGAAATAGGCTCCAGGTTGAACTGTCAGCACAGAACCTGACGCGGGGCTCGAACCCACAAACCGTGAGATCATGACCTGAGCCGAAGTCAGCCACTTAACCGACTGAGCCACCCAGGCGCCCCCTTCCTGTCATTTTAAATTGGTTATTTTTTGTATTTTTCTTGCTATATAGGATTTTTTTCATGTATGCTAGATAAGTCATTTGTCAGATTACCATCTTTCTGTTTGTGTCTTGCATATTTGAATTCTTGTGTCTTTTGTTCACCAAAAGTACTTTATTTTAGTGAAATTTCTATAAATGCATTTCTGTAAATGCTTACTTTATTCTACTTCAGAAATATTTGACTACTATAGTAGTATGATGATATTCCTATATTTTCTTCAAGAAGCTTTATTATTTTCACTTTTACATCTATGGTTCAATTTGAATTAGTTTTTTGACTATGGTATGAGGTAGATGTCAAGACATTTTTTCCATATTGATATCTGTTTGCTGCAGTATCATAGCTTGAAAGGGCATTACTGACCCTAACACACACTGAAGTATCGTAGTACAAAATTAACCTCTATATGTGTATCTATTTCTTGACTCACTTTTCCATTCCTTTTGTCTATTTGTTTATCCGTACACCAATATCACACTATCTTCATTATTGTAGATTTATAATAAATAGAGGACCTGGTAAACTTACTCAACCTAGTTCATCATCTTCTTTAAAATAATAATATTTTTTGTGTGTTTATTTAAGTTTATAATATCATTTTGTTAACGTATACCCACATATACCTCTTCTGGGATGTTAATTGATATACATTAAAATTATATGCCTATTTGGGGAAAACTGGTGTTTAAACTATTGAATCTTGGGGCACCTGGGTGGCTCAGTTGGTTAAGCGGCCGACTTTGGCTCAGGTCCTGATCTCACAGTTCGTGAGTTTGAGCCCCAGGTTGGGCTCTGTGCTGACAGCTCAAAGCCTGGAGCCTGCTTAAGAGTCTGTGTCTCCTTATCCCTTGCCCTTCCCCTGCTCACGCCTGTCTCTCTGTCTCTCAGAAATAAACAAACATTAAAAAAATTTTAAAAAATAAAATATTGAATCTTTCAATTGTTTAACATAAAACATCTCTATTTACTTTGTATTTTTTATTTTATTTTTAAATCTTAATTCCAGTATAATTAATGTACAGTGTTACATTAGATTCAGGTATATAATATAGTGCATTATTCAGTGCTTGTCACAATAAGTGTACTCTTAATTCTCTTCCTTTCTTTCACACATTCCCCATCCCCCATCTTGTCTTGGTAACCATCAGTTCTCTATAGTTAAGAGTCCATTTTTTGGGTTGTCTCTTCTTTTTTTCTTTGTTTCACTTCTTAAATTTCATATATGAGTGAAACCGTATAGTATTTGTCTTTCTCTGACTTATTTCACTTAGCATAATGCCCTCTAAATTCATCCATGTTGCAAATAGCAAGATGTCATTCTGTTTTAATGGCTCAGTAATACTCCATCTTGTGTATATGTGTGTGTGTGTATATATATATATATATACACACACACACACATTTCCTTTCCCAGTCATCTGTCGATGGACACTTCGATTGCTTCAATAATTAGACTATTGTAAATAATACTGCAATAAGCATAGGGGTACTTATATCTTTTCAAATTAATGTTTTTGTATTCTTTGACTAAATACTCAGTAATGGAATTAGTGGATCATATGGTAATTCTATTATTAATTTTTTGAGGAAACTACATGTTTTCCACAGTGGCTACACCAGTTTGCCACAGTGGCTGCACCAGTTTACCAATAGTGTCTAAGGGTTCCTTTTTCTCCACATCCTTACCAAAACCAACTACTTTCTTGTGTTTTTGATTTTAGCCATTCTGACAGGTGTGAGATGGTATCTCATTGTGATTTTGATTTGCATTTCCCTGATGATTAGTGATGTGGAGCATCTTTCCATGAGTCTGTTGGGCATCTGTATATCTTCTCTAGAAAAATGTCTGTTCATATCTTAATGCAAGGCTCATAGAATGAATTTGAAAGCTTTCCTTCCTCTTCTATTTTATGGAATAGTTTGAGAAAAATAGATATTAACTCTTCTTTGAATGTTTGGTAGAATTCACCTGTGAAGCCATCTGGTCTTAGTGTTTTGTTGGGAGTTTTTCAATTACTGATTTAATTTTATAGCTGGTAATCAGTCTGTTCAAGTTTTCTATTTCTTCCTGATTCACTTTTGGAAGGTTAAATATTTCTAGGAATTTATCCATTTATTTTAGGTTGTCCAGTTGGTTTTTATCCAGTTTTTCACAATATTCTCTTAAAATCTTTTGTATTTCTGTGGTGTCAGTTATCCCTCCACTTTCATTTCTGATTTTATTTGCATCCTCTCTTTCTCATTTTTATTTTCATGAGCGTGACTAAAGGTTTATCAATTTTGTTGATCTTTTCAAAGAACCAGCTCCTAGTTTCATGGATCTATTCTATTTTTTATTTGTTTCCATTTTATTTATGCCCTAATCTTTATTATTTCCTTAATTCTACTGGTTTGCGGTCTTCACTGATCTTTTTCTAGGTCCTTTAAATGTCACTTAAATTGTTTATTTGAGATTTTTCTTGCTTCTTGAAGTATGCCTGTATTGCTATAAACTTCCCTCTTAGAACCACTTTCGCTGCATCCCAAAGATATTAGACTGTTGTAATTTCATTTTCATTTGTCTCCATGTAGTTTTTGATTTTTTCTTTGATTTCTTAGTTGACTCATTCATTGTTTAGTAGCATGTTATTTAACCTCCATGCATCTGATTTTTCCAGATTTTTTCTGTGATCAATTTTTAATTTCATAGCATTGTGGTCAGAAATGATGCATTGTATGACTGCAGTATTTTTTAATTTGCTAAGACTTCTTTTGTGACCTAACATGTGATCTATCCTGGAGATGGGTCCATGTGCACTCAAAAAGAATGTGTATTCCATTGTTTTAGAATGGAATGTTTTGAATATATCTTTAGATTCATCTGGTCTAATGTGTCATTCAAAGCCACTATTTCCTTGTTAATTTTCTCTTTGGATGATCTTTGATGTAAATGGGGTGTTAAAGCCCCCTACTATTATAGTATTACTATCTATTACTTCCTTTATATTTGTTATTAGCTGCTTTATATATTTGGGTGCCTTCATGTGAGGTGCATAAATATTTATAATTGTTATATCTTCTTGTTGGATTGTTCCTTTTATGATTATACAGTGTTTTTCTTGTCTCTTTTTACAGTCTGTGCTTTAAAGTTTATTTTGTTTGATACAAGTATGGCTACCCCAGCTTTCTCTTCACTTCCATTATCATGATAAATGCTTTTCCATACCTTCCCTTTCAATCTGCATGTGATTCTAGTCTGAAATTAGTCTCTAGTAGGCAGCATACACATGGGTCTTCCTTTTTATCCATTCTATCACATCTGTCTTTTCATTGGAGTATTTAGTCCATTTACATTCAAAGTAATTATTGATAGATATGTGCTTATTACCATTTTGTTACTTGTTTTATGGTTATTTCTGTAGTTCAACTATATTGTTTCTTCTCTTGCTCTCCTCTCTCATTATTGGCTTTCTGTATTGATATATTTAGATTCCATTTCATTTATATTTTTGCATATCTATTACTGTTTTTTTTTATTTGTGGTTACATTAGGTTTACACATAGCATCTTATGCATATAGCAGTCTATGTTAAATTGATGGTTTCTTAAGTTTCAACCCATTCTAAAAGCACTAAATTTTTACTCTTCTCCCCCAGCCCCACCCTTTTATTTTGTGAAACCCTTGAATGATTTTTAAAAATACACTTAGTTTTACTATTTTGATACTTCCTACTTTTCGTACTCCTTTTTATGGTCTTATCTTTCCACCGAAAGAGTCCAATTTAACATCTCTTGTAAAGCTGGTTTAGTGGTGATGAGTTCCTTTAACTTTTATTTGGGAAACTCTTTATCGCTTCTTCAATTCTGAATGATAGTCCTGTTGGATAGAGTATTTTTGGTTGCAAGTTTTTTTTTTCTTCTTTCGGCACTTTTAATATATCATGCTAGTCCCTTTTGCCCAGTATGTTTCTGCTGAAAAATCAGCCATTAGCCTTATGGGATTTCCCTTGATTATAACTACTGTCTTTTCTCTTATACTTTTATTTTATTTTTTCAATTTCTATTTGTTTCTATTTTTTTTCAAAATTGTATTTAAATTTTATTTTAGTTAAAATATAGCACAAAATTGGTTTCAGGAATAGAAGTCAGTAATTCATGACTTACGTACAACACCCAGGGCTCATCTTAACATTTGCCCTCTTTAATACCCATCACCCATCTAGGTTGTACCCCACACACCTCCCTCCATCAACCCTCAGTTTGCTCTCTAGCTTTAAGAGTATCTCATGGTTTGTTTCCCTCTCTCTTTTTTCCTATGTTCATTTGTTTTGTTTTTTAAATTCCATGTAATAGTGAAATTATATGGGATTTGTGTTTCTCTGACCGTCTCACTTAGCGAAATACACTTTAGCTCGTTCCACGCCATTGCAAATAGCCAGGTTTCATTCTTTTTGATGCCTGAGTGATATTTCATTGTGTGTATGTATGTATGTATATATACCCCACATATTCATTATCCATTCATTAGTTAATGGACATTTGGGCTTTCTCCATAGCTTGGTTATTGTTGATAATGTGGCTCTAAACATTGGGATGCATGTGCCCCTTTCAATCTTTATTTCCATATCCTTTGGGTAAATACCTACTAGTGAAATTACTGGATCATAGGGTATTTCTATTTTTGAGAAACCGCTATATTGTTCTCCAGAGTGGCTACACCAGTTCACATTCCCACCAACAGTGGAAAAATGTTCCCCTTTCTCCACATCCTTGCCAATATCTGTTGTTTCTTGTATTGTTAATTTTAGCCATTCTGACAGGTGTTAGGTGGTATCTCATTGTATTTTTGATTTGTATTTTCCTGATGATGAGTGATGTTGAGCATCTTTTCATGTGTCTGTTAGCCATCTGGATGTCTTCTTTGGAAAATGTTCATGTATTCTGTGCATTTTTAACTAAATTATTTGTTTTTTTGGGTGTTGAGTTTGATAAGTTCTTTATAGATTTTGGATACTAATCCTTTATCAGATATATAATTTTCAAATATGTTCTCCTATTTCATAGGCTGCCTTTTAGTTTTGTTCATTGTTTCTTTCACTGTGCAGAAGCTTTTTTATTTTTAAAGTCCAGTAGTTCCTTTTAGCCTTTTTTCCCTTGCCTCCAGAGACATGTCTAGTAAGAAGTTGCTCTGACTGATGTCAAAGAGATTGTTGCCTGTTTTCTCCTCTAGGATATTGATGGCTTCCTATCTCACATTAGGTCATTCATCCATTTTGAATTTATTTTTGTATATGGTGTAAGAAAGTGGTCCAGTTTCATTCTTCTGCATTTTGCTATCCAGTCTTCCCAACACCATTTGTTGAAGAGACTTTATTTATTTATTTATTTATTTGTTTGTTTTTAATTTAGAGAGACTGCGTGAGTGGGAGAGAAGGAAAGAGGGAGAGTGATAGAGAATCCCAGACAGGCTCCTTGCTCAGCATGGAGAAAAAGGGATTGATCCTATGACCCTGGAATCACAACCTGAGCTGAAATGAGGAGTCAGACATTCAACCAATTGAGCCATCCAGGCACCCCAAGACTGTCTTTTTTCCATTAGATATTCTTTCCTGCTTTGTTGAAACTCTGGGTTTTCTATTCTGTTCCATTCATCTGTGTGTCTATTTTTGTACAGTACCATACTGTCTTGATGACTACAGATTTATAATATACCTTGAAATCTGTAATTGTCATCCTCTAGCTTTGTTTTTCTTTTTCAGGATTGCTTTGGCTCTTCAGGGTCTTTTGTGGCTCCATACAAATTTTAGGATTGTTTGTTCTAGCTCTGTGAAAAATGCTGATGGTATTTTGATGGAAATTGAATTAAGTGTGTAGATTGCTTTGGGTAGTATAGACATTTTAACAATGTTTGTTCTTCTAGTTCACAAGCATTGAATGTTTTTGCATTTCTTTGTGTCCTCTTCAATATCTTTTATAAATGTTCTGTAGTTTTCATAAAAAAGATCTTTTACCTCTTTGGTTAGGTTTATTCCTGGGTATCTCCTTGTTTATGGTGCATTGCAAATGGTATTGATTTCCTAATACCTTGTTTTGCAGAAGTCTCTGCCTTCTAGTATTCAAGCCCTTGAGTAAAGGCAGAACTTGTGATTTGCTTCTAATCAATAAAATATGGCAAAAATGAGAGATTGCACTCCCATGATTATGTTACATTCCATAAGAGTCTGGCTTTACTCCCAAAAACAAAAATCCAGGACCAGATGGCTTCACTGGTGAGTTGTATTTTTAGTCCCTATTTCATTTATTTCTGCTCTCATCTTTGTTATTTCTTTATTTCTACTATCTTTGGCATGCATATGTTCTTATTTTCCTATTCTTTGAGGTGTTACATTAGCTTGAGGCCTATCTTGTTTCTTGAGGTAGGAATTTTTAAATATGAACATTCTTCTTAGATCTGCTTTTACTGCATCCTATAAATTTTGTCACATTACAATCCCATTTTAATTTGTCTCAAGATATTTTTTTATTTCTCTTTTAATTTATCATTTTACTCATTGGTTGTTTAGTAGCATATTGTTTAATCTCCACATATTTGAGAGTTTTCCAGTTTTCTTCATGTAATTAATTTCTAGCTTTATACTATTTTGGTCATATATGTGCTTAATATGATTTCATTTCTCTTAAATTTATTGTGGCCTAACATATGATCTATCTCAGAAAAAATTCCATGTGCACTTGAGAAGAATGTGTATTCTGTTGCTTTTGGAAGAAATATTCTATAAATATAGGCTAAGTTTATCTGGTCTGGTTTGTCATTTAAGGCTGGATTTCCTTATTGACTTTCTGTCTGAGTGATCTATCTATTGATGTAAGTGAAATGTTAAAAAATGTCTAATTGGTGGCAGCAGCAATTATTCTTTTCAGGAAATGAGTCTATGATGTTGGAAAATGGTGATTATATAATATAAGAAGGAAATGCAGTATCAAAATTTCACATCTAAAATACATTTTTAGCTACGCAAAATTATTAAGCCAATAGATAGATAAATGACAGAAGTACAGATTACTCTAAAGATAGATGGATCAGAAAGAATAGTATCAAAATACTAACAATATTCCTATCTGAGTCTTTGTTATGATTTCCGAGAGATTTTTTTATTATTCTTTATGCCTGTATTTTCAAAAATTTTCTAGATGTATATCTTATATCCCAATATAAAAGTATCTGAAAAATAAATGATCAATAATATAAATATTCTAGAAAAGAGAAAATAATGAAAACACTTTAGGTTATTTCAGGTCAATTATGTACCTCTCTTTGAGCAGAGAATTTTGCCAAATATTTTCAGCTTTTCATACCAATCTTTGCTAGAAGACTACTAATTATATGGTACTAGCCTTGTGATAAAGGTGTTATAAAGGAACAGTAATACAATATATTCCTCTGGTTGTACTCTCTGTTCTCTCTGTGAATTTCTAACCCTTCAAGTTCCTCCCAGTTTATTCTGAAATTTTCCAGAAAAAATATATTTATTGTCTTCAGTAGTTACTATGCACTCCCTTCCTCAGCCTTCTGTACCTGTGTCAGCAAATGAGGGAACCAGTGCTGCTACAAAATAGTTATACACACCCATGCCTTAGCAAAGCTTCGGAAGTTGCCAGAAAACCCCACAGATGTGGCAGAGTCAAATCCCTTTTCCTTTCACTTCCATTCTATGTGAAACCATTATGACCCAGTTCAGGCTTTAAAAAACCTCTTGATCGTGTTGCATTTTGGAATTCTAGGACAAGCATAACTTCAAGGGTCATGCAAAGATCCCAGCAACAATATAGCCTTCAATTTGTATAGACCTTGAAGGTATAAAGCATGATTTCACAGATATTGTCTCACTTTATTTTTATGAAAAACTTCAGTAGGCATAAAAATGCGTTGCCTAATATTATTCTTTCCATCTTACATATAAGCAACATGAGGTCCTTTGCAGTTGTAGTCAGTCCAAGGACATGCACCTAGTAAGTGGTAGAGCCAGAAATCAAATAGGCTGCCAAGTCTAAGATTGTTCGTTATGCTCTTTCCATAAAAATATTGTGCAACCTAGCCACGAGCATCAAATTCTGTGTATTATTTAAAGACCATTGTGATTATGCATATTTCATAAGCTGGTACTGATAAACAATTCCTAAGGCAAGAAATGTTAAAATCATTACTTTCAAAATAAGCCTTTTCATTGAAAAGTTCTGCTTTTCACAATCTCTCATTAGAAAAGATGTATCAATGTCAGGTATTTTTTAAATGTAAAATAAATGCCTTGAAGAGGGACTGTTTTGAATGTTAGGCTCTAGAGCATCAACCAAATTACTGACATAAGTGTTAAAAATAATTAACAACATCAAAATATTACCAATTAAAGTGAAATTTTCAAATAGCATCTCTTGTGTTAGTAATGAAAACATCAAAATATATGTGAATCAGTAGGCATAATCTCTAAGGAGCGATGAATTAACTTTAATCATGCAAGTATTAAATTTGAAATAGAGAAATTAAATATTTTCATTTGAAATATTTCAATGAAAAGTTTGTTTTCTTTATTATTCAGAATGAAAACATTTTCAGGATTCACAGGAGAAAAAGTCACAAAAACATACCAACTACAGATCTGTACCATAGGACTAAAAATGTAATTCAGATATATTTATATCATTTTCTCCTAATTTATTTTAAAAAGTAAAAGAAAGATAATTCAAATGATACATAATTTATTTTTAATTTTAAATATAGTAACTCAATATATAAAATTTTTAAAAGATTGAGCACTCAAAGGTGAAACACTTTTGGAGACTGTCATGAAATGGTTCTGCTCTCTTTACCCTGTCCTTGTTCTGATCAGAGAATTCTTTTAGTTTCACTTTAAAGCCTACTTGGAAATATTACTGCCTTCATAGGTCAGACAAAATATTTATTCTTTATAATAGTGGGCCTTTAGAGGTTGTCTTCATCATGTGACCATCTGTCCTTATGTACACTTGACTTCTTATAGCAAACAACATCCCTCTGTTTCAGTTCATGTTAAGGTGTGTGGAATACCACCCTACCTCTGGAGTGGGGCAGGTGACTCAGTCTGGCCAAAAAAGCATGTGGTTGTCCTATGTCACAGTGACTGGCTAGGGAAGGCATATGACTGGCCCTCTCAGGCCTATCAAAATGATGTATGTCCTATGTAAAAGCATTTCAAATTAGAATTTTTGAAAGTCTTTTATTTGAGTATCTCTTTTCACTCTTCTCCTGATACTCCAAGAGATAAGCTGGGTCATTGCCATAATCTTTAGCCTGGGCTTTTCTTTCAAGGTTATTTTCCTCTAGAGTACAGACTCCTTTTCCATTTCGGGTCTGATTTCATGTCCAGTTCAATTATTTCCAGTTTAGAAATATTCCTGAGCAGGAATCCTTACACACTAAATGTATTGATGCATATAATTGGGTAAAATGGCAAATAATGAGCAGTGAAATATGGAAAATGGCAGCCTTTTCTCTTTGGCCCTCTGAATTTTTTTCCAACCAAAAAATGAATAATTGGTACAATTAAGGTTGGCATGAAACTTAAATGATTTTTTTAAACCACATTTTAATCCTTAAATTTTTCTTTACTGGAATCTTCCAGTTTATTGATTTCAGTGTGCTTTTATTTTCTCTCTCTGAGTTCATATCAATGGGTACTATTAATGATTATTTTATTTAAAGTACATATATTTTTAAAAGGTGTCATTAGTCCATCCATATTTCCTTCAAAAAATAAAGAACATGTATTTTATGTATTCTTTATTCTATAAAGAACTGTATTTTATGTATTCAGATCTTCAAAGCAAGTAGTTGTATCTCCTATTTATAAGTTATCTGGGAGTAGTCAGTTTGAGATGGCCATTTAGGAATTTTTAAAAAGAATACTTCATGTCTTGGGCAGTGACAAGAGCTGACAGCACCATAGCTATTCTGAAATCTGGGATAGTCACTATGTTGCACTCCTTCTCAAAAATAGATGCCTTTCAGGAGAGAGAGTGGGAGTTAATATCCATATCATAGGACAGGAGGGACCAAGAGGCACCTTTAATAATCATGGCTATATCAATTTCAAGTTACAGGAGCCTAACTCAAACTAGCTAGAGAAAAACAGTGCATTTGTTTATGTAACTGGGATCAAGAATAGTATTAACACTAGATATGCTTTCTAAGGTAAGGGAAACAAAGCAAAAATAAACTATTGGGACTACGTCCAATAAAAAGTTTTTGCACAGGAAAGGAAACCATCAGCAAAAGAGAGAGACAGTACTAAATGGGGGAAGATATTTGCAAGTGATATATTCTATAAAGGATTAATATCCAATGTAAAGATCTTATACAACACAATACCAAAAAAAAAAAAAAAAAGAAAAACAATCTGATTGAAAAATGGTCAGAGGACCTGAATAGACATTTTTCCAAAGAAGGCCTACAGATAGTCAACAGTCAAATTAAATAAGATGCTCAACATCACTTATCATCAGGGAAATGCAAATCAAACCACAGTGAGATATCACCTTACACAAGTTAGAATGGGCTAAAATCAAAATGATAAGAAATAAAAAAAGTTGGCAAGGATATGGAGAAAAAGGAACTTTTGCATACTATTTGTGACTACTGGGTATTTACCCAAAGAAAATGAAACACAAATTCAGAAAAATATATACATCTCTATGTTTATTGCAGTATTATCTACAGTAGCTAAGATGTGGAAGCAACCTAACTGTCTATCAGTAGAAGAATAAATAAGGAAGATGTAGTACACACACACACACACACACACACACACACACAATGGAATACTATGCAGCCATTAAAAAGGATGGGATCATGTCATTTGAGACAACATAGATGAATGTAGAGGGTATTATGCAAAGTGAAATAAGTCAGGCTGAGAAAGACAAATACCATCTGAATCCGTTCATAAGTGGAATCTAAAAAAAAAAAGAATAATGAAAAAACCAGAACCAGACCTATAAATACAGAGAACAAACATGGTTACCAGAAAGGAGGGAAATAGGGTTGGGGATCTGGGCAAAATTGGTGAAGAAGACAGGAAGATACGGGTTTCCTGTTAGAGAGTGGATAAGTCATGGGAATAAAAGGCATAGCGTAAACAATACAGTCAATACTGTATTGTAACCAACCAGATGGTAGCTACACTTGTGGTGACTACAGCATAATGTATAAACTTACCAAATTACTATGTTGTACATCTGAAACTAATGAAACATTGTGTGTCAACTATACTAAAAATAAAAGAGTAACACATTACCATTCAATATATGCCAAACATAATTTTAAGTGATTTATATGTTTTAACTCATATTATCTTCACAAAAATCCCTCTGACTTAGGTGTTGCTAAGGATGTTCATCCTCCTCCTCCTCCTCCTCCTTTAAGTTTGTAAGAAATCAAGCCATAGAGACATTAGTGAATGGGACCCAACAGCTAATAAGTAGCAGAGCTGAGATTTGATCAAATGCCTCTGGGCCACAGAGAACATAGACCGAGTCATCAGACTAGAGTGACTCAAATGCGAATGCTGCTGGCTCCTGAGATAGCTCCCTGGACATGTGGGAGCTGCCACTGAAGTCTTGATAGCAGGTCTCCTGTGGTTCATCCAGTCAACTCTGCCTGTCTCTGCTTCTATCATTATGTTCATCAGATCCCCTCTTACTTATATTGGCCTTTCAGTCTAACAAAGGCACTGGCCTCCAGCAGGCGCAGGTTATTTTCCCCGGGTGGTAAAAGAGTGTTTGGACCTGGGTTATCCACTCCGTTCCATAACTTGGAGTAAAGCAATTATCCAAGGCAGGAGGATTGGACAGCCTCCTGGATAGACAAAAGCAAACAGCTCCACATCCCCCCCCCCTAGTTCCCACTTGCAAAAGGTAAATGGTTTTGCTCTGTTTTTATTCTGTGAATGTTGTTTCTAAGAAAGCATAAAAATAGGACTCTATGTCTTACATGGATTTCAAATTCCATTAAAAGACATTTTAAGAATTAGTTATTCTATTTACATGGTTTAGGATCTAGGAGCTTTTCAGAGTCCATGAAAAGTTATAATAGATTGAAATAAAAAATTGGCTGGGGAAAAAAAATCTCAAAGTCAAAATATGTAAATATCTAATTAAATGTTTATACAAGTAACACATTGGAAAGATAACTGTAACCCAACTCAACTTATATACAGATGGATTTTAGTAGGTTTGGTATGAAGCGGACTAAGTCCTCCAAAATTAAGAGGTTCTAGAGCCTCTGCAAGACTTCACTAATGTAACTCTTGGAGGACCAAAGTACCCAAAGGAATCAGAAAAACAGTGAATGTCACCACCCAGTGAATTTCACTTACTGCCTTGGTCCACAGTACCTTAACACAAATGGAGCTGTTTAAACTTTGGTTAGATGTCCCTGGTGGTCTTGTGGTTAAGATTCATCACTCTCACCGCTGTGGCCACATTTAATTCCCAGTCAGGGAAGCCTTTCTTCTGGGGCACCTGAGTGGGTCAGCCAGATAAGCACTGGACTCTTGATTTCAGCTCAGGTCATGATCTCACAGATCATGGGTTTAAGCCCCAAGTCAGGCTCTGCCCTGCAAAGCCTGCTTAGGATTCTCTCTCTCCTTCTCTCTGCCCCTTCCCTGTTCTCTCTCACATACATGTTCTTTCTCTCTCAAAAATAAATAAACTAAAAAAAATAATAAACTTTGGTTATCTAAGATTTCTGTTAAATTTCCTGCAAATGAGGAACTCTTTATCCTGTGTTTGCCCACAGGGTATAAAAATGTGATTATGATTTCTAGAACTATTAAATATATTTGTGGGGGTTTTAAAAAGTCTTGAACTAAGAACAAAGTTTCTTGATTATTATGGTTAAACTTAGAAATGTCTGTATGTTTAAGTAAAATCTTAAATTAAAAATGTGGACTGAGGGGCCTGGATGGCTCAGTCGGTTAAGCATCCACTTCAGCTCAGGTCATGATCATACAGTTCTTGGATTTGAGCCCCGCATTGGGCTCTGTGTTGATAGAGCCTGGAGCCTGCTTCGGAATCTGTGTCTCCCTCTCTCTCTGCCCCTCCCCTATTCTCTCTCTCTTTCTCTTTCTCTCTCTCTCTCTCAAAAATAAATAAACATTAAAACATAAAAAAAAAGAAAATTAGGACTTGTCCTTAGATTTTGAATGTAACATCTAAGAGCACTTTGTCCTTAGGCCACTAACCAAGGAAATCATCTATTTTGCTCATCCTTATCCATAGTTCACTTAGACAAGGAGAATCTCCTTATCTTTCACTGTGATGCTTTATTACTCTGATTATAGCAGAGTTTTTATGTGTAGCCTGAATGGTTCCTCTTTTAACTTAGGCTTCTACATCTCCATGGAGTTGTGAATACAACCAGATATATAGGGGTGACATGTGAAGTGATATGAAGTGGTATGTGGCCCATCTTCATAGAAAATCACTTTGCCCAATGATTCAGGAAAACTTTATAAATATACAAACTCGTAAATATTGAGATAGATGGATAGATAAGGGATGATTTTCTGGAAAGGGTAAAAATCATAATTTTCATATAAATATAAAAGGAATATGGACCAAAGATTTTATTTAACTCATTAATTAAAGAGGGAAATCAATAAGGTGTTACAACCAATGCAAAGAAGAATTCAAAGTACAACATATTAATAGATAAAAAGTGCTTAAATTAATTTACAAATATGTGCAAAATTACAAAATTGGTCAATATTCAGAGAACAATTACCAGATTCCAAATGAACACAATTTAGATCTCTATGGGAAAATATAATTTTCAATGCTGTCACTTATCTAAAACGTAAAGTTATAAAGTAGGCCTCCCCCCAAAAAATGAAAGCACAGTATCCCCATGGAATCTGGTAGCACTGATGGGTGTGCTAATGCCTGTTTCCCTTGGTCTGTTTCAAATATTTTATAGTTTTTTTTATTAAAAAAAGAATCTATCACTAAATAGGTATAGATAAGGAACGGATATATTGCAAAGCAAAATATCAAATGTCAATATCACATTAATTTTAATTATAAAGTAGGTGACATCCAAAGCATTTCTAACTTTTGGCAATGATTATCACCTCATTTTTCATAGTTCCTTTAAAACAGAGGTTCTTAACCTGGGATTTATGAGCAGCATTTATAAATTTTCCAAGGGAAGAAATTATGCTTTCATCAAGATCTAAAATCATGTTTGACACATCATAGTTTGAAAGCAATCCTTTGGAAGACAATTTTGGAATATGAACTCATTTATTCAGGTACTTCAAATGTAACCTGCAGAGCAGTTCTACGGCTTTGGTATGAAATGTCTTCAGATATTTGAAAACAAAATCTTATTTTCAAAAAGAAAGGAAAATATTTTAATTTTTATATTATTTAATTTTGACATTTATGTTCATTTTGGTTCCTTTTCTGTTATTTTTAGCCTTTTCAAATCTTTTTCAAATCTACCCTCCCCTTCCCCCAACAAATGCTTATTTAAATGTGCTGTTTAAAAGACTATTGTGTAGTGGCTAAACATTGTAAGGTTCATCTATCTCAGCTTTAAAAAGTGAGAGGAAAGTAGCTAAGAAGTTTAGAGAGGATGAGCCAGGCTCAGTTTTGTTACCTCAGGAATGTTATTCTTTATAATCCTTCCAATAATTCTTATGTGTTAAGAATTATTATCCTCATTTCATAGATAATGATATTGAGGCCCAGAGGGGTTACAGGTTTGCCTTATCAGTACTTGCTCTGAGGTTTTTCTAATTCTGATATCTGTACACTTTTACTACCACACCACGATGCCTCTTTATTTCAAACTTTCCATACTCTAACCTGCCAAAAGAAAGTTGGAAAAAAAATTGAAAAAGAAAAATGGATAGTGATCACATGTCAAAGATTCATCTAATTAATTAATTAGGAAACCAATGACAAGAGAGCTGGTTCCAGGGGTATTTGAAAAGCAGTTTTATTTAGCTAGTAAGAAAAGAAATATCAAGGTAATATTGTTAAATACAAAACTGGTTTTCCTCCTAGAGAATAAAAGTAAAGAACTTTTGGAATTATCTTTTCTACTAGTCCTCCACCTCTAAAATCATACCTCATCAGTTTTTTGTGTACTTGTTTTTTCTTTACAGGTTAACCTCTAACTGTACAGCCATGTAAAACACCTGGGCCTTTGTTAGTTAAATGGAATTATATCCTGCAAGAGAGTTAGATGAGAATTAAACAGGTTTATTAGCATGTGCTTTAGCATGATATTAACAAATCAAAGACTTATCAATTTGCTTTATTCCCACTTTTGAAATGCATTATTATTTTACAGAATATAGTGATTTGAGATTACAGGCTTTGGATCAAACTTCTTTAGTTAAAAATCTATCTTCCTCCTCCTACCTACATGTACTTAACCAACTCACTTAAATTCCCTGTGCCTTTGTTTCCTAATCCTTAAAATGAGGGAAATTCCTTATGGTGTTATAGAAATCCAAGGAACCTTGCATGTGGCAAATAACCCATTAAGGTTGACATTTCAAGGTTGGCTTCATTTTGATCTTTTTCATGGCAGCCACAAGGTGGGCTTCCGCAATTATAACTTTGGGGGGGTTGCTTTTTTCTTTTCCCTCTCTCACTTATTTCTAAACTTTCTATCATTACCTTGGTTTCATTTCTCTATGTCAGTACCATGTTGCACTTTATGCTGTTAAATTTTATGAATCATGTTTCTAATTGGTTAAATTTATTTGTAGCTGTGTTCATGTTAGTCTATCAGCCAGGATGATTAAAGCAGTTTTTTTAAAGTATTTTATTTATTTTTGAGAGCTAGAGAGACAGCATGAGCAGGGGAGGGTCAGAGAGAGAGGGAGACACAGAATCTAAAGACAGGCTCCAGGCTCTGAGCTAGCCATCAGCACAGAGCCCGACGCGGGGCTCAAAGCCACGAACCGCGAGATCATGACCTGAGCCGAAGCCGATGTTCAACCGACTGAGCCACCCAGGCGCCCCACAGCCAGGATGATTAACATTGCTACAAATAGGATAAGCATATCCGTGATTCTAGGACCAAGTCATCAATCAAGGATTCTTTAAGATTGGCTCCAGGACCAATACACTAACATATGTAAAGTTCATTGAATTTCATATAAATATATGTCATGCATTGTGTTTGTAACAATGACGTTTCTGTAGTTTCTTCAGTAAACTTAAAACTATAATATTACTTCATCTAACATTTATACTTTAAAAATCTGGATGGCTCAGTACCAAATTCATGCTTTTTTTTTCTTTTTCATTTTACTCATCTTTTCCAACTTAATGTCTTTTAAGCAGTATAAACTGAACATCAGACTTCACATTTGGATAAAAGAGATGTCATCAGCACAAATGGTGGTTAATTAAATACAAATAATTTACAAATGTGATGGCTAGCAGTCCCTTAAAATTTCCAGGTATTACTCCACATTGAGTAATTTAAATTAGAAATGCAAGCCAAATGCCAAAGGTAGTATTTGGCAATGTTCTTGATTAGAATATCTGCATGTAGTATTTGTTTATTCAGCAACTGAAGTGCCCTCCCTGGTTGTTTTGCTGTTTGAAGAATCTTCATAGAATCTCAAGTACTTGTTGTCACTGAGGCAAAAACTAATTTGCTTCCCATTATAATATCTGCCTTTCCATTTGTGTATTTAATTGTGGTGAGGTCTTGGGAGTAGTTTCTGACTTTTACACAAGGAAAAATGAGAGTACAGTTGTTACTTTTGACAGCTCACTGTTAAAAAATGATGGAAAATAGGTTGAAGACTGAATTAAACCCAAACTATAAAAGCCTTAATTAGTGGAGGCATAATTACAGGGAGCTATTGTAGAATAAATTCTAAATTGTATTAAAATATTTTTTCAACTGATTTGAAGATAGAAAAAGCATGCTTTACACTACAAGCAATTTCTCTAAATTACTGCCCATCATTGAATTTCATAAATTAAAACTGAGTGCTGAAATAAAGGCTTGTTGCCACCATTCCTTTTGTTTAGTTCAGTTTGGAATGATTTCCTAAGGCGTTTTAGAGCCATAATATTGTATCTGCCTGTTGTATATGGAGGAAGCTGTCCAATCATTTTCAAGGCCAGGGATATCAATAATTATCAAAATGTACAGATAATACAAAGCTCCCTTCTTAAAAAGTCCTTTGAGAAATAAATGAGCAGTTAATTGTATATACTCAGCAGCACTCTTGGTATAACCAGGGATGCTAGGAAGAGCTAAAATTATGCTTAGATTTTTTTTTTTTTTTGGCTCTCCTTTCTTTGGTCCCAAACACTCTCCAAAAAGGCATGAATAAACAAGATATAACAAAAAAGAAAAGAGTAGAGAATGGAAGATAATCAAACATTGTGAATTATTACTACTACACAAACAATTTTAAGCATAAATATCAACATATGTAAGCATTCATAATGTCCTAATTAAGCTTGATTGTTTAACAAAATTATGTTACCTTCAGGAGTTCCCTGTCTGTAGTTGTGGCTTCCAGATTTTTACATTTCATTAAGAAGACAACTACAACTCTCCATTATTTTACAAAATACAGTGTATTTTTTTAATTAGGAAGAACATTGTTACAAATGAAGGGAGAGTCCCTCTAAGGGGGTTAAAATGAGCATGTCATATATGAATATATTATGCTTTTTGACTTTTTTGTCATTTGTCATGGACTGGGCAAAATTCTATTACTGACTAAGGTTGAGGAATCACTGGACCAGAGGTTAAAGTAGGGTGAACGGACCTTTCACAATGTAGCACCAACCTACCTTTCTGCTCTCATCTTCTGCAAGTTTTACTTATGAATTCTAAGCTTCAGCTATACCGAACTCCTTATCACACCCAGAAGACAACACTCTTTGGCACACACAGACTTGACATGTGATCCCACAGTGAGCTACTTCATTTCCCCGAGCCTCACTATTTTCACCAAGGCAGGACATGAACATAATAAGATCATGCTTTGGACTCTGGCTCCACCACTTAGGCAGTGTGACATTAGGAAAGCCATTTCATCTTTGTGCACTTCAGTTTCCTCATCCATAACATGAGGACAGTAACATTGCCCACTCCATTGGCTTCTGTGGGTTCAATGAATTAATACAGGAATTTTCAAATGTGTAAGCACATTTATCAGTTTTCTATTGCTGCATAACAAAATTGCCCCAAAATTTAATGGCATAAAACAATTTAGCATTTTTCTTGGTCCTAAGGTTAACTGTAAGACAGTTCTTATACTCCACATATGTCACCTGGGATCACTCATGCAACTGCATTCAGCTGGTGATGAGCTATGCCGGAAGGTCCCAGAAGTCCTCTCTCACACGTCCATGACATGGCTTGTGCGACTCTTCTCCATATTCCTTCCCTCATGTGATATCTTGTCCTGCTTTTCCACATGACCTCTCTCTTGAAAGATATCCTGGACTTCCCAACAATAGGACAACTGGGTTCCAAGAGAGTAAAAGCAGAAGGACTAAGCCTGAACTGGCCTAGCTTCACTTCTGCTTGCATCTGACTGCTAATCTCAAGTCACTGAGGGAAAGTGAAATAGATTTAGCCTATTGATAAGAGGAATGTCATGCTTATATAAGAATGGGAGAAATTGTGGGCATCCATATATGCAGATAAAATAGCACAGAACAGGAGCACGTGGGTAGCTCAGTCAGTTAAGCGTCCGACTTTGGCTTAGGTCATGATTTCCCATCTCATGGGTTCAAGCCCCATGTTGGCCTCTGTGCTGACAGCTCTGTGCTGACAGCTCAGAACCTGGAGCCTGCTTTGGATTCTGTGTCTCCCTCTCTCTCTGTCCCTCTCCCACTCACACCCTGTCTCTCTCTCTCAAAAATGAACATTATTTTTTTAAATAGTACATAATAGAGTTTAGTTATTATTATTTATAAAATGGAGTGAATGCTTTCTACCCTCTCAGACTGCTCTAAGGATTGAGTGAAAAAATAAAGAGATGGAAGGTACTGCCTTTGTTGTCATTGAGGTCATTACTAAGGATTGTTACTTGTAAAAGGATTCTCACCCCGACTGTATTTCTGGAAGCCAGGGTAGCTGATATTCTGCTGTAGCTGAATCATCCCAGCACTTGCTCCCCAGGCCCTGGGCACCGCAGCAATGAGAGACCACGTCTAACCCTTTCCTACCTCTGCCCTCGGACTGTCCAAGCCCCAGGTTGTCCTTAGTCTTTCTTCCTCTTCATAAAGAGAGACATGTAGGAGAGACACTGGTGTCTGAAAAAAAGTGCTTTTATGAAACATTGTCGCCTATGAAAACAGGCTGATTATGTTCACTAGAACTTGAATTGAAATGTGTTTTTGGTATCCATGGGCTGATATGAGAAGTTAAACTTCCCAGTTTGTTCATTTTTGCCCCTGACTTGGAAAAATGAAGTTTTGGACCTAAGCTGTTTCTGAAGTAGCACCTATAGTGTCAAGGATATGGGCTTCCAGACCTAATTTTATGGAGACCTAATTTTCAAAAATAGTTAAATATTATTTGCAGTTTATAATTCATGTTATACCAAAAAACTAAACCATTTACCAAGTCTCTATTTCCTGCCAATCCTTTATCTTTTTAAGCTCTTTCATACCAAACATCTTTACACTGTTAATGTTGACTCTCTTTAAAATGAACAAAATTCATATAACACATTTTAATTTGGGTACTATCTGAACTGCTGAGGTTTTTATATGACAGTATTTAACTTCATAAAGTAATAGATTTAAGGAATTCCCTGCGGAGACATAAGAGAATCCATTCTTCTGGGATTTTTGCAATTAGGACAAACATGTCCAGAATTATACAAATCTCACACCTCTCCACATGTAGAGAGTAGCTTTTTATCACCATGAACACCAATTCTCTTTGGTGATTAATATTCATATTCCCACAGGAATTCTTAAATAATAAATTATTATTAGTCTTCTAAAGGTTTAGTTTTTTTCTATAGCAACTTTGATCAGTTCATCATATTTTAAAATGTAAAAGAGCAATTTATATTCAACTTTACCGTATGTTTTTATTCAGACTGTCCATGAATTTGATTCTAGAGTCTCATTTCAAATAAAACTTGAATTTTAGGCAATAGCAGAGTTTCAGCAACTGTTATAAAGGACTATAATTTTGTACTGTCAACTATCTTCACACTTAGTGTAGACTGTAGTAATAAATGATTTAAAAAGTTTCTAATTTCATTATAGCTACCTCAGTTATATCGTATGTTTATATGGATAACGTCAAATTCAATTTTAAAATTGTTGAAGTATTTTCACAAACATTATTGCAGATGTTGATAAAGGTATGTCAATCAACATATGCATGATGTTATAGGGACTTTTTTAAATTTTGTTTCTTAAAATATCCTACTGGTCTGCCAACAGCAAGGGCACCCATAGCCCATATTATTGTAATGTTCTATTCTGTCATGCAGATGTAACATGTGTCGCATACTCTCAATGGCAAATGCACAGTGTACATCAGATTGCCACTTGCAGAGTCTAGGCTAAGGCTTTTGCCTCTTCAAGAGAAAAATTCAGTACCACATCAGCAGGAATCTCGAAGATCCCTTGCAGATGTAGTTTTACTGGGTACTCCTATAACTCAGGCATATAAACATTTCAAAATTTTTGGATTTGATCAAATTAAAGCAACAAAAACAGATTACAATTGTCACTTTCAGATTTTTTTAGTCTGGCCTTGCCTTTGGAAAGTAAGTAGCATGTTCCATCAGCTCTGAAACCAGTATAGGTTCTGAGGGTGAGCACTCAGAACCACTGCTTCTGGGGGACTACCTCCTCAAAACACCTTTATTCCAAGTCACCTGGGTGTCTCAGTCGGTTGAGTATCCTACTCTTGATTTCAGCTCAGGTCATGAATCCAGGGTCATGGGATTGAGTCGTGTGTCAGACTCCACACTGAGGGCAGAGCCTGTTTGAGATTCTCTCTCTCTCTCTCTCTCTTTCTCTCTCTCTCTCTCTCTCTCTCTCTAAGACCTTTATTCCACACACAGCTTCTTTCTACTATGGGACATTTTTTATGGCATTCTAACATCCATCTTCCTTCTCCCCTTCCTTCCTTCCTTCCTTCCTTCCCCTGTCTTAATTTTTGCATGGTGATCATAAGTCAGTCAGTTCATCTTTCTCTCTCTCACTCTGCCTTCATTTATTTTAAAGGACAAAACATTATTTTAATTATGCTGATATGTATAAAAGTATTCTGATATCTCTATATTCAGATATAAGAATTTCCCTCACATAATTTATTTTTATATTTTGTTTTTAATTATAAAAATAATAAAATATTAAGAATAGAAAAGTGCTTAATAAGCCCATAATGCTAGACAACTAATATATTGTAAAACCCTATTAATCTGTGTGTATATGTGTGTGCAGACCTCACTTTCAGTGGTAGTGTGGGGCCACAAAAAGGACCATTCCAGTTAAATGTACAAAGCAATCTTAATGATCAATGGGAAAATTTAAATATGTACCATGATCTATTAAATTATTGTCAAAATATTAAATACTCTCCTGCTGTCACTTATGAATGTATATGGAAATTTAAAATTAATAAAGCATATATGTGTTTAGTAAACTTATTTAAAACATTAGAAATATTAAGAATTGAGGGGCGCCTAGGTGGCTCAGTCAGTTAAGTGTCCAACTTTGGCTCAGGTCATGATCTCACAGTCCATGAGTTCGAGCCCCGCATCGGGCTCTGTGCTGACAGCTCAGAACCCGGAGCCTGCTTCAAATTCTGTGTCTTCCTCTCTGGCTGCTCCTCCCCTACTCATGCTCTCTCTCTCTCTCTCTCTCTCTCTCTCTCTCTGTTTCTCAAAAATAAATGTTAAAATTAAAAAAAAAAAGAAATATTAAGAATTGAAATGTTTATATCTTTGTAAAATTTATTAAAACACACACACATCCTTACTGGCATTATTCATAAGAGTCAAAAATTGGAAACAAATGATGTCTATCAGTTGGTAAATTGAAAAATAAATATGGTACATGCACACAATGGAACATTAATTGGCAATAAAAAAAAAACCCAATGAATTACTGATACATGCTACAATATGGATAACTCAAAACCATTATGCTAAATGAAAGAAGGTGCACATAAGATCCCACACATTGTACAATTCCATTTACATAAAATGTCCAGAAAAGGCAAATTCGTGGAGACAGAAAGATTAAAAACTATCAAGAAGAGTTTGAACAGTGATTGCCTTCTTCATAGCAATGTAACTTATGATGTGTGATGATCATCTGTTCTATGCTCTAGTAAATTGTCATCCTCATTTTTCTAAGCGGGCAGTCTGTAAATCAGCTTCCACGATCTTATCTATTGCACTTTCAATATTGTGAAACATTTCTGAGCATTTAAATTATAGTAATTAAAATATATTCACATCGAGACTGTGCAAAGCAAGGACTGCCTGCATTGTGGAGTGTGCGTGTGTGTGTGTATTTGTAATATTTGTTTCATAGAATTTATTATGTCAGTTGTAGATTTCATTCAGATCCAAGTAACAAATCCCAAGAAAGCCTGAGAAAGAGTGGTTTAAACATACTAGTTGTTGTGGGTTTTTCTGGTGTGTGTGTGTGTGTGTGTGTGTGTGTGTTTCCATATAAAAAAAAGAAGTCCAAGGTAGGTAGTTATCAGGTACCCAGCTTCCTTCTCTTTACAGACAGCATCCTTACCAGGTACCTTCTGTTCTCATACGTTTTCATGGTTTCAAGATGGCTGCTCCATGTGTAGTATGACACTGCAGAAAGAAAGGGAAAGGCCAAGGGTAGAATACCTACAAACAGATCCATCCCATTTTAAAAGAGCTTCCCTGGAAGATCTTCCTATTGACTTCCCCTTTCATCACAATGACCAGAAATGTATCACGTGACCAGCTCTGGCTACGTAAGAGACCAGCAAATGTTTATTTATTTTGAATCTAGTTATACTGTTTCTCTTTAGAAATTGGAGTTCTGTTAATTAAGAAAAAGAAGGTTCGAATAGAATTGAATAGGTAACTCACAGTCTTTGCACAGGAAGCATTTTGCAATTCACTTCATTACAAAGTTTATATACAATGTCACCCAACTTTAAAAGCCTTGTGCTGGAATATTGTATAATATTTGATCAAAGATAGGTATCATTAATCACACATATTTTCATTTTGTTGAGTATCATATTGTTGATTTTTCCCTTTATTTGGAGGTTTCCCTTAATGGTGTTAAAAGACATTAACATTTTATGTCCTTAATAAAATTGTCAATTTGGAAAAGTCATTCTTTATTAAAGTTGAACAAGAGAAAATAAATGTAGAAAAATGTTCCTCCCAGAATTTACATTTTCTTGGTCCTTTGGTTAAAATAATTTTCTTTGAACATCAACATTCAAGATTTAAAATATCATCTTATTCCATTTTATATCATTTTATTTGCTAGAACTTGAAAAGTTTCATACTATTTTCCTAGGCAAATATACATTAATTTACATTTATGATTCAATAGGTGGACTAACCTAGGGTTTAATACTAACGATTATCTTTGTTTTTATGGACTTAATAGATGCTGCATAAAGTGTATATTTTGTGCTTGCAAATTTATACACAGTTTGCAAGGATGGGGGAGGTGGGTACAATTTTTTTTTCATAATAGGATTCCTAAATGTAAGGTAAGTATTGAATCGTATGCTCAGCAGAAGAAATTGTAGGCTTTTTACTGCACGGAGAAAACACTAAATATGTAGACCCTACCAAGAGATCTCTGTTTTAAACAAACCGTATAGAAAAACCTATATGAGTGATTTAGGTTCTCTTTCGGGGTATTTTTTGTTAGCTGATTTTCATATCAACCATTGACTTTATAACCTAACCTCATATAAGATATGGGCACAATTGAAAAAAATTCTGCATTACATACAGCTCATTTCCTTTTGAAACTGTTAGGAAGTTCCTCTGATCTATCATTCTCTGGATGTGATTGCTAGCTACTTGCTGAGTGTTGATGGTAGTTGAATACAATTGCAAACTAATGAAAAGGGAAAATCTTAAGAATCCAATATGATTGGCGATCTTGGAATCCAAGAGTTGTTTATATTTGCCCTTGAAATATGAGAGACTTTGCAAATTGTGTTCTTCTGAGATTAAAGTAATGATGAATTTCAGTTGTCTGAGTGTTCCCCAGGAATGCACTGACAGGCAAGACCTGCTGACTATGGGTAAAGTAGCTAAATGCACACCAGACAGTTGTGGGGAGTAGTCATTAAAAATGTTTGAGAAATTGTATCAACAGATGTGTATACAGCAATAACTAAGCTGATTCAATGGCACAAGGAAAAGTCAGATTTAATAGAAAGAGAACCTGATGGCAGGTATTATTTTTCTTTGTGAATAGATTTTTAACTGTTTATGAAGGGCATTCAAGAGTTCTCCCCATAGGAACAAAAGCAGACTGATTTTTAAGCAAATATTCTCACTTAGGCGTAGTGGTTAACAGCTGAAGTCAGGAGCCATACTGCCTACATTCTAGTTCTGGCCCCAGCACTGCAGTGTATCACCTTGGTGAATTACTAAATAATCTCATGCCTTAATTTCTCTCTGCACAAAAAAAAAAAATAAAAATTTAAAAAAACATAAAGTAAAAACAAAATTGATAGCAGCTGCTGACTCATAGAGTTGTGCAATTAAATGAGAATATATAGAAAATGCTCAGGATAGTGCCATGCAGTTGGAGGTGCTCAGTAAGTGTTAGAATGGTTGTTACTATTATTATTATATTATTATTATTATTATTAATTTTCATTTTATTGGATCGAAGAGCATCAGGAGTAAGCCATACATCTTACTAGGGTGGAATTGGATCGTGTTGTATCTTTCTTTTTCAGTGTATATCTTCTTGTCCTGGTTTTCTAAGAATTAAATTATCTTCACAATAAATGTATTACCAGCCTTTCATTCACATCACATGCTCATGGAATGTCAATGGCAAAAAGTATTTTAGAGGACATCTCTTCCAATCAGCTCTTTGTCACAGAGGGTCAGGGAGACTCCAGCACAGGCCCCGTTGCCTTTTACAGTGACTGCTCCACTTTCCATAATGCTTTGGCAGGAACATCTTGTTTCTTTCAACTTCTTAAAGTAGAAACATTCCCGAAAGAAAGTGGGGAGTCTCTGTGGTGATTGTCTTCACTCTGGAAGCTATTTTTTAATGCATTTTTGTGCTGGTTGTACCCCTGTTTCTTGTGTCACTGTCGTCTTTAACATATATCAAAACCAATTTAAAAGCAAGAAAGTGCAAACGTCCCCGTTGTAAGAAATAAATCTGAGCCATTTTCTCTGATCAAATCATGCAAGTTGCCCCTGGAGAAAGCCCAATAGAACAAGGGCTATGGAGACCTTCCCCAGACTTGTGTAATAATTCATTTTTGTGCATTTGCAATGCTAGGCTTTACTATGCTGTTCTGCAGATACAAGCCAAGAGCAGTAGTGTGATTAGATTTTTAATCCCATTAACTCTAATTGCTTCTCAGAAGCTGTATACTTACAGTATGTGTCTGGTTTTAGAAACACAGGGGAAAGGGAAAGTGATGAAATATTTCCTTCATTCTGGATGGAAAATCAAAAAGCAAGGTAAACAGTGCACAAGCAACAAGTTATGGAGAGATGCTGGCAGTTTTTTAAAGACTATTTACGATGATTAAATATGCTTTGGGATGCAGAAATCTTCCTGACTGCCCTGAAGTTTCTATGTAGGAGGGCTCATTTCCCTGCTGTTCATTCCTTGGGGTTGGACTTTGACACCCTTATTGTGCTTTTGATAGTTTGCCCACAAATTATTGCACTGAAGAGAATGAGGTTCCGAGGTTAAACATCTTCTATTTCACAGGATGCAATTCCAGTGACTGTCTGTGATTCCAAACAAGGTCTATTAAACACAAAGCTGACCTAGTGGAACTGATAAACACAATCGCTTTAAGGAAATGGAGATGAATTGTAGCTGAGGTTTAGGAAAATAGGAAAGCATAATTGAGTAAATTAAAAATAATTTTAAATCACAATTATAATCGCGCTTCATTTATTTTTACCCTGCCAGTTTCATGTCTCACGGTCTGTAATTTGAGAATGTTTCAGTGTAGCTAGACTTATTGTTTAAAAAATGAGGTTATTAACAAAAAAAAATCCATTTTGTTCTGCAGAATATCTATACCATGTGAGAACACTGCACTAAAAACAGTGTTGTTTTTAGGGAAATGGCAACCTTGGAAAATTCAGCTCTTGGTGGAAAGGAGATATGTCAATTGAATGACAAGAGAAAAGAAATGGAAAAGAAAAGGCCAACAATAAAATTTGTTTTATCTAGAACCCACAGAGCAAGTAGCTGAACAAGAGGAAAAGAGGAGGGAAGGAAGAAAAGGTGGAATATGTGAATGTGTCATTTAGTGAGAACAGTTGTACTTAAGAAAGGGGCATATGAATGTTTCAAAAATAAGGATCTTAGGTCCCCCAAGATTAGTTTGGACCCACTTTTGCAACCCTCTGCTTTGATCATATTACAGGATGTTTTCACAAATGCAAGGAATCTTGGAAAGATAGTTTTGAATCTTTACACTGCTCTAAAGAGGACAAGTTTATAAAGATTCACTCTAAACCTTCTTACGAGTCTCAGATTAAAAACAGCATGTATTATTGGGGATAAGCTTAGTATGGGATCAGAGCTTACTCTGAGACTCAGGTAGTGTGCACACACCTATAAACCAGAGAATTGGGATCAATGGAGGCAGACAGAGCATGTTTAATATTTGTGAAATGCCTGATAATGATAGTCAAGTCAGGAGCTTTTATAAGGACTTTCTTAGAGAGACTACAATTGGGTTTAATTCAAGCCTCCTACTTTGTAGCACTTACTAGCACATTGTAACCTAACGTTTAACTTCTCTAGGCATGGATTAAACTCATTGGCAGGACACTGATTTGTGCCCTTTGAGGCATAGTATTGTTGTTAGAAAGCTCAATTTAAGTACCATCATTGCATCAGATTGCTGTACTGACTTAATTAGCATAACATGAATATGAAGAGTGCTATTAATATAAAGTGCCACTGCACAGTCCCCTACTCTGGGGCTCTGTATGGTATCCCATGGATTTGCTGGCAAACTTGCAGATAAGAGCAGAATATTTCACAGAGAGCAAAGTTAACCCTCACTTCTGTGTGAGAGGATCAGCGCCATTAAAAACAATGAATGTGTTATATTGTATTAATTATCATTTAGAGATTGTTTCTTCCCTTGGACAGAAAATGACCTGCCCAGCATTAAAAGCTATTCCAGAGAGTACTGAAACATCCTTCATCTAAATTCATTAGGATGGCATCAAATTAAAACCTCAGAATATTTCTGGAAGGCTTCAGAATTGATGTCCAGTAAATTTCAGGGCCATGGAGTTACATTAATTTCTTAATCACTCAGGGGTATCTGGGTGGCTTAGATGGTTGAGCGTCCCAACTCTTGACTTCAGAGCTCAGGTCTTGATCTCACAGTTTGTGAATTTGAGCTCCGTGTAGGGCTCTGCGCTGACAGCTTCCTCTCTTTCTGCCCCTCCCCCACTCTCTCTCCCTCACAGTAAATAAATAAACTTAAAAAAATAAAAAAAAATTGTTTTAATCATTCCAAGTTTGCATTATAAGTTACTTAAAAAAAGAGAAAAAATCAAATAAGAATAACTTTGGATATGACAGCTGAATTGGCCTTCAAACAGCTAATATATCTATTTACTTATTTTGTATTCTATTTAGAAAACAAATGAAATATGCTGTGTGCAATAAGGAGGTGTAACAATAATCTTGATCAAACATATTTCCTTTTTTCTTATTTTGTTGGGAATATTTATGAGAATTTTACTGGACAAGCATAGAGATTGGAAAGGGGACATTGAACCTACCTGGAAATGCCTCTATTTATAGTGCTTGAGATGGTCATCATCTTTCCCCATCTCTCTCTGCTTTTCTCCCATGGAGCAGAACTCTAATTTAGCATACCTGAAATATCTACCATTAACTGCTTTTTTTTTTTGGATTAGTTAACAAATGTGAATGTTCTATGGCTAATGGAACATATTAAAATACATATAATCATCTACTTTTTCAAAAAAGACATTCATTGAACACTTTCCTGGTAGGGAAGATAAGAATGAATCAGTCATAAATCCAGGAATCAGTCTAGGAATCTTTAATACAGTAGAAGAATTGGAATATGTACCTAAAGGGTGACCAGAGGCTGAAAAGACATCAATGAAGGGCAACAGATATTTTAAAAAGGATGAGATATTTGTTTCAGTTTCTCTATGGGGATGCTATCAGCATCTTGGGCAGAATAATATTATGTTTAGAATCCTTAGCTCTTGTCACCTACCAATCTTGTAAAGACTTAAAAAGCTAAAATATTCACGTATTTCCATGAGCTGTCTAAGCGTTATGAATTGCCATTGTTGAAAATCACCTATTTCTAGCAGATTTAAAGGAGATTTCTTGGAAGTCATAGATCTTAGACTGTGTCTTCGAGACTAAGGATGTCCTAAGCATGCAAAAGTGGGATAGAAAATCTATCTAGCTCTAGAGAACTGTGTGAGCAAAACCATAGAAACTATCTATAAAACAGTGCATGGTCCATACAAAAGCTTATAGAAGGGTAACATTGTATTGCTCTAGGATGAACTCAGGGCAAATTTACCTCATTAACACTATTTTTTAAATATGGAATCTAAATTATTTGGGGAGTCAGAAATAATACCTTGTAAATCTATAATAGGAAACTCTTAAAGCAATTGATTATAATCATGTGTTCAAGATTTATTTCAAACTTGATTCAAAAGCTAAAAGTAATCTCAGAAAAAGTAATGCAGAGATTTTTCTTGGACTAATAAAGAAAAATGGTGATAAGGGGGAAAGGGGAAGGGGGGTAATGGTCATGGTGGAGGACACTTGTGGGGAAGAGCACTGGGTATTATATGGAAACCAACTTGACAATAAACTATAAAGTTAAAAAAATTAAAAATAAAGAAAACTAAAAGTTAAAAAAAAGAAAAAGAAAAATGGTGATACAAAAAAGGCACATTTTGTTAAAGTTAATTCATTTATCATAGGGATGATCCAAGGTCAGTAATTTATGGGAGGAGAAGTTACTCTAACTTGCTAAACAGAATTTTTTAAAAGAGCCTCCTATTTATCTTTAATTGGAATATAGTTGACATAGAATGTTATATTAGTCCCAGGTGTACAACATAGTGATTCAACAATTATCTATATTACTCAGTGCTCACCATGGTAGGTGCAGTCACCATCTGTCACCAGTCAATATTATTACAGTTTGATCGACTGTATTCCCTATGCTGTACTTTTCATTTCTGAGACTTACTTTACAACTATAAGTTTGTACCTGTTAATCCCCTTCACCTATTTTGTCCATACCCCTCATGCTCCTCCCCTCTGGCAGCCACCAGTTTATTCTCTGTATTTATGCATCTGTTTCTGTTTGTTAGATTGGTTTTGTTTTGTTTTTTTTTTAGATTTCATAAATAAGTAAAATTGTATGTATTTTTCTTTCTCTGTATGACTTATTTCACTTAGCATGGTACCCTCTAGACTTACCCATGTTGCACAAATGGCAAGATCTCATTCGTTTTTTATGGCTGAGTAATACTCCAGTGTGTGTATGGTGGGGTCACATCTTTTTCTCCATTCATCTGTTTATAGACACTTGCATTGCTTCCATATTTTAATTATTGTACACAAATGCTGCAATAAACATAGGGGTACCTATATTTTTTCAAATTAGTGTTTTCATTTTCTTTGGGTAAATACCCAAAGTAGAAGTACTTTATCATACTGTTTTCCACAATGGCTATACCATTTTATATTCCCACCAACAGGGCATGAGGGTTCCCTTTTATCTACCTCCTTGCCAACATGTTTTTTCTTGTCTTTTTAATATTAGCCATTCTGGCAGGTGTGAGGTGATATCTCATTGTGGTTCTGATTTACATTTCCCTGATGTTTAGTGATGTTGAGCATCTTTTCATGTGTCTGTTGGCCATCTATGTGTCTTCTTTGGAAGAATGTCTATTCAGGTCGTCTCCCCATTTTAATCAGATAATTTGTAGGGTTTTTTTTTTTTTTTGATGTTGTATAAGTTCTTTATATATTTGGATATTAACTCCTTATCAGGTATAACATTTGCAAATATCTTCCCCCATTCAATAGGTTGCCTTTTTACTTTGTAGATGGTTCCTTTGCTGTGCCGAAGCTTTTTATTTTGATTTGGTCTCAATAGTTTATTTTTGCTTTTGTTTCCCTTGCCTGAAGAGACATATCCATGAATATGTTGCTCAGACCAATGTCCAAGAGATTACTACCTGTGTGTTCTTTTAGGAGTTTTACGGTTTCAGGTCTTACATCTAGATCGTCAATCCATTTTGAGTTTATTTTTGTTCATGGTGTAAGAAAGTAGTCCAGTTTCATTCTTTTACCTGTAACTGTTCAGTTTTCCCAACGTCATCTATTGAAGAGACTCTTCAATATTGTATATTGTTGCCTCCCAAATGAGATTCCTAATTTGATTAAATGGTGCTAAATGTTGCTTAAACATTTTATCAAGAATATTTGTTACTTTTTAGGAGTTATAAATTAAGAAAACCTCCAAATTCCTGTCTCAGAACCAGGTTAGGCCAATTTTCTTTCTCACATCTTAATGTTTTAATATAATGCCAACCACTCAAAAGTAAAAATGTACAGAAAAAAGATAAATAAAATTTGTTGAAAAACTGAAAACAGTATAGAGCCAAACCAGCACTTAATACCTATTTGGTTATTTATATCTTATTTCAACAATTTTTTTCATTCATCCTCTCATTCATTCATTCATGCATTCATTCAAGCTGTAGGAGATTCATAGATGACAAGTCCATTATTTCCATAGAGTAATACATTCAGGGAAGGGTAGACTAAAACAAGTAAAGAATTAAGATAATTTAAGATAGGTAAAGGGGCACCTGGATAGCTCAGTTGGTTGAGCATCCAACTCTTGTTTTCAGCTCATGTCATGGTCCCTGGCTCATGGGATAGAGCCCTGAATTGGGCTCCACACTGAACATGGAATCTGCTTAAGATTCTGTCTCTCACTCTGCCCCTCTCCCCACTTATGCTCACACTCTCTCTCTCTCTCGCTCTCTCTCTCTCTCAAAAAAAAAAATGAGTAGCAACAAGTGTTAACAATAGCAATAAAAAAGTATTAATGAAAAATAAAGATATGGAGGAGGAGAGAATGTTTTACAAAGGATGGTCAGAAATGGCATGTTTAAGGAAGAGATATTTGAACAGATGTCGCAAAGATAAATGAGTCATCAGTGTAAATATTTTGGTTAAGAGAATTTTACGTAGACAGATAAGTTATGGTGAGAAACTAAAGCAGATATGGTATGGTTTTATGAATCTGATGGAAGGAAGGCCAGCCAGCTGAAGCATAGCAAAGGAGAATACTTATGGAACAAAAAAGAAGTCAGAGGAGTAAGCAAGATCTACATAATGTAGGATTTTGTAATCTATGGTAAGGATTTTTTTTACTTTAAAATCAGTGGAAAGTCCTTGAGAACTTTTAGGCAGAGGAAGTTTATGATGATTATGGCTAATCTAAGGAAAATAGAAACAACAATGTTGGGAGGCAGTTACAACTGTCCAGGTGAAGAGATGGTATGTTCTAAAGTCAGTGGAAGCAAGAGTAGTGAGAAGTGAGTCAGGATATGTTTTAAGTAGATCTGATGGGACTTACAGATGAAGTGGATATGGAAACTGAAGGAAAAGATGTAAAGATAATTGATATATTCTTTTCAGAAGACATAAGTAGGTTAGGGTAGGGATGGTCATTGTTTTAAACATTATAATTTGATTCTGTAGATACACTAACTCTACACATATGGATAAAAATTAATTGAGCTTGAATTTTTTACTACAACAGCTGTTTTAGATCAATATCATTTATAATTATACAGTGAACATTTTCACATATTTATATTAATCATATTGTCATTCTGTTAATGTATAAGCAAATTATGTTACTTATAAAGTAATGTAGAAGGATATTACCATCAGTGAAAGTTAAAAAGTTGGAACTCTGACATGATGGTATACTTTTCTTTAAAGAAATGTCAGTGCTGTAAATTTTAATATGAATATGTGATAATATCACCTTAAAATATTTTTAAATTTATTACCACAAATAGAAGATTTTAAATGACTTTTAATAAAAAGGTAGCACTTATCTGCTAAAACACATTGACAAGTCAATTAACAATAAGTTTGGTTTTGATCTCCTTTTACCATTTGTCCACTTAAGTGGCTGCATACCTGTGGCTCTAGAGTTATGAGTCTGTTTCTCACATGTCCGTCTTCATATGTCAATTGAACAAAGTGTTTGCTTTAGTCACTTCTGATTTAGCTGTGTTTGTGTATCTATTTAGCCTTTATATACATTTCAGGAATGTTGAAAAATATTTTGAAGTTAGTTAAGTTTGCTTCAGGCAGTCATCATGACCTCACTGATTCATGCCTCTTCTTTCATCTAGTAGCCCTCAATGATCCACATATTGCCCACCTAAATCCTTGAAGTTAGACTTAATTATATAACAGCAACAAATAATACTTGCAATCAGAAGGTTTGGTTTTTGTTCATGCTCATACTCATACCACATATCCACCCTTGGTCACGTGGGAGGTTCTGTTCACTGTCTGTCAGAGCAGTAAACCACCGTGATCATTCTCAGTTCACTACCAGAGGGAAAAAGCAGGAGGGAGAATCCTGTATAAGCAATTAAGTACTCTAACTCAAAGTTGATGAATATCACTACTGCTTACAGCTCAGTAAACAGAAATCGTCATGTGTCCCAACCCAATCATACAGAGAGGCAATTCTAACATGTGCTTAGTAGATAGAGTCAGTGGGGCACCTGGGTGGCTTAATTGGTTAAATGTCTGACTTCGGCTCAGGTCATGATCTCACAGTTCATGGGTTTGAGCCCCACGTCAGGCTCTGTGCTGACAGCTTGGAGCCTGCAGCCTGCTTCAACGTCTGTGTCTCCTTCCCTCTCTACCCCTCCCCCACTCATACTCTGTCTCTCTCTCTCTCTAAAATAAAATAAATATTTTTAAAAAATTAAAAACAAAAGTAGATAGAGTCAATCGTATTTGGTGAATGTCTAACACACCTCCTGACCTGCATCACCAACATCACTACTTTAGGTAGATCGATAGATGATAGACAATAGATAATAGATAGATATGGATATAAATATAGATAGATGTAGATCTCTCTATATATATCTGTGTCTGTGTATTTATCTGTGTTGATGTTCGTGATGCGGGTCAGAAGGTATGTTAGTCATTCACCAAATATTACTGATACTGTATATAGATCTATCCATCCATCTACCTATCTAGAAAGAGAGGGAGCCATAGTACCTTCTATTATATACTTATTATTGCACAGTGATTATACCAGAATATGCCTGATCCTTGCTTGTCATTTAATGTCTCTCACTTGGGAGAAACTGGGTGGCTTAGCCTGGTGAGCCTCTGACTTTGGCTAAGGTCATGATCTCATGGTTCGATGGTTTGAGCCCCACATCTGGCTTGCTGCTGTCAGCCTGTCAGCCCACAGCCTGCTTTGGATCTTCTGTCCCTCTTTCTCTGACCCTCCCTGCTCATGTTCTCACTCTGTGAAACATAAGTAAAACATTAAAAAATATATGTCTCTCACTGTACTCTAGTGGGTTACTTACCTTATAATTTCACCCAGGCATAAATGAACAGGTTTGGATTTCTATAAAATATCAACAGCAAAAATAAAAGACAATACGAGGCTTCATGAATACTCAGTAATAGATTTGTATAAAATGCTATGATGTCCCCAGAAATTGCATTATTTTCAATACTACGAAAACTGTTTAACAGCACCACAGGTGAGTGGATTGAAGATTTGATTTATTAATATTTTGTATTTGCAGATTTGAGTGTTTTCTGAAATACATTTCAAAATGGGCATAACCACAGGAGTATGGTACTTAAGCAAGGGAGACAAGGTACATTTGGTAAGAGAAAGATCTTTCTCTCAGCTCATGAGACTTGTTCATCTAGTCCTTTACTTACAAGTAGTTTATATAGCATAGCAGAGGTTTAGGTCTGTATCCTTGACTTTAGATCCACTCATAAATGTGGTGCATTAATTCTTTAATCTCAAGGCATATGTTCTGGCCATATATTCAGGTATCAGACAGCAAAGGTCATGTTGTACTTAGGGATCTCTGCCCAGGATATATACCCCTTTTAATTTCTTTCTCCCCCTGACTCCCCACCTTTGACTTTTTGGTACTTTTAATCCTGTGTGTTTCCTCTATTTTATAGGTCCACTCCACTTTTAGCCTACCTCTTGAATGAGTTATTGGTCTTTATTTGCTCCATCTGATTCTGCTACTATATAGAGATATATATAGTTTTGGATCATGAAGGTGGATGATGGAAGAAAGTTAAGGCTCTCGTAATGTTCTGGTATCAGAATAAATTATAAATAATCAGACCGCTTGAAAACAAAGTCAACCTACACTTTGTGGATACTTTAGTTAGCATATAGTCTAGCACTTGGCCACTCAGTGTATAGTGTTTGGACTAGATACTAGTCCAAACCTAGAATCCTGCTAGAATTTCAGCCCCGTCTCACATGTACTAAATCTGATTCTGCTTTTTGACCCAGTTCTTGGCGATTTTTCTCTACTCCAAAGTTTGAGAAAATTTACTTATACTCAATATGTTACTGTGCTGTATGGGTCTCTCCTTTCCTGCTTTGAGTTATACAAAATGTTACTTCCCATTGCCTTGCCTTAGTTAACAGAATTCTGATAAATAGGGTATTGGGAAGAAAAAATTCATTTCATCATCCTAGTTAAGAAACAATTAAAAACGGAGGCACCTGGGTGGCTCAGTCGATTGAGCATCTGACTCTTGATTTTGGCTGAGTTCATGATCTCATAGTTTCTGGAACTGAGCCCCACAGTGGGCATGGAGCCTGCTTGGGATTCTCTCTCTGTCTCTCTTTGCCTTTCTCCTGCTCACATTCTTTCTCTCTCAAAAATAAATAAATAAACATTAAAAAAATTACAAATAAATAAAATGTTTGCAGAAACGTTGTAGCAAGGTTTTTTTTTTTTTTTTTTTTTTTTTTGCTTTAATAAAAGAGCCTCTTTTAAGAGTCAAACTTTCCCCATGTTAAGGAAGAACAGATTACTTTCACATTTTTGAAGTCTTTTTTAGTTGGGAAGCTGACATTTCTCAAATCACATGAAATTAATTTGAAGCAGCTTTGATGAACCACTTACTACATGTAAAGCCCATAACAGACAAATGACATATTTCTAAATCATCTATTGATCCTGTTTTTCAGCACAGAGTAGTTGAGGCTTCTCTGAAGGAATACTGAAGGAATGCTTCTATTGCTTTTCTTTCACACGTTGGGTACTACAAGTTCAGAAAGCTAATATGAAGAAAGACATGAAGGGAGACACCTTTATCTTATGCAAAGGGGACACCAGTCTTACGGTTCCACACAACCATGTTTAAGCATGCAGTTTTCTACTAATAACCATATTACATATTCTTACTAGGACTGTGACTATAATCAGTGGAACATTTCATTTACAAAAAGAATAGTTTTAACATTTTAATCATGCCCCACATAACTATAAAAGTAAGTAGGACAAATTTCATTTACATGATTTAAAAAAAAACAGTGGTGATTTTTAAGTCACAGAGTCTATATTGGTGAAATTCTTGTTTGGTCATAAACCATTGCACTTTTATATAAATGATTACATGTTTTAAGAAAGTCTGACAGAAATAAGCACAATCTGATGATTGAGTATAACAGATTTTTTCAAAAAAAACATATTTAGCTACAGTTACAGCAGTATGTTAGATGCATTTCTAGAATTCTAAGGGATAAACATTAACTAAATACATAGATGGAGGTACTAACCATAAAAATTATATGAAAGTAGAATGAGCTTCTTAGTAGCTAACGAGTCTTTTACCAACAGAGGAATTCCAAAAGAGGCCCAACGTGGAAAAGATGCTGTAAGTCTGCTCTCAATTTGAGAAAAGCTTTCCAGTTCTGAAACTTTTGGTATCCAAGTTTTTAAAATCCTTAACATCAAACCCCATATTCTTTTATGCATATAATTGGATATGTAAAGACACTTAATAAAGAATATCAGATCACAAAAAAATAGATCATACCATCAAAGAATATGTTGTGAAAACAATACAGAACACAGGCACAGAATCTGTCCTTTAAGAACATAAAGTAGAAAAGCAATAAACCAATTTATAAAGGACAAGAGGATTCAGCTTTCCTGATGATCTCCACATGCTGCATGCCTCAAACACTTTCCTGTCAAGCCCCTGATATTTCATTTGCCATAAAATCAGGACATTAAAGCTGGAAGGAAATGTACCAGTCATGTTGCAAAGTTTTTTTTATATAAGAGGAAATAATCTAGAAACTGGTCTGTTTGTCACCATATTCCTTTGAACTAAGTGTTCTCTATTTTCAAAACTATATGTATATTGTGCTAGATACCTAACAGTTAAAGATGAGAAATTTGATTTTAATATTTTCTAATTTTTGTCTGGAAGCTAGTACAATAGCACATGCAAATATTTTTGACAGAAACAGCACACAAGGTGTTACAATGATAGCATAAGACTGGTCAACATTTAACTTTTAGTTATTAACAAGAGGGTTTAATTTTTAAATGTCAGCTTTAAGAGTTTGAGCTATCTGAACAGTTTATTTGAATCCAAGCAGAGACAATTAAATAATTTATGCTTTCAAACGGATAAATGATTTCAAAATTAAGGCAATGATATTTGCCAAAGGCAGTTTATGTCACTTTTGGATTCCATACTCTTAGCTGCAAAGCAGCTTAAATAATAAAGGGAATTTATTTCCTCACATAACAGAAAAGCTTAAGGCTACAGCAAGTGTCAAGAAGAGTTTTATCAAGTTTTGATTCTTCTTTTCTGTAATTCGCTCAACTGCACCCTGTTCCATGTGTCTACTTTATCCTTAGTGCTCATGGTGGCATACATTTTCACATGTTCCTGGGCCTACACCTTTCCTCATCCCTCTTCATCTCCTGAATTGAATAAAGTCATTGAGCAGAGGTTTGAACATCACTTTAATGAGACCAAATGAGGTATATGCCAACTTCTGAAACAATCACAGTACAAAAGGAGTAGATCAATTTTACCCAATCTCAAGATTATGACAACTTGAACAAAAATGCAAAGGGGTTGAGGTCACAGCACAGTGTTCACTATGGTGAATTTATGTCTCTAGCCAATATTGACCAACTACAGAAAAAAGTTGAAAAGTAGTGTAAAAAGTGAAAGTAGTATAAAAAGATCTGCAGCCTTTCCATTTAACAAATAACTACTTATGAATATGAAATGTGATAATCCATTAAAATAATTCAAAAATCCTACTGGGTTTTTTAATGTCTTTCGCAGTATGAGTGAAAATAAATCATGTTTAAAAAAAACCCTTCAATTATTGTTCCTTTAAAAATGGTTAAAATTTTAAGGCTTTATATATGAATTCTCTAAAAATATTTTAAAGTATCCCAACTGGGAAAGCAATTTCATGCTTGCTTTTTAAAGAATCTATTCAAAGAACTCATTAAAACCATTCATTTAAATAATCTCTTGTATGTTCATTATTCTATGTCCTTTGGGAGAAAAAAGAAAAAGTATGAACTGCTGCCAGAAAGCAAATGAAAGGAACAAATGTTAAATGTAAAAGGTTAGTCCTTCATTAAAATTGTTTAAATAAGCAGCAACTTCCTCTGTACCCTTAAAACCTCTTCTAAGAAACATTTGTACACATTCAGGACAGCAAATTAAAAGCAGAGACTAAAAAAAAAATCTGTAGGTCAGTTTCATGAACTGTTAGCATTTAGATCATTTTTCCTTTTCATTTTTGGTTCTAGGTGACTGGGAGGGACACATTCTACCCACATAATGTGAAATGTTCATGGATAACATGAACCTGAATATTATGGGAGTCCTGTGAATGGCAGATTTGAGGAACTTGTGTGGCGAGGCACATAAAATCCTTTGCATACATTATTCTACGTTAAACTTTTTCACACTTTTTGATAACTGCCTTTAGGGTTTGAAAAGCTCTTGATGAGTGAGACGTGAATAATTTAAAATGATTTGGTTTACGTTTTAGGAATAGGTTATAATATGCATTTCTTTTACCTTCTTGCTTAAATAAGGAAATAACTATAATTTTACCTGATTATTACGTTTTATTTTTTATTTTTTAAATTTTTTTTATTATTTTTGAGAGAGAGAGAGAGACAGCATGAGCAGGGAAGGGTCAGAGAGAAAGGGAGGCACAGAAACTGAAGACAGGCTCCAGGCTCTGAGCTAGCTGTCAGCACAGAGCCCGATGTGGGGCTTGAACCCATGAACTGTGAGATCATGACCTGAGCTGAAGTCGGATGCTTAACTGACTGAGCCACCCAGGCACCCCATTGATTATTACATATGTTTTAAATGATGTCAGTTCTTAGCAAGAAAAATTCTTCTTGCATTTTTGGGGGGTTTTGTTGTTGCTTCTTTTCCAGTTGAATTCAATTGAATGTTGGTAATTGACAGAGTAATAACATGACAGGTTGGACTTAGTATTTCATTCTCTAGTTTATTTTTTTCTGAAATAACACAGTGAACTATTCTCACTTCTAGTCTTTATTGAAATTATAGGAGAACACATTGGTTATATTCTCAGTGAATGAATATGCACCTGAAGAACTAATAGAAGACATGAAGGAGTGAAAAGACAGATCATAATCTGAGATAGGAATAATTTGGGGAAGATGTCAACTATCTCAAGCTAACATATAAACTAAAAGTGATCCCAATAAAAATATCAATAGTGTTTTCCTTTGATAGCTTACAAAACTGTTTCTGAAGTTCATATTTTAAAATAAATATATGATTAAAATATTTTAAGCCCTTCATAATGAAAACTGCTTATAATGGAGAAATGAAACTGAATACAAAGTCTAGAAATAGAACCAAACACATATACAAGTATATAGTAAAGTACCATCCCAGTTTTTAGGGAGAAGATAGATCATTTAATAAAAGTTTTGGGGCAGTGCCATGGCCATCTAAATTCAGTAGCTTGAATGAGCAAGGAATTAAGGGGAACATTAGGGGAGTAAGTTCTGCTAAGATTATTTTTCCACGTGACATGTTTCTCTTAATAGTAAATCTCTACCTCTTATCATCTAACACAACGTAATTTTACTTTATTGTTTTATAGTTTCAATCAATCTCTTCCTGGAATATATGCTACATCAGAGCAGGAATTGTGGATGATTTTGCTAACTGTTTTTTAGAACCTAATACCCTGCCTGATTCATTGTAGTAGCTTGCCAAATGTTGAATAAATGAAACTAATATGAAAAATCCAATGGCTTCTAGGAGATAGTTTGAAGAGAGAAGAAAATCAAGGTGTAAATTTAGTAATTTATTGGGCTCTGATGATATTTATTTGGGGAAATTTTTTAAATGCAAATATTTCATTTCATCAAGGCATTCATTACTTCTGATATCTTTGACTTCCTAGTCACCTACTGTCTTCCACAAGCTTGTGATTTATGAGGTACTAAATGAAAAAATTATTTGCTATATGTAATTAATCCCCTTTAAATGTATATGACTGTATTAACATCATGACTTTTTTTCAAGGTGGCCATTTTGTAGTGGTTTCTCTAAGTCATCCTACAAAATCAGACATTGACCTGTAAGACTGAACATATGACTGTGTTAGAAAACTTAATGAAAAATATTTTCTAGCTATCTTGGATGTCCTTAGGAGAATCATTTTTAATTATCAGACTCCAAAAGGGGTGGTATTTCAACACCATGGCATACATACTATTACAAAAGTAGTTAACAACTTGGGTGAAGGATGTTGCTTCTGTACAAAGGGGTGTCCATAATTCGCTTAGTATTTGTATGCCACTTTTAAATATAAGTAACAGAGATACACATAGTGTAAATGGATAGAAAAATACAGGACACTTGATATGGACTGAATGCATTTGCCCAAAATTCATATGTTGAAACCCTAGACCCCACTGCAATGATGGTATTAAGAAGTGGGTGGGGTTTTGACAGGTGATTAGTTTCAGATGAGGTCAGGAGGGTTAGAGCCCCCATGATGGGATTTGTGTCCTTAAAAGAAGAGGGAGAGTCTCTCTGGACCAGGTGAGAATACAGCAAGAAGGCTCTTGTCTCCAAATGAGGAAGAAGGTTCTTACCAGATACTGAATTTGCTAGAACTTTGATCTTGGACTTTCCAGCCTCCAGAATTATGAGAAATAAATGTTTGCTGTTTCAGCCTACCTCTCTATGATATTTTGTTACAGCCACTCAAGCTGACTTATATAACACTTCTTTTTTTTTTTTTCATTACTACATGTCAGGTCGAATGATCTTCATATGTATATGAATAATCATCAACTCAGTGATGCCAACAGGGAAGCAGCCAGCAGCTACTTACTGGCTTAAACTAATCAGAACCTATTCCTGTTATTTCACCATTTGCCGAGGAAAAGATTCTGTTGAGGAAGAAAGAGGAGAAAAATGCTTTTTGTGGGGCATTGAATAGTGTGCATTAAAACACAGTTCACATTCTGCAACTCCCACCCATAAAATATAACTGAATAAAAGATATAGATTGTAGTAAAATGAAGGCATCTCGAAACTTTATTTTACTATGAAAGCAAACAGGTATTCCCTGAGAGAGAATATAAAGAATGTATACAGTCAGAAGAGGTTTTTGCATATGCAGGTCTGGCACCCTTATTGTGAAGGGGAAGCATATGAACAGCTGTCTCCAGGGAGCCGTTTTAATCTTTCTTCCACTTTATTGTCATCCAGCCTTAAGTGTAACTAGTAATAAGGGGGAGGGAAAAATTCCAGACTAAAAGGGGACTTGTCAAAAGAAGAGCGGCAATTTTTGTAATCAAATATTTCATGTTCCAGATATCTTAATAATGCTTTCTAAATTTATCTTTGACTTGTCTGACATGATGTGAATTTTGAAAGCACGTTTCATGTTCCAAAAGGCTCTGTAGAACTTTGTTTGTTTGTTTTAGCTTACATTTTTCTAGAAAATTCTTTAAAAGGCCAAGTGAATCTGGCTTGAATTATTGCCTCATATCACACCACTTGCATTTTGTAGGCTATTTTCCTTTTCTGTAAGTTTGCTGTAGTTTGGCAAATGAAAATTTTCTTTAGAAAGGAGAGACATGATTTATGAATTTGACAGGGAATTGAGTATTTTAAGAAAGAAGTATTAAGTAAGAAGTAACTACTTATATGGAAATGTGATATTTCCTTATTGGAAAATCTCAAGGGGTGCTTGGGTGGCTCAGTAGGTTAAGATCTGACTTCACCTCAGGTCATGATCTCACGGTTTGTGAGTTCGAGCCCTGCACTGAGCTCTGTGCTGACAGCTCAGAGCCTAGATCCTACTTGAGATTCTGTGTCTCCCCCTTTCTCCCTGTCCCTCCCCTGCTTGTGCGTGCGCGCTCTCTCTCTCTCTCTCAAAAATAAATAAACATTAAAAAAGAAATTTAAAAAAATCTCAGGAAATATATTTTCTCTAAGCATAACAAGATTTTCCGTTCTACCTAGTAAGAGCTTCTGTTATTGTTTTATAACTTTAGGCTTTGTTCTAAATACCTTACAAATATTGAAGATATAAGTGTGGCAACAGTTTTACTAGGTAGGTGTAATTACTTCTCCTAGATGAAAAGCTAATATAAAGCTAATATAGTAAATTTATTTGCCCCAAGTCACATAGCTACAAAGTCACAGAGCAGGGTGCAAACCCAGTTGTCTCTGGCTAAAAGAACCAAAATCTGTGCAGTGCTAATTTCTGCTGTAGATTCTCACCAAAGTGTGTTCCATAGCCCAGTAGTTTGAATCTCATATGGGCTCTTCAGAGCACTACAGAATCTCAGTCCCCACCGTAGAAAACAGAACAGATTCTGCATCCTAATAATTTTCCATTAACGATTAGGGAGTGGTGCTTTAGGTCATTTGAATCATGGAAGATGAACCTTGTTCCTAATGATACAGTGTCTCAGTTACTTTCCATGCATGGGGTAGGAAGGAAAACATGAAAATATCACAATGTGTCAAACCTTAGACTGTCAGACATGAAATCATTTTGTCTAAACCCCTTATAGAGAAGAAACAAAGACTGAGAGAGATAAAATGATTTGTCCTATAATCCATGAACACTTAACCAAAGATGAATTGTAGCAACCCGTTCATTTCTTAATAAATACTCTAGAAAATCCATTTTTATATACAGAGAGATGATTCCATTAATTATCTATTAAGTTGTGGTTATATTTATAGGTAAAGTTTATTTGTAGTCCAGAAGCCAGTAGTATTATAAACCTGAGGTTTAAAATTGAGCAAGTGAAGGGGCGCCTGGGTGAATTAATTGGTTAAGCATCGAACTTCAGCTCAGATCATGATCTCATGATTCTTGGGTTCAAGTCCCACATGGGGCTCTGTGCTGATGGCTCGGAGCCTGAAGCCTGCTTCAGATTCTGTGTCCCCTTTTCTCTCTGCTCCTTCCCTTCTCAAACTGTCTCTCTCTAAAAATAAATAAACATTTGAAAATTTTTTAAAAACTGAGCAAGTGAAGGAGAACTAGTGTCTCATAGCAGACAAATCTATCTCAGATAAAACTTAGGAACTTGGGGTAAGTTATGAAAGACAGCTATGTAAAGGACCATCAGAGCAACAAATATAGGCAGAAACTGGAAGATATTGGGATGCCTGGGTGGCTCACTCGATTGAGTGTCTGACTTCGACTCAGGTCATGATCTCACAGTTTGTGAGTTCGAGCCCTGTGTCAGGCTCTGTTCTGACAAATCAGCCTGGAGTCTGCTAAGGATTCTGTGTCTCTCTCTCTACCCCTTCCCTGCTCATTCTCTCTCTCTCTCTCTCTCTCTCTCTCAAAAAGAAATAATAAAAAAATATTTTAAAAAGAAACTGGAAGGTATTTTTCCACTGAGAAAAAGAATATGTGCTGAGGTTGATCTGTGTTTATGTGTTTTTTACCCCAAGATCACTCACTAGCCTGCCCAGCACAAGTTGGCTAGATGCAAGCAAAACTCTGCAATCTTACTGGTTTGATATTTCAAGATCAGAGTCTGTGGCAGATTCCTACTGAAGAAATAACAAGGGAAATCCTTCAGGATGAAGAAAAATACCAAGAGGAATCTCTGCTCTAGAGAGAGGAAAGAATAACATTAGAAACGATAACACGTGGATTAAATGCAGGACACTTATTTTTTTCTTTTTCTTTTCTTTAAAAAATAACTAAGCAAATAATTAAGGCAAATCTTATGGTTTAAAAATGTATATATATGGAATTATATACATAAATATGACATGCTGCCCAGACTTCCTACATTTTACACAAAGTTGTATAATAGGCTTTGATAAGGATAAATATTATAAACAGCACTGTTACTAAATAGAAAGTAGTAAAGTGGTAAAGCTAAGAAGTATTAAAACCTACTGTCTAAAAATTAATTATATAAAAATAAAGAAGTATAGGAATAATAAAGGAAGAACACAGGAACAGATTGGACAAATATAAAAATATTGCAAATATGGTATACCTAAATTCAAACCTATCAGTAATAACATCAAGTATAAATGACCTAAGCATTCCAAAAAGCAGGAAGTCAAAATAGATAAATAAAACAAACTCCAACAATATATTGTACTGTCCAATTGAATCATATCTTAAAATAGAAAACAACATAGGTTAAAAATAAAAGTGTTAAAAGATTCACCATGCAAACATTAGACACAAAAAGCTGGTATAACTATATTAGTATCAGACAAGACTTTAAGACAAGAGTTTCTAGAGATCAAAAGTATAGTTTCATAATGATTAAAGATCAATACATGATTAAGTCATAATAACCATAAATATATACATGTACCTAATATATGAAGGAGAGACTAACAGGATTAAAGGAAGAAATAGACCACAATGGTCACAGATTTTAACACATTTTTCTCAGAAATTGATAGAAAAACTAGGAAAAAATTAGGATATAAAAATATTAAACAACACTGATGAGCAACTTAATCTAATTGACATTTGTGGAACAATTCATCAACTACAGAATAAACCTTCGTAAGGAGTGCATATGGCATGTTTTCCAAGATATACCATATAGTTAGGAAAAATGTTTACCCAAGGGATACAGAAATGCTGATGCATAGGGGCACTTGTACCCCAATGTTCGTAGCGGCACTTTCCACAATAGCAAATCATGGAAAGAGCCTAAATGTCCATCAACTGATGAATGGATTAGGAAGATGTGGTTCATCTATACAATGGAATACTACATGGCGATGAGAAAGAATGAAATCTGGCCATTCTTAGCAACGTGGATGGACCTCGAGGGTGTCATGCTCAGCGAAATAAGTGAGGCGGAGAAGGACAGATACCATATGTTTGCACTCATAGGTCTAACAGGAGAAACCTAACAGAGGACCATGGGGAGGAGAAGGAGGAAAAAGAGTTAGGGAGAGGGAGGGAGACAAAGCATGAGAGACTCTTGAATACTGAAAACAAACTGAGGGCAGAAGGGGGAGGGGGAAAGGGGAAGGGAGGGATGGTCATGGTGGAGGTCACTTGTGGGGAAGAGCACTGGGTGTTATATGGAAACCAACCTGACAATAAAATATAAAGTTAAAAAAAAAGTAAATCTAAATAACTTTCAAAATAGAAATCCAATAAAGATGTTCATGTGCCAATGCTGATTTAAGTTAGAAAATAATGCAATTGAGAATGCCAAAGTAATGCTAAAGTTTTAGAAATTAAGCCACACACCTCTGTATAACAGATATATCAAAGAAGAAATCAGAAGAGAAAATATAAATTGTTTCAAACTGAATGAAAACAGTAACTTGCATATGAAAAATTGTGAGATATAAATATAGTTTTTAGAGGGAACTATAGGCTTTAAATTCATGTGTTAGAAGAGAAGAAACATTTAAAGTAATTATCTAATGTACCACCCTAAAAAGCTAGGATAAAATGAACAAATTAAAACAAAATTAAGTACCAGGTAGGAAATTCTACAATTAGAATAGATATCAATGAAAGGGAAAATTTTCAAACAAAAAAGTGAAGTGTTTTTTTTGAAAATATTAATAAAGTTTATGAAACTTAAGTAGATTGATCAAGAAAAAAAGGAAGAATACATAATATCAAGAATGAGAGAACGTATTATTATAGATCCTACAATATTGAAAGGACAATGGCAGTATCATGAGATACTTCAATACATGAGATTTCTTCAATAAATTTGATTATTTTGATAAAATGACAAATTGCTTACATACTTAAGTTACCAAAACATTCAAAAGAATAAAAAATATGAATCATCCCATATTTATTACATATGTAAAATTTTGTTTGTATTAAAAACCTTCTCCAGGGGAGCCTGAGTGGCTCAGTGGGTTAACTGGTCCAACTTTGGCTCAGATCATGATCTCATGGTTGGTGAATTCAAGCCCTGCGTGAGACTCTCTGCTGTAAGTGCAGAGCCTGCTTCAGATCCTCTGTCTTCCTCTCTCTCTCCTTCTCCCTCTCCGTCTCAAAAACAAATAAAACATTTAAAAAATACTTTCTGTAAATAAAACTTTAAGCTGAGATGTTTTTACTTGTGAATTCTAACCAAAGACTTAAAAAAGAAACAATATCAATATTATACAAGCAATATTAGAAAATAGGGGAAGAGAGAACATTCATTTTACAAAGCCAGGATAATCTATTTTTTTAAACATTTTTATTGCTTGTTGCCATGCAGTTGGGCTACTGAGTGATACAATTAGCACATATAGTTAAAGTATGTAATTTGATCAATTTGGAAGTGTGCATATGTATGTGTGTCTGTGTGTCTGTGTGATAACTTGTGATCTTTTCTACCTGCCTGCAATACAGTCCTCCATTCTATCACTCCATGCAACCATATATAGCTTTTTGTTGCTATATGTTTACATTTTTTAAAGTTTTATATATATGGAATCATACAGAATGTACTCTTTTTCTTTCACTCAGCATAATTGTTCTGAGATGTATCCATATTGTTGCTCATAGTAATAATTCATTCCTTTTCTATTGTTGACTAGTATTCCATCATGTGGAAAGACCACAATTAATTTCCAGGTTTTTTACTATTAAAAGTAGAGTTGCTATGAATATTTATGTAGAAGTTTCTGTACGGACATAATCTTTGATGCTTTTGGGTGAAATAGAAATTGAATAATTCAATCATAATTAGGTGTTTGTTTTAAAGGAACTCCAAACTGTTTTCCAAAGTAATTATACCATTTTACATTCCCACCAGCAGTGCATGAGAATTCCAGTTCCTTGCCAATACTTGGTATGGTCAGTCTTTTTAATTTTAGACATTCTAAAAAGTAGGTAGTAGGATTACCTAGGATCTAATTTCCCTGATTATTAAAGATGTTAAACATCTTTTCATGTTCTTATTTAGCAATAATGTATTTTCTTTGATGAAATACTTGTTCAAGTTATTTGCCTATTTTTAAAATAAGTTTTCTTATTGAATTTTGAGAGTTCTTTGTATATTCCTTTTTAATTTTTTAATATAATTTATTGTCAAATTGGCTAACATACAATATGTACAGTGTGCTCTTTGTTTGGGGGGTAGACTCCTGTGGTTCATCGCTTACATACAAAACCCAGTGCTCATTCCAACAAGTGCCCTTCTCAGTGCCCATCACCCATTTTCCCCTCTCCCCCACCCCTTGGTTTGTTCTCTGTATTTAAGAGTCTCTTATGGTTTGCCTCCCTCCCTCTCTGTTTGTAACTATTTTTCCCCTTCCCTTCCCCCATGGTCTTCTGTTAAGTTTCTAAAGTTCCACATATGAGTGAAAACATATGTTATCTGTCTTTCTCTGATGGACTTATTTCACTTAGCATAATATCCTCCAGTTCCATCCACATTGCTGCAAATGGCCAGATTTCATTTTTCTCATTGCCAAGTAGTATTCCATTGTATATATAAACCACATCTTCTTTATCCATTCATCAGTTAATGGACATTTAGGCTCTTTCCATGATTTGGCTATTATTGAAAGTGCTGCTATAAACATTGGGGTACATGTGTCCCTATGAATCAGCACTCCTGTATCCTTTCGATAAATTCCTAGTAGTGCTTTTGCTGGGTCATAGGGTAGTACTATTTTTAATTTTTCGAGGAGCCCCCACACTGTTTTCCAGAGTGGCTACACCAGTTTGCATCGCCATCAATAGTGTAAGAGGGTTCTGATTTCTCCACATCCTCACCAACATCTGTTGTTTTCCTGATTTGTTCATTTTAGCTACTCTGACTGGTGTGAGGTGGTATCTCAGTGTGGTTTTGATTTGTATTTCCCTGATGATGAGTGATGTTGAGCATCTTTTCATGTGTGTGTTAGCTGTCTGGATGTCTTCTTTAGAAAAGTATCTATTCATGTCTTCTGCCCATTTCTGCACTGGATTATTTGTTTTTCAGCTGTTGAGTTTGGTAAGTTCTTTATAGATTTTGGATACTAACCCTTTATCTGATATGTCATTTGCAAATGTACTTTCCCATTCCATCACCTGCCTTTTAGTTTTGTTGATTGTTTCCTTTGCAATGCAGAAGGTTTTTATCTTGATGAGGTCCCAGTAGTTCATTTCTGCTTTTAATTCCCATGCCTTTGTAGACGAACAAGAGCTTACTGCAGCTGAGGTCAAAGAGGTTGTTGCCTGTTTTGTTCTCTAGGGGTTGATGGTATCCTGTCTCACATTTAGGTCTTTCATCCATTTTGAGTTTATTTTTGTATGGTGTAAGAAAGTGGTCCAGGTTCATTCTTCTACATGTTGTTGTGCAGTTCTCCCAACACCATTTGCTAAACAGACTGTCTTTTTTTCCATCGGATACTCTTCCCTACTTTGTCAAAGATTAGTTGGACATACATATTAGTGGGTCCAATTCTGGGTTCTCTGTTCTATTCCATTGGTCTAGGTGTCTGTTTTTGTGCCAATACCATACTGTCTTGATGATTAGAGCTTTGTAGTAGAGGCTAAAGTCCAGGATTGTGATGCCTCCCATTTTGGTTTTCTTTATCAACATTACTTTGGCTATTAGGGATCTTTTGTGGTTCCATATGAATTTTACGATTGTTTGTTCTAGCTTTGAGAAGAATGCTCGTGGAATTTTGATTGGGATTGCATTGAATGTGTAGATTGCTTTGGGAGATATTGACATTTTAACAATATTTATTCTTCCAATCCATTAGCATGGAATGTTTTTCCCTTTCTTTGAGTCTTCTTCAGTTTCCTTCATAAGTTTTCTATGGTTTTCAGCCTACAGATCGTTTACATCTTTGGTTAGGTTTATTCCTAGGTATTTTATGGTTCTTGGTGCAATTATAAATGTGATCGGTTTCTTGATTTCTCTTGCTTCATTATTGGTGTATAGAAATGAAACCAATTTCTGTCCATTGATTTCGTATCCTGCAACTTTGCTGAATTCATGTATCAGTTCTAGTAGACTTTTGGTGCAGTCTTTCAGGATTCCCATGTAGAGTATCATGTTGTTTGCAAAAAGTGAAAGTTTGAATTCTTTTTGCCAATTCTGATAACTTTTATTTCATTTTGTTGTCGGATTGCTGACGCTAGGACTTCTAACATTATGTTAAACAATAATGATAAGAGTGGACATCCCTGTCATGATCCTGATCTCAGGGGAAAGCTGGATGATATTAGCTGTGGGCTTTTCATAAATGGCTTTTATGATGTTTAAGTAAGTTCCTTCTATCCCCACTTTCTCGAGGGTTTTTATTAAGAAAGGATACTATATTCTGTCAATTGCTTTTTCAGCATCTATTGACAGGATCATATGGTTTTCATCCTTTATTTTATTAATGTGACGTATCACATTGATTGATTTGCAAATATTGAACCAGCCCTGCAGCCCATGAATGAATCCAACTTGGTCTTGGTGAATAATTCTTTTTATATGCTGTTGAATTTGATTTGCTAGTATTTTGTTAAGAATTTTTGCATGTTTAGGAATTTGTCCATTTCTTCTAGATTTTCCAGTTTGTTTGCATATAATTTTTCATAGTAATCCCTGATGATTGTTTGTATTTCTGAGGGGTTGGTTGTGATAGATCGATTTTCATTCATGATTTTGTCTATTTGGGTGTTTTCTCTTGTTTTTCTGAGGAGCCTGGCTAGAGATTTATCAATTTTGTTTATTTTTTCAAAAAACCAACTCTTGGTTTCATTGATCTGCTCAACTGTTTTTTTTGGATTCGATATTATTTATTTCTGCCCTGATCTTTATTATTTCTCTTGTTCTGCTGGGTTTGGGGTTCTCTTGCTGCTCCCCTTCTAGTTCCTTTAGGTGCTCTGTTAGATTTTTGAATTGCGCTTTTTCTAGTTTGTTGAAATAGGTCTGGATTGCAATGTATTTTCCTCTTAAGACTGCTTTTGGAGCATACTAAAGGATTTGGACTGTTGTGTTTTCATTTTCATTTGTTTCCATATATTTTTAAATTTCTTCTTCAATTGCCTTGTTGACCCATTCATTCTTTAGTAGGATGTTCTTTAACCTCCATGCATTTGGAGGTTTTCCAAAGTTTTTCCTGAGGTTGATTTCAAGTTTCATTGCATTGTGACCTGAAAGCATGCATGATCACAATTCTTTTATATTTATTGAGGGCTGTTTTGTGACCTGGTATGTGATCTGTCTTGGAGAATGTTCCATGTGCACTCAAGAATGTGTATTCTTTTGCTTTTGGATGAAAAGTTCTGAATATATCTGTCAAGTCCATATGGTCCAGTGTATCATTCAGGACCATTGTTTCTTTACTGATTTTCTGCCTAGATGATCTGTCTATTGCTGTAAGTAGAGAATTAAAGTCCCCTGTAATTACTGCATCTTTATTAATAAGATTGCTTATGTTCGTGATTGTTTTATATATTTCAGTGTTACAAGTTGGGCGCATAAACATTTATAATTGTTAGCTCTTTTTGATGGATAGATCCCGTAATAATGATATAATGCCTTTCTTCATCTCTTGTTACAGCCTTTAGTTTAAAATCTAGTTTGTTTGATATAAGTATGGCTAATCTGGCTTTCTTTTGACATCCAGTAGCATGAAAGATGGTTCTCCATCCTGTCACTTTCAATCTGAAGGTGTCCTCAGGTCTAAAATGGGTTTCTTGTAGATAGCAAATAGATGGATCTTGTTTTTTTTGTTTTTAATCCATTCTGATACCCTATGTCTTTTGATTGGAGCATTTAGTCTATTTACATTCAGTGTTATTATTGAAAGTGTTATTATTGAAAGATATGGATTTAGTGTCATTGTGTTATCTGTAGGTTTCATGCTTGTAGTGATGTCTCTGGTCCTTTGTGGTCTTTGCAACATTCCACTCATAGAGTCCCCTTAGGATCTCTTGCAGGGGTGGTTTATTGGTGATGAACTCCTTAAGTTTTTGTTTGTCCCAGAAATCCTTTATCTCTCCTTCTATTCTGAATGACAGCCTTGCTGGATATAGGATTACTGGCTGCATATTTTTCCTACTCATCACATTGAACATTTCCTGCCACTTCCTTCTGGCCTGCCAAGTGTTAGTAGATAGTTCTTCTACTACCCTTATGTGTCTACTCTTGTAGGTTAAGGCCTGTTTGTCCCTAGCTGCTTTCAGAATTCTCTCTTTATCTCTGTATTTTGCCAGTTTCACTATGATTGGTTGTGCAGAAGATCAATTCCTGTTACAACTGAAAGGAGTTCTCTGTGCCTCCTGGATTTCAATGTCTGTTTACTTCCCTAGATTGGGGAAGTTCTCAGCTATGATTTGTTCAAGTACACCTTCTGCCCCTTTCTCTCTTCTTCTGAAACTCCTATGATATGGATATCATTATGTTTTATTGAATTACTTAATTCTATAATTCTCCCCTCCTGGTCTAGAAATTTTTTATCTCTCTTTCTCAGCTTCATCTTTTTCCATAATTTTATCTTCTATTTCACTTACTCCTCTGCCTCTTCAATCCTTGCCATTACCACATCTAGTTTATTTTGCACCTCATTTATAGCATTTTTTAATTCATCATGACTATTTTTTAGTTACTTGATCTCTGCAGAAATATATTCTCTGCTGTCTTCTATGTTTTTTTCAAGCCCAGCAATTCATCTTATGACTATTATACTAAATTCTTGATCAGATATATTGTTTATATCTTTTGATCAATTCTTTAGCTGTCGTTTCTTCCTGGAATTTCTTTTGAGAATTCTTCTGTTTCATCATTTTGGCTAGTTTTCTGTCCTTTATGTTTTTTTAAGAGCTTGTTATATGTCCTGCACCTGTCAGGACTACTATATTAAAGAGGAGTCATACACTGTCCAGGGCCTGGCCCTTCAGGAGGTGCTTTTTGGAGTGTGTTACTTGCTGTCTGTTGTTATGACTCTGGTTGCTTTATCTCCCTATTCTTGGTGATGTTGTGGACCCTCCACCAGATATCCTTTGATTTGTTCATTAAAGTAAGCCTATGGCCTGCCAGGTTGTCCCCGTGGGCCCCTGGAGATGTCTCTGTCACTCTGCAGCCTGGACTCTTGTAATTCATAGTCCTTTGGCCTCAACACTGCTGTGTTTGAGGGACGAGGAAACTTCGGGTCCCCCTACTTCTCTGCCAGGTTGGATCGCCAATAGAGTTCTTTGTATATTCTTGATACATATCTTTTGTCAGACACGTGACTTGCTGATATTTTCCTTAGTCTGTGGCTTGTTTTTTTGTTCCTTGGTGTCTTTTGAAAAGCAAAATTTCTTAATTTTGATTAAGTCCAGTGTTTTACCCCTTCTACTTTGGTGTAGGTGAAATAAAAGTTAAACAACACACACAAACGCATGAAGCTGACATAGGACTTGCATAAAGAATATAAAAAGGACTTTCATAAATCAATAATTAAAATATGAACAACTCAGTTAAAAATTTGTCAAAGATTTGAACACATAATTATAAAAATATGTTCAATATTATCAATCAGGAAAGTCCAAATTAAAACTATGAGATACCAAAATAGTGAGATACCACTATATACTTACTAGAATAACTAAAATTAACATTTTAGTTTATTACTAAATGTTGATGGGGATGTGTAGCAACTTGGTCATTTACATGCACAAAGTTAACTATATATTTGCACTATCAAATGGGAATTTCACTCCTAGGTACTAAGTGAAAGCATATGACCACAAAGATGTTAATGGAAGCTTTATTCAAAAGAGTCCCACAACAGGAATAACCCAATTATCCATCAACAAGAGAATGGATAAATAAATTGTGGTATATCCACGTAATTGAATGTTACCGAGCAATAAAAATAAAGTATCAATGCACATAGCAACATGAATAAATCATATAACATGCTAAACAAAGGAAGGAAGATAAAAAAGAATGCATATTCATATAAAGTTTAAGGATAGGCAAAATAAAGCTACAGTGTTAGAAATCAGAACGGTAGGTGTGCCTGGGTGGCTCAGTCAGTCAAACATTGTACTCTTGATTTTGATTCAGGTCATGATCTCCAGGTTCGTGAGTTCAAGCTGTCATCAGGCTCTGTGCTGACCAGTCCAGAGCCTGCTTGGGAATCTCACTCTGTCTCTCTCTTTGCTCCTCCTCTGCCATCGTGCTCTCTCTCTCTCAAAATAAATAAATAAATATTAAAAAAAAAAAAAAGAAATCAGAGCTCTTGTTGCCTCTGTAGGAAAAGAATAGATTGTAAGGGGTGAATTTACTCAAGTGATAGAAATGTGGAGATGTCCTAAATCATAACTGGTGGTTGCATAGGGCTGTGTATTTATTAAAACTCTGTGAATTATATGTTTAATATCTATGCACTTCAATACTCAAAAGTATCTATTGCAGATAGAGCCTTAAATATCCCAACACAGATATTCTTTGGTAGTCATCTTCAGTATTCAGAATGGGAACTTGTAGAAAAACATTCTAATAGCTAAATGAAGTCTCTTGACACAGTATAAGCCTAGTAATTTATGTTTAGTTCTCTTGGAAATGGAAAGGAAAAGGGGCCAATAGTTTGGTTATATAACATTTCAAATAATATAAGCAGTTATTAAGAGATCTATTATTTTCTGTTTAACAGTCAAACTGCATTCCTTACCCTGTCCTGAGAGAAACAGTTTTCTTGACTTTCTGATATAATCCAGTTGTTGCTTTGAAGGCACTGCTTTATAATGATAAAGACATTGCTGAATATAAAGGATTTTTCTAGATCATCATATAAATACCACCTTTGTTTTTGATCTCCAATTTATAACTGTTTGGGTTAAAAATGACTTCACTTTGGGCCACCTGTGTGCCTCAGTTGGTTAGGTGTCTGACTCTTGATTTTCACTCAGGTTATGATCTCAGGGTCATGAGTTCAAGTCCCACATCAGGCTCTGCAAATCACTTAAGATTCTCTCTCTCTTTCTCTCCCTTTGTCCCTCCCTGGCTCACACGTGCATGATCTCTCTCTGTGTGTCTCTCTCCCTCTCTCTCTCTCTCTCTCTCTCAAAAAAAAAATGACCTGCTTACTTCATCTATGTATATAAGTACCTCCCAATCCCACTGGGCCCATATCTGAAATAATGAGGTATTTTCTATCACATAAGACAAATCAATGCCCTAGTGTTATTATTAACTTTCTTATCTCATTATTACAGTTTTCCTTTTAAAGAATACAAAGGCAAGTCTGTTTTATCTAAAGCCAACTTTTCCAGCTGTGTGGCATTTCTTCCACTCTCACATTCTGTGTTATTAGCTTGAATTTATCTATCTTACATCTCACTTAATTGGCTGGTACTTTAAAGCCTCTTTGGGAAGGGAAGGGTTATAATAGATGTTTTCTATTATTAGCTTTTTTCTCAGTGGATTTTTGGAATATGTGTTTAGTGTTTGCTAGAGCAGTTATAGAATGTACCTTTGCAATAAACCAAATGTTTGTGCCTCCATCCAAATTCATATGATGAAATTCTAATCCCAATGTGAAGGCATTTAGAGGTGGGGGGGGGTTATGGGAGGTAAATTAGGTCACAAGCATAGGACCTCATGAATAGAATAAGGTGCCCTCATAAGAAAGAATCTGGAGAGCTAGCCAGCTCTTTCTGTCATGTAAGGATACAATAATAAATTGACAGTCTGCAACCTGGAAGAGAGCTCTCTCACCCAACCATGTTGGCACCAGATCTCAGATTTCCAGCTTCCAGAACTGTGAGAAATAAATTTCTATTGTTTATAAGCTACCCTGTCTGTGGCACTTTGTTAGAGCAGCCCTAACTGGAGAAAATTTAAAATTGTCACATTATACTTAGGACTGATACCAGACCACCTTCCACTGCCCACTTGATACCTGACACTTTCACTTCACATGTCACTCTTTGCAAATATAAGAGGTTTATGATAATGTAACTCCATGTATGACCTCCCATCCCTTGTGCTGTTGTTTCACCTTCAGTTTCTACTTGCCATAGCCCCCACTTTACAGAGTTATTTTTTTAGCAGTAATTTTCCTTGCAAGGAAATTAAGGAAGGAAAATTAAATAGATAAATAGATATAAATAATATAAATATAGGTATAAATATAAATATGAATCTCCCCCCGTATACCATTTCTGCAACTCTTCATTCCTCCCTCAAGATTTTAGTTTGCATATACTCTCATTTCATTATTTACAAGGTTACTTTTTTTGGTTTTTGAACACAGGTAAAAAGCTGCTTTAACATCTTTGCTAATTCTAATAGCTCTGTCATCTTCCTATTTCCTTTCCAGTGGCTATCCTGTAGTTTTCAAGTCAACAAGACTGTAAATTTTCCATTGGAATTTTAGTCTTTCTGCATGGCACAGGTTGGTATTTTCCTTCTAACTAACAGCCATTAAAATGTGAAACTAACCCAGTTTTCTATCCCTTCTACTAAATGTCAGTTTACATCAAGTATCTGCCTGTTTTGATTCACTCTCCAGTGCCTTCACTTAGGTTTGTTGTTGGTGTTGTTATTGTTAATTTCTTTTGTTTTGTGTTTATATTTATCCAGAGCTCCTGTTTGTTATCTGTGGGGACTTTAGTTCAGTCAGAGCTGCTTGGACATAGTTAAAGTTTGGGATTTTGTTTCAGTTTTTCCTCTCAGTTTTTCAGATTAGATAATTCTACTTTCTATCTTTATGTTTGCTAACCTTTTCTTCTATTTCCAATGTGACTTTTAAAATGATTTGGACAGGGCACCTGGGTGGCTGAGTTGTTTCAGCATCTGACTTCAGCTCAGGTCACGATCTCACAGTTCGTGAGTTCAAGCACTGCATCGGACTCTGTGCTCACAGCTCAGAGCCTGGAGCCTGCTTCGGATTCTGTGTCTCCCCTCTCTCTCTGACCCTCCCCTGCTCATACTCTGTCTCTCTGTCTCTTAAAAATACATGAACATTAAAAAATAAATAAATAAAATGATTTGGACAAATTTTACATTACTTATTTTACATTTCCATTCAAAAATTTACCTTCAGGGTTTTTTTTTAATAGATTCCATTTCTCTTTTATTGGATTCCTCTTATTGTCATTCATTTAGACTTCTCTTTAAGATCATGGTCATACTTTCAATGGTTGCTTTAAATTCTTTGTCCATTAAATCCACCATCTAGGCCATCTTTAGGTTTATATTTATTTATTCATTTATTTATTCATTTATTGTATATCTAGTAATTTATATAATTAGACATTTTAGTTGATATACTGTAGAGACTTAATTCTATTGTCTTCTGAAGGATGTTGAGTTTTATTCTACCAGGTAGTCAATTGGTGGCTGATCCCTTTGAATTTCTGTACTCCTGACTTTATGCTTTGTCTGTAGAAATACTGAAGTGTATAGCAATCTCCCTGAACTTGATGAGATTCACTTCAAATTCTGTCTTCTTTAGGGAGAAGCTCATAAATTTCCCAAGACAAAGAGCCAGAGTAGACATGAGATTCATCTCATGAATTTCCTTTTCACAGATAGTGCAGCATTATGCCACATGTTGTATAATACTTGTAATTGATTTTGATTATATTTTTTGTACATGCTTATAATTATATATAGCAGGAGGATACTCTAGTATAAATTATGAGCAAAGAAGTTCCCTATCCTCTATCTCTACCAGTTCTATCAATATTTAAATGTTATCAAATCTCTTCCAAAGAGAAACTAATAAACATAGCCCTTAAAATTACATGTCTCCCACTACCTACTACCCCATTTCTCCACTTAGCCAGTCTTATTAAAGTATAAGATACTGTAAGATACAATATAGGGATAATAATAACAAATTTATAGAAAACAATCATTTGACAGATATTATCCTAAGATTTTTTTTGAGTACATTGAGCATCAGAAACATATTTTTTAAATGTGCTGTATTAAAAACAATTCAGAGGATACTGAGGGTGATGTATTAAGGAATTCTTTTTTAAACAAAGCAAAATGTTGTTCTTTGTGTATGAAGACTCAGACAGAAATTATGACACTGAGCTGAGAGCATTAGGCTGAGGCCAAGTCACTCATGTGCTTGTGCTTATAGGCTGGCAAGCTATTCACGTTGTAAGACTCACCTCATACTTCACTTTCTCTTTGAAATCATAATTTCACTTATTCTAATTCACTGCTTATCCTTAAGTTGTAATTGTCTGCTTATGTGCCCTGTACACTTCAGAACTCCTACAGCTGGATATGTTCTGTAATTCTTTGTCTCTACAAAATCATGCACAAAATTTGGTCCTTAATAGTGGTTGGATTAATACTAAACACATGCTACAATTATTTTTCCCCCTTTATCTTCATTTAAAATGGAAATCAATTAGAATAACAATTAAAGCAATTACAAGTACAGCTAAGTGACCCCAGCTAACAGGCAGGTCAGAGAGAGAGAGAGAGAGAGAGAGAGATAAGAAAAGAATAAATCTATACAGTTGCAAGAACTTGTAACCATGCTCAAACATTTAGTTGTTTTTTCACTCACTGGCTAACATTGCCAAAATGTTTTATTTATGAGTACTATTTTTAATTGTGTAATTACTGTAATACCTTTACCTAAAGATCTTTCTAACAATTACTATTAGTATTGGCCTGGGTGTGGAGTGATGTTAGGAATTTCTCATCTCTGAGCTGTGAGAACAGTGATTATACTCTCCGGGTTCAGTCCTCACCGAGGAGAGCACTCCATTTCTAAGATCAAGTGATCTAGTCATGTGGAAGGAGAAGAAACATGGCCAAGATTGGAAGAGCAGGGCTCTACATTGAGAGAAGGGCACTGATGGAGCTGGGAAGCCACACCCATCTCTCCTTGAAGTGGAGGAGCAGAAAGGAAAGAACCATATCCTACATGCCACCCAGCCGCTTGGACAATGTGTCTAATAGGAGAGGGTTTGAGAATAAGAGATACAACTTCATGTTTACATTTACTAGGTTCTTTTACTATTCACTTTGGAATGGCCAAAGGAGTGCTTTGAGATTCCTCACACTAGGGCATTCTAACTGACTCTGTGGTTTTGGAAACATTCTCCTAGTGTCCTCAGACCTTGATCAACAGAGTCAGTATCTCAAAATCCCTATGCAACTGATGTTGCCACCTGATAGAGGATTTATATAAAATATTTGTAGTTCTTTCAAGTTTGCTTAAAATATAGCAATGCTTATTTCAACTGAAATAATATGAAATATTTACATAGTGCATGACATTCATTTTGTTGTCAGTCTCTTATCCAGGATTGGTAGATACATGCCAAACATATAATTCTTTGTATTGAATTAGTTTAACTTTCTTGTATGGCGAAGTAGTGTCATAAAGCACACATTTAGATAAAAGAGGTTATGCCAGAGACATTACACCATAAATATGTTCTATTGAGATTTTGACCTTTCTTTTCACATACTGAAAAATAAGTAGGATTGTCTAGAGTTAGTTTTATAAATTTTGAGGATTTTACACAAATTACATTGTCCAAAAATATGTTCCATACTTCCCAAAATGTGTTGCTTCATTCTGTCACCAAGGTTGGAATTCACTGAGTTAAGTCTCATTAGGCATCAAATAAAACTTGAAATTCTGAATGGAGGGTAGATGTCAGTGATATTCAACCTAGTATGACCATGTTTAGATCCATTGCTTTCTCTTCAACATCTAGCCCATGTCAGCAATTCTGAGGGTTCAGGAGTCTTAACTGGAACAGAGGGAAGGAAAAACAAAACAAAGCAGTTTAATAGAGATCCCCACAAGGCAAAGTAAGCTAACCTGAGTCACCTCTATGTTAGTTCTGAGTAATCAAGATGTAGCACAAGTAGAGTGTCTGCCTAAGAGGTTAGACCTGGTATGGAGAAAGTTAAGAAAAAAGACCCAAAGATCTTTTAAGACTAAGTTTTAAAGACTAAGGGGAGGTGGATGGCAACGATAGGAAGATTCTCTAAACTGTAACAGGAAGACCAAGATAATAACACGCAGCCTGGCAGCCACCAATAACCACCCACAGGACATCTCTGCATACAAGTCTTGGATTGCCAACATCTATGCAAACAATGAAATAATCTGGGATAAATATTAAGAAAATGGTACTAATGATGTGTTCATCAGGTTAGGCTATTTATAGCATTCATGAATAATGGCAACCTTATCAGTGAATAATATAATTCATTTTAAATATAACAGGTCTTTATGAAAGATTTCAAAGTATGCCTTCTACTAGCACCCATATCTTGATTTATAAAACCTGATCCATTAAAGGAATCAGAGCTCCTTGTAGAGATGATTGGCTTCAGGAGTTGGGAAGGGAAAGTACAATATGATTCTGGAACAATTTGTTGTGCCAGAAAGTAAGGAAGTACTCAGAAAATAATGGAGGAATATATAAAGGATGTAGGTTTCTATAGAAGGAGTATGTCCAAAACATAGGATAATATGAGCAACATTAAAAAAGAAAGAAATCAGAATTGTTATTGCCTTTGTAGGATAAGAAGAGATTGTGGGGCGCTGAGGTGGCTAAGTCAGTTGAGTGTCTGACTTCAGCTCAGGTCATGATCTCATGATTCATGAGTTTGAACCCTTTGTTGGGCTCTATACTGACAGCTCAGAGCCTGGAGCCTGCTTCGGATTCAAGTCTCCCTCTCTCTCTGCCCCTCCCCTGCTCAGCTCTGTCTTTCTCTGTCTGTCTCTCAAAAATAAATAAACATTAAAAAAAAAAAAGTAGATTGTAAGGGGGCAACAGTGAATTTTCTAAATAATTTCCTGGATTCAAACATGTAGTATGGTTGTATAAATGATACTGTCATCTGAGAAAACTGGTGAAGGGTTTGCAGGAATTTTATACTACATTTGCAACTTTTTTCTAAGTCTGTAAATATGTCTATAAAATTAAAAGTTAGAAATGAGAAAAATGAGTGCCTTTAATTTTTTTAAGCAAAACTCTATTGATTGGTTCTAGGAAATGGCTAGTATAAGTACAATAATAGAAATGATGATATGATATATAGCTTATTGGTTGAGTTTCATTTAATTTTTAAGGCAAAGACATCAGTGCTCTAAGTGGTGCTTTACTACAAGTGCTGCCTCTCAGAATTGCTGGATATATTCTTAAGAAATCTTGACCAGAACAATTAGAGTTGATAATCAATTGTGATATAGCTTTAAAGATACACGATCACTAGGAACCTTTTTCTGTGAAATTTATCACATCCACCAGATTCCTGATAATATTTGTTCTATTGCTGTTAACCTTAAAGAAAATGATAAAAACCTCTTTTGAGTCACTTATAAAATTAGAGCAAGATTATTCAGCTTCTCTATTTCTTATAATGTGGAGATTTAAAAAAATTGATAAAAACGAGTACCATAGAACAGTTTTGTTATGAAAGTGATTTTATAATATAAATTCCTTAGCAGGTATCCCATATTACTGATCTTTTAGTCTCATATGAAACTTGTAGCTGATTGAGAATTTAAGAACATTCTTTGCCCTTGGCTGTTTCCTTGAAGAAGATTTCCTTAGCCCTCTTGCCAAGCCCTCAAATGCTACTTCCTGTCTCAGAACTTAGGCTTACACTGTCCTGAGGTTTGTTTTTCCCTGTGTTCACCAGCCTAACTTGACTCATCCTTTACTTTTTAACTCATCACCCTCTAATAACTAATCTCCTTGATATCTTTTCTTCTTTCCTTCTTCCCAACCCAGTCCCCACTTTTTAACTAAAATACTCCCCTTGGACAGAATGGTTAAGTGATCAATCACAGCGATTTATAATTACTTCATGTCTCGGGCTCCCTCACTAAGTTGTAAACTCCTTGAGTTTTATTCAAAGGCTAAATCTTTTTATTTCCATATCCCCTTTTATTAGGAGAGTGCCTGGTACCTAGTAGAAATGCAGGAATCCTTTGACAGAGACATAAGTGAATGAGTGAATGACCTAGGAGAAAAGAAGATAAATGGTAACTTTTATAATAATAATGTATATATAATATATATAATATATAATTAGGTTATAGATGTGTTTGTTAGCTTAATTGTGGTAATTACTTGAAAATGTATACATATGTCAAATAATGACATTGTATATTTGAAGCACATACTTTTTATTTGTCAGTTATACCACAATAAAGCTGAAACAATTAAAATCTATTCTGCTTTATACAACCAATAACTTAAAGAAAGATAAGACAGAAAATGATTCAAATTCAGGAAAGAGTAACCCAAGCCCAGGTTACAAACTCATAAAATTTGTCAACCTAAGCAATATTCTACAGTCTCTTTGGGCATACATATTTCAGAATTCCAGGTATCTAATGTAATGCAATAAGAGTATAGTCAGCCCAAACCAAAATGCTGTGTTGTGGTTTTCAATTTGGCCCCCCTTCTAACCACCACACCAATTCACAGAAAGGTGCATGAGCACATGCATGTGTGTGTGAGCGTGTGCATGTGTGTGTGAGCGCATACACGCGCGCATGCGCACACACACACTCACCTCTCCAATTTCTGCCATTCTGGCCTCCATCTCCATTTCAAAATTAACCTTGCCTTCTCTTATTCCTAAAATACTAATTAAATTACATCAAAAAGGAGTAATATTTATCCTTTCTAAGTAACATTTACACCTTAATATAGAGGCCTTAAGTAAAAACATAACTAAATTTAAATTAAAAATATAACTAAAATTAAAATTCCTAGATATGACAGAAAAATGAATAAAAGTAAGTTTGCCTTGCTTTGCTTGTACTAAGAAAGAATGTCTGCTTAACCTAAATATAGGCTCATCCCTATATCTTTGGTGATGATCAGAATACATTTAACACTGATAGGTCTTAAGAACATGAGAAGTTATTTTCACAGGGTTTTGAATAGTTTCTAGCTTTCCAAAATGCCTATTATTCTTTACCACATTCTTTTTAAAAAATTTTAGATGTTTATTTTAGAGAGAGAGACAGAGTGCAAGTGGGGGTAGGGCAGAGAGAGAGGGAGATACAGATTCTGAAGCAGACTCCAGGCTCTGAGCTGTCAGCACAGGGCCCAGTGTGTAACTTGAACTCACAAGCTGTGAGACCATGACCTGAGCCAAAGTCAGACGCTTTAACCGCCTGAGCCACCCAGGCACACCTTTACCACATTCTTCATCTAATTTCTTTCATCACCCTTTGAACTGTGTCATGTACCTTATAGGCATTTCTTTTTTACAAATTTTGTTTACTTAAAGATCATAAGCTTTATAATTATGTGATATGTTCTAGGTCCCAACTTATTTCTTGAGATCAAATTAATTATTAACTCATGTAGCCTAAAAAAGCTACTCACAAAAGGCTAAATCAGGAAGTAGGGTAGTTGCTAAGAAAATCTGGTTCAACATCTCATTCATGTAGGGAGTGTGTTCTGTTTATGTATTTCTTTTCCAGTCTTTGTTTCTCTATAAATTTTTCTAATGTTTATTTTTGAGAGAAAGAGACAGAGCACAAGCAAGGGAGGATGGAGAGAGAGGGAGACACAGAATCGAAAGCAGGCTCCAGGCTCTGAGCTGTGAGCACAGAGCCCCACGTGGGACTTAAACCCACGGACCATGAGATCATGACCTGAGCTGAAGTCAGACAACCAACTGAGCCACCCATGTGCCCCTCTTTGTCCCTCTATAAATGTAAATTACTCAGAAATGACGTTTTCAGTTAACTTTTGCAAAAATGTATGCTTTGACTTTGCACAACATGAATTTCTGGATAAAGCTCAGTTAACTGCAAGTTATTGGAAAACTTTTTGATTTAGATGTTGATTTCTGTGGTTTACATAAAAGAGTCTCAGCTTGAGAAAATAGAGAGAAAATGTGTTTCATTTGAAGTTCATCAATAGCTTAATAAACTCTTTATAATTCCTTCATCATACGCATCAAGTACATGTGACTCTAAACTCTATCCTGTAGAATTAACTTAAAACTTAAAATATGAAGATAGTTAATTTTTAGAAAACAAACTTTAAAATCTTAATTTTGTAAACTTGATTTTGTAACTTTTACATTTCAGTGAATGAGAAAATAGGTATCTATTCTAGATTTTAAATTAAATATTTTTAACTGATGCCATGGTATAGAAAGTACATAACTAAACCTATATACACCAAGAATAAACAAACAAACAAACAAACCATAGTTACTTTTCATTACAAACTCAAAATAAAAGCCTATGGATTACTTTACTAAACTCTGGACATAACAGGTTTACAATAGCTACTCTAAATATATATGAGTCCCACTCAAGTGCTATATTTGCTTGCTCAGTCAGGCAAAGTCATATGCTTTACAGAATTGTTAGGAGTTAGACACAGAAGCGTGTTGTGAAAATATTTAAGTGTAATTTTTAAATATTTAAACTATCTTAAAGTTAATGTGGCTTGTGAACACATACTGCTTTCAAAATGCATCTCTTCCCAACCCACCTCCACAACTACAACATAACTAATCCAGAATAAGTACACATAGGGGAAATTCCAGTCTCCCCTCTAAACTAAGGAAGACAGTCATATAAATAACCCCAAATTTCAGGCATTTCTCTTTAATACACAGTAGATTACATCAGATTGTAGAAGTATATGATCAAGTTTCAAATCATCTATTTGACCTCTGTTATAATAGAAACATGTCAGCAAAATCATGGTCCATTTTTACAACACTGAAGTTGAAATAACAATAGTGTTGGGAAGGAAAAAAAAAATGTTTCTCTACCCTTCAAGTTTCTTCTTCCTGGTCTCAGAATTAAAATGACATGAGACAGATTAATAGTAGAAAAGCAAAATTTGGTAACATGTATCCCTCTTGTATATGCATGGGAGAGATCCAGAAAAACAGAATAACTCACTGAAATAGTGTAAACCATCATGTTAAATACCATCCCCAGATATAAACAAAAGAAAATGTTGATTTAGGGAGTCAGTAATGGGAGGTTACCAAGAAAAGTACAGTAAAACAAGGGAAAGGTTGTTATGTAGATTAAAGTCCATGCCTCTCTACTGATAACTGTTTCTGGAGATTTAGACTCATTAGTCCCTTCCAGGGACTAAGTGAGACAGCCTTACAAATGGAGATTTCCTTTATACAAGTAAATGACTCTTATAAAGGGGTGATTTCTGCTTGGTTTTCAGAGCTTCTCTTGTGTCTGTTTCTTAAAAGTAGCCAGCTTAGAAAAATCAATACGCCAGAGAGACTTATCTTGCAGTGGCAAAATTTGCTCCCCTATAATAGCTACATTTGGGGCAAGAAGTGATTCATGAGGCTTGCTGAGAAAGCTCAATTTAAATAATTTTGTTACTGTAAATCTTTTTGGTCACAGGACAAAAGAGTCAGGAACCAGAAAACACTAATGAGCAGGGAACCTAGTGGCCATTATAATGGTTTAGAATGGATTTTTCCCTGAAAAGGGGAAGGTTTTTTTTTTTTTTTTGATAATTCAATTGACTTCTTGATTAAAAAGTTCCAGTTGGCCAGAAACCAATGCTGATTGCAGAAACTAATACTGAATACAGTATTTGTGGCAGTAGGAGTTTTAGTTGGCTGGTGTGATGATAGATGCTCTAGAGGAACACTGTGTCTGGGAATTGCTTCTTTTTGGTGATACTGCTATTGACTGCCTTGAGAAGCTGGGCTTGGACACTTGGCATACAGGCTCTGCACCCCAATGTATCATCTAATGGGATCATTTTTGAGAGTCAAAGAGGATGCCTATAATATGAGAGAAAGTTGGCAGGAGTAAATAGAAACTTCTGGGGAAAAAAAAAAGTCTATTGTCACCCTACCTGCATCTGACACTGGGCCATGGTCTTGTGTAGGTCAAAACATAGCAACTGCCCTCTCATAAGTAGTCTGCTGAAGCATTGAAAATATTTGTTGCTTGGAATCTGGCAACACTGAACAAAATAGAGCAGATTTTTACTTTTGAAGTATAAAAAATGTGTTCCACTGTGTTTGGTATTTTGGAGAATGGTTTCACCTAAAGAAGAGAAAAAAATCATACAAAGGTGAATTTACTCCATAGAGCTAGTCATGACTTGCATAATGTATACTTCATTTGGAAAGCTAGATCTCAGAATTAGCAAATATCTCTGAGTCTGGAATACTAAGAGATCTCTAAGCCAGTTTAAGCCAGAGGTGGAGGATACAATGCCATCTTTCTGTAATATAGTTATACCTTTAAAAATCTCAATTTAGGAGGATGCATCTGAAAACAAAAATATAATGTTTACATGTATACATACTTATGTATATTAATGTTTACATATATTCAACATAGATAGATAGACATACACATACATAAAGGAAAAGGAAAAAATTCTCAACATTTTAGTCTCTTAGTTGTCTCTCTGGCTGAGAGAAAAGGCTTAGGGTTTTTGAAGGCTATCATGTAGTTTGTAGAATTTGTAAAAATGCTACAGAACCAGTCTTGGAAAATAGGCAGGGTTTCCACCTATCAAGGAAAAGAGAAAGGAAAGATTTGAATGTGCAGCTTCCACAAGGAGACATGGATGCTTGTCTCCTACTAAGACTCATAAAAGGTGGAATTCCATCCAAAAAGGAAGAATGTGAGGAGTCAGTGCCCAAATCACTAAGGCCACTCCACCATTCTTGAAGGTATAAAAACAAGGAACTAAAAAAAAGAAAGAAAAATCAAGTTGGCCTCAGAATTCTCTGAAACATAGAAGGGAAAATGTATAGTAATTTGGGTAAAAAGCTTGAGACCCAAGATTTTTATATTCAGCTAAGTTGTCATTCACGGAGAAGACAGCATATCTAGAAACTACATAACTTTGTAACCCTAGTGGAGAAACTAATGAGGTTTTGGGGTGATGGTAGGGTTCATGAGGTCCAGAGCTGATGGCCAGGAGAGAATTCTTGAGACATCTTTGGTGTAAGAAGGTGATTTTATTAAAGCATGAGGACAGGACCCATAGGCAGAAAGAACGGTACTGGGGTTGTGACAGGTAACTGGTTTTATACCATGGATATGAGAGATAAAGTCAAAAGGGAAGTTTCCAAAGAGACTTTCATATGCTAAAGACTCACAGATTACTGAAGGCCTAGCTATTGTCAGGCTAAGTTTCTTTTTGCCTCTAGCAAAACATTAACATTAAGACAGTAGGGAGTACCTGGAGAAATGTTATACTCCATATTTGCCTCAAGTATTTGTCCATGGCTGCAGGTTATAAGGAAATTTAATTTTACTAGCCATTTCCTTCTTGCCTTTGTTCCCCACATCACTATGGAGGGGAGGGTGATACTAGGGTCTCCAGGAAACTGAGTCTATAGGTTTCTGGAGATGAGGCTCTTAATAAGATTGCCATTTTCTTCTCATTTACTAAGACATTTGTAAACTGATAGAGACTCTATCAGTTTAACCATTTGTTTTCTGTCTTTTCCTTTGTCCTTGGGTCCTTTGTCCTCCTCAGTCAGGAATGCCTGAGGAATGTCAAACATATCCAACCTGGGGGAGGTGGGGGGTGCTAGCTTGTGCTTGGCCCTCATCTTGGCTTATGGTCCCTCATCAAGACCACTTAAGGAAGTTCTCTAGCCTAACTGGGAGATTGATTAACATAAAGAAGTGATGTCAGTATCAACACTTATATTAAGCATGGAATTTCAGAATTACCTGACTAATTATAAATATAAATATAGCTTCAAACATAGTCAAATACATAGTTATTTAAAGAATACAAATTAATGTAAAATAATAAAATAATTTTAAACACATCATATTATAAAAAGAATAAAATTTGGGAAGCAAGAAGAAAAATGGGTACTAATTCATTTTCAGATAAGGACAGATGGAATTTAGTTATTTTTGAAGAAGAAAATGGAGAAATAATTATATATAACATATGTATTAATATATAAATAATTTCAGAAAAAAATGAGATTAAATAATGTATGGAATAAAAACAGACTTTTTTCCAAAAAATCTAGAAAATATAAACAGAAATATAATAAGCAGAGTAAAAGCTAATTTAAAAAAAAGAATAGATAAGTATAAAATATGTCACAAAATTAAAATTATATACTCTAAGATTTTTGTAATTTAAGAAATGAAGAACATGTTTTAAAAAGGAAAATGAAGAGTGTTAACCCATAAATACTGTGTTTGGGTACTGTTTTTTTTTTAATTGTGGCCAAAAGCAAAGACACTATTGCCAATGTATAGACAATGTATATGCAGCTTCTAATATATAACTCTGTTTGTAAATTTAAGGTTGGAAGACCTACTGAGTAGTTCATTCAAGTGTCACTTCCATATTTATCTAATCCAGTGTTTTAGACTGTCAGTTACTCCCTGATTTGATTCTCACTTAAATGATGTAATTTCAAATCTATAATCTTATAGGGAAACAGAAAGCATTTCATAAACTTCAGTAAGGGATAATTATGTGGACAATAGTTGTGGTTGTTGTTGTTTTTCTAAACATAAGCAACTGAAAATTCAGGGCATTTCAAGTCATTCTGCTATGATTCTATGTGAAAAGGTGACTATTTTCACCTTTCTTTAAATTGTTCTTGAAATTGTTATTTCCTTCCTAGTAGCTGTAAGTGAATTATTTTTACAAAAAATATTTGATATTTAGAGATTTCAAGTAGAGCTATAAATGATTTTACATTAACCTAAAATAGAATGTTTGGTATAAAGTAAGCAACTATCTGGGGTAATTAATTCCCATTTGAAATGTATGATTACAAAAAACCCAACCTTGATAATAGTGTAAACCTTAAGTTGCCCAGTGAATTTCCTGTCATAAATATGAAAGTACTCCAGTTATGGAAAGTTAAAAATAATATTTGCTGGAGAATATTAGATAACATATTAGAGAAACATCATGATAATATTGGAAGTATGGCTTTTGCACCATTGCTAATTTGTCATTTTTCAGAAAAGAGAAAAAGAAATACCCATTTCTTGTTGATTCAAGATTTTAAAACAAAAGTCCACATATTGTGATTATTTAGTGGGTTTCATAAGACATTTTCATCTCTCTTTTAAAACTATTTCTTGAAGAAACTTAGAAAATATTTCTGCAGTTTCCCTAGCTGTAATTTGTCCAGTTATATCCCTAAGTTCCTCTGATTTTGGAATGTCCTTTAAATTAGTAGTTGGGTCTAAAGTTTGATCAGTAGAGTTTGATTGTTTTTGTTTGTTTGCTTGTTTGTTTTATGGCCAAAATCACTTCATAAGTGCTATGATTTTTTTTCCAAAAAGAGAAACATATATCTTTTTTTGTTATGTTAATGACCAGGGATGTTCAGATTTATGAATTCTTTAAGAGTTGAAAATTGAGTATAAAGCGATACATACTCTTAGCTATTTTTTACCCAGAGGTATAATTTCTATAAGAAAGCTGAATAAAATTTGATTCTTTCTTTTTATTTTCTGTTTTTCAAAAAAAAATGTTATTAGCATCCTTCAATTTTGAATATAATAGATATAATTATTGGCTTCAATTTTTTTTGGCCTCTGGTTTTCTCCTCATGGTTTTTGCTATCTGACTGCAGATTTTCTCAATAAAAGCTAAGTGTATTCTGTAACCCCTTCACTTTGAATCCAACTACATGATTTCTTTTAGCTGCCAGTAGGATATTAGCAAATATGAAATAAGCAGAGGCATGAAATACATTTAGGTGGTTCGACTTTCTTTTGTACATTTGTCTTTATCATGAGAAGAACATTTCCTAAAAAACCTGCCCATCCAAGGAAGCTGAGAAAGATGTGAACCTGAAATTTGGAACTAAGACCAGCCTAGATTAACCTCCTCCAGCCTGCATATATACAAGAAAGAATAAATAATTTTTTTATTCTCCTAAGTTTGTGTGTGGTTTTACGCAGACTTTTTGTGGCAACAGCAAATAAGCTCACCAGTAGTTTTTTTGTTTCTAGTTTTATTTTAGTTTATTCCATGTTTGTTTATTTTTGAGAGAGAGACAGAACATGAGCAGAGAAGGGGCAGAGAGATAGGGAGACACAATCTGAAGCAGGCTCTATGTTCTGAACTATCAGCAGAGAGCCCAATATGGGGCTTGAACTCACGAGCTGTGAGATCACGACCTGAGCCAAAGTCAGACACTCAACCGACTGAGCCATCCAAGTGCCCCTGTTTTTATTTTTTTAGTACCATTAAGGACTTGTGAATTTAAACACATATGTGTTTCAGTCATTTACAGTTACTTTCTTTAATTAAGTTATGATTGCCTCAACGTTGGACCAAAGTGGGAACATTTTCATATCTATGTCCTTTAACATAATTCTAACGGTCTTTGATAACCTAGGACTCAAAAATTATTTAATTCAGTCCTATGTCTTATTCAAATAACAGAAGTAGTAAAGAATGAAATGGGTATAAGAAAGTCTAGACAAGTTCTAATTATTTTCTGTAATTATTATCTCAATATTTTCTTAAAAATTGTTTACTGAATGAAATAGTATTTTAAGGGGGTGAATGACATAATTTTACAAATACCTTACACATTGTTTTCTGTGCCTATTGGGTAAATACCTCCAACACAAAGCAATTTAAATGCCAATAGAGTATCAACAATGGCAGTGTCAACTCTGTGTCCCCTTCCCAAACATAATAGCCTATAGCCGCCATGAACACACACCTATACTTCATCTTCCTGAATAACTTCTGGAAAGACACAATAAAAGGAAACTTCACTTATTCAGAAAAATTCTAGTAACTGGGCTAAGGATTGGAGATTTTACTAAGTTACTTACTCATTTTTTAAAATTCATTCATTCATTCATTAACTTATGAAACAGCATTGGCCGGGGTGGGGGGCAGAGGGTGAGGGAGAAAGAGAATCTCAACCAGGCTCCACCCCTGGTGCTAACCCTGTTTCAGGGATCAATCTCTCCACCGGGAGATCATGACCTGAGCTGAAATCAAGAAGTGGACACTTGACTAACTGAACCACCTGGTCCCCCCAGGGATTATATTTAATAAGCAATTACCTTGTTTCAATTCAGTGATGTCTATAATAAGCAATATTCTCAATCTATTTCTACGTATACAGTAAATCTTATGCTCTACACATAGAATTATCATTATTTATGTAAGACAAACTATAAAACTACAGAAAAATATGGTATTGGGAATAATACCACAATCTAGTGGTCACTTAATTATTACTATCAATGAACATTTTACCAATAAAAAGTTTTTCTATTGAAAATAGACTGTTATTAGTCAACTAAAGTTGAAATGAAATATATCCTGCAAAACTCAAAATGTTTAAGTGTCCCTCATATAGAAATATACTTTTTTTATTTTCAGATATCTATATGTTTACTCTGCTTGATTTATTATATTTGTGAGAATTATCTTCTTCTTGAAACAATAATTCCTCAAGTATAATGTTAAAAGAATCCTGAATGAGAGATCAGTGGAGAATATGTCCATTCCTTTTGATATTCCTAAAATGTTATGCAGTGCTTTAATTGACATTCTTGTTTAATTCATTTTACCTTTTATGTCAATCATAGTAAAATTTATTCCTTAATTGCAACTATATAAAATATTTTCACTTGAAATATTATTTGAAAAATTATTACTTCTTCACTAAAGTAATACTCTAATTCTTCACAAAATGACATGACTTTTTAGGGAGCAATGCAAATAATTCTCAAAGAATTTATAAGTCTACATGGCTTTTTTAGGTTGAATATGGCCCAAATATTATTGGATAACTATATGACAATATTATTTTCCAAAGATTTTTGTCAGATTCTAGTTATATAAGATACTAGATAAAAATAAATGCCTAGACCCAACTAGAGAAGAGAGTCAGTCATAAGTCTGGGTAAATGTGTTAAAAATCTAGTTTTAGGGGCACCTGGGTGGCTCAGTCACTTAAGTGTTGGACTCTCAGTTTTGGCTCAGCTCATAATCTCACTGTTTCATGGGTTCCAGCTCCACATTGGGCTCTGTGCTTACAGTGCAGAGCCTGCTTGGGATTCCCTCTCTCTCCCTCTTTCTCTGTCCCTTCCCTGCTCACATTGTCTCTGTCACTATCAAAATAAATAAACTAAAAAAAAAATCTAGTTTTAATCCATCATTAGACAAATCAGTTAGACCTTGACTCAACGTCTAGTATGCTAATAGTTATTATCATCATGATGTCAGTCATAATGTTATTCTTATTGTGATTTAAGTATATCTAAAGTGATTATGGTAGTTTTTAAATATCTATGCACTTTTCTTTACCTAGAATTTAAAAAGGACAAATATCAAAAAGTTGAAAGGTTAATAATTTTCTATCATCACCTGTCCAGATACTGTTAATGTTTTAAGGTACAACTCAAAAGTTTTCATCTCTATATCTAAAAAGGAATGATCTTTCCTTCCTTTGAACTTTTATTGTATTTCATTACCTCAGTCATTTATCAGTGGCTTATTTATATGCATGACATATCTTTGAGAGTAAGAAATATTTCCCTGAGCATGAGATCTAAAGTCTTGCATATAGTAATTTTCACTAAATATTTGTTGAATGAATGAAAAATTAATTAATGGATTGTGTCAGCAAAACAAAAGATGATAATGTTATCTTTATCTGGTAAACAGACCTTTAAATATTCAAATGCAGTAAATGTGTTGTTAATGTATTTCAAGACATGTGCTTCCCATTTGATGCTTGGATTGTCAAATGCTCATGGCTTATTATAATACCCTGTAGCTTATGAAATTTGAAAAAGAAAAGTGACTAGTTGTATTTGCATATTTCTCAAAACCATTATTTCTTATGTTTCTCCTATTGAATAATTCATAAAATAAATAAATAGTTTTAAAGTAGAAATACCAAGAGACAATAAAATATGTCTCTATTAGAAAGAGAGGAAAATAGACATATAATTTAAAAATCAAAAACATATGTAATATTCATTAGTTGCAGGTGAACATTACATACAAATGAGTCTCATCTATTCAGTCAACAAACACTTGGGGAGGACTGGCCTAGGTAGGGAGAAATGATTAAAAAACAGACCATTTTTTCTTGAGGAATTCCCTTTATTAAGATAGAATATAGGAGTATAAAAACCTAAGTACAAAATGGCGAATTAAGTTCTCTAAAGAGATAACTGAAAAGAGCTAAAGGAAGACTGAGAAGTACAGAGGCAACTAAAAAAAAAAATGGTTTCAGGAGGGCAATCAGGAACTTCAAAGCGGAGGTGGCATTTGAACTAATCGTTAACGTGTACGCTAGTTTATCCTTCGCGTGTTTGTCTATTTGTGTGGAAAGGCACACAAAGATACAAAGAGCGTAAGTTCAATTTAATGAAGGCTGAAGAAATATGAAAGATTTTGGAACAGGACATAATTGGGTATGGCTTGGTATCTATTAAATGAATGTCTTGGAGTAGTTGAAGAGTTTGCTCCTAAAGAAATTGACTTAGAATGACTTCAGAAAAAGGACTATAACAGAGTTTCTAAATGTTAGGCTTCTATCCTTGAGGTAATGGAAAGCTGTCAGAGGTTTTTAGGTGGTAAATAAAATAATGAAATTTGTGTTTAAGTCAATAACTCCAGTTGATGCTACAGTTAAAAGTAAAAATTACACAAATATATTTAAGCATATTTTTGGATTTTGTCTTCATAAATTGTGCTTTGTTAGCAGCTTCATTTCACTGGGAAACTGAAATCAAATAAGTTGCAAAACATTTGATTCCTGAGATAGAAATACCTAAATTATGATGTTCTTTTTTGTTATTGGAAGGTTTTTAGTAACGATTTTCTAGTTACTTTCTAGTAAGGGCAGGAAATAATTTCTATGTTCTTCATTCTAATAAAGCTGTTAAATCTCTCCACCTCAAAGGTTATATATATAAAAAAAAAGTCTGTAGGATATTTTTGTTTCTGAAGCATTGTAAGGAAAACCAAAACTCTCTTGTCTATGAGGATTTTTTTTGTGTTTATTTATGTTTGAGAGAGAGAGAGAGGGTGGAGGGAGGGAGGGACAGAGTGCAAGCGGAGGAGAGACAGAGAGAGAAGGAGACACAGAATCTGAAGCAGGCTCCAGGCTCTGAGATGTCAGCACAGAGCCTGACGCAGGGCTCAAACCCATGGACCGGGAGACCATGACCTGAGCCAAAGTTGGATGCTCAACCGACTGAGCTACCCAGGCACCCTGAGGATATTTTGAGCAATATAAGAAGTCGGAGGCTGCAATTATTTATTAATTGAATATTATGTATCAGTCACCTTTTTAAGCTGCATTTATCTACATATGTCCACTGATTTTCATTTAGCCCTAAGAGATGTACAGATGTGGAGTCTGAGGCCAAGAGAAGTTTAGTACCTTCCCTGGGTTCATACAGTAACAGTGGCAGAGTTATTTGACTTCAAAAAGTAATGCTAATAATAAGTTTTAAATAACAGCTATTTTCCAGACATTCTAATAGTGAATTTGATCTTCTACATGTAAATGTAGCTAAAACATTTTATAATTGCAAGATATTAAGCCTCAAACTGGATAGAAATATAGTTCAATTTGTAAAAGAAAAATACCCATTATCTAGAATAAAATACATAGAGATTCTCGCATAAGTAGGAGAACTGAAGTTCCTGATATTAGCTCTCCCTGTATAATCTCCATTTATAACTAACACCTGGTATAATGTACAGTGTGTTTTCCAATGAATTGAAGTGACTCTTGTTATGTTGCCTGGCATCTATGAGATTTTTATGTAGCAGATAATCCAAATAACTCTTGGCAAGAAAGGACATATTGAAAAAAGAAAGCAACTAAAATATGACTTTAAAATAAAAATTACTGTGGATGGAAAGATTTTTATCTTAACTCTTTCATGTGATACATTTGAAGATAACCATTTAGAACTAAATTTGGAGGTCTTCCAATTTTCCTGAGTATATAACATGATAAGAAAGTAAATTACTTTCCATCCTGAGTAAAATACATATACACTTCCCACTGAACTCTTCAGGAAAAACAAGAGTGGTTCTTTAGCATTCTTCTTCAGGGTAGATTAGCCTAGGGCATAAGTACTATCTTTTGTTTTGTTGGTCAGTGCATTTACTACCAGTGGTGAATCATGGGATGGTCCAGCTGGAGGGAAATTTTGAGGTAGTACTGCAGTTCTCAAGTCCATAATGCATAGATAAGGGAACTAAGATGCAAAGAAATGAGGGTCACTCGGTGAATTCGTGTGTGATGGAAATGTTGAGAATTATTTGGGACAACTGAGTATCACTTAGAATAATTAAGCATTTCTAGAACAATGATAAAGATTTAGGGATTATTCAAAGTACAGTTGAGAAGGTTGTAGAATGAATGACCCCATAAGTAACTTCTGGTTACAGGTATTACTCAGTAGGAGAAGTTATATAACTGCCATCAGTTTACTCAGAGGTTACCATAGGGTGGCATGACATTAAATTCTTTGACGAGGAGAAAAAGGCAAAGAGGAGCTTCTGGAAAGTGCTGGCTGAGTGTTATTTATGCCAGGAAATATATTTTTTTTGAAAGAACTGACTAAGTACACAACTATTTGCTGGGCCAAGACTAGAATCAACTTTAAAATTCTTTTTTTTATGTTTTTTATTTATTTTTGAGAGACAGAGACAGCATGAGCAGGGGAGGGTCAGAGAGAGAGGGAGATACAGAATCTGAAGACAGGCTGTAGGCTCTGAGCTAGCTGTCAGCACAGAGCACGACATGGGGCTCGAACCCACAAACTGTGAGATCATGACCTGAGCTGGAGTCGGATGCTTAACCAACTGAGCCACCAAGGCCTCCCTCAACTTTAAAATTCTTAACATCCCCTGGCTTTGAGTTTAGTGTGTGTATAATGGTGGTAGTGTTGCTCCAAATCTAGTCTGGTTCTGGTTCATGCCACATCAGAACCATAGCTCTTGTCTCAGTTGTAACTTTAAAAGTATTTATGTGATGATTTAAGAGTGGTTCTATTAATTTGATAGGGCTATCATAACAAATTGCCACAGTCTGGGTGGCTTAAAAAACAGAAATTTATTTTCTCATAATTCTGGCAGCTAAAAGTCCAAGATGAAGGTTTTAGCAAGTTTGTTCTATTCTGAGGCCCTATGCTCAGCTTGCAAATGGTCACTGTGATTTCAAATGGTCTTTCCTCTGTGTGTACACAATCCTGGTGCCTCTTTGTCCAAATTTTATCTTCTTCTAAGGACACCAGTCAGATTAGATTAATGCACCCCAATGGACTCATTTTAACTTAAATCACTGCTTTAATGGCACTGTCTTCAAATATAGTAATGTTCTGAGGTACTGGAAGTTAGGGTTTCAATATATGAATTGGGGGGAGGGCACAATTCTGCCCATGACATCGGTCTTAAGAATATACAATTCATGGGGCACCTGGGTGGTTTAGTCCATTAAGCATCCGACTTCCGCTCATGTCATGATTTCATGGTTCTTGGGTCTGAGCCCCACATCAGATTCCCTGCTCTCAACACAGAGCCCACCTCAGATCCTCTGTTCCCATCTCTCTCTCCTCTCCCCTACTTACACTTCCGCTTTCTCTCAAAAATAAATTAAAATTTACATTTTAAATACGTAAAATTCATGAGGCTATATACTTCATTAATTTTATTTCTTACTGTATTCCAGAACCTTAATGCTGTGCTTGGTATATTTTAGATATTTGATGTTACTTTTGAATGAATGAATGAATAAATCCATCAGGATGATGTGTTTAAAAAGGAGTCACAAAAAAACATTTTGAGATTTTCTAAGATACCTGGGAATAAAAATGCTAAGAATATTGCTACTTTTGTTTTCCACAAACTGTATGTGATGTTAGAAACTGTCAAGATATTTTTTTTCTGGTAGTCATAAAAAACAGTGTGGATGACAAAGGAACACAAAAGTTCATGAAAAAAAAGAATGGGGGTATGGAAGATCCAAATTCTTTGACAAAAAGGAGGAAAAAGTTCTGTAATTGCCCAAGTAGGAAAAGTAAGCTAAAATCTCGTATATGCTGCAGTATTGTTTGTTTTTTTTAAAGACCCTTGTCACTTATTCACAGATGAGGAATATTCTTCTGTAGAAAGCATGTGTTTGTATCATTTCTGCTTTTAAGCTATACTGTATGATATTACCATGGATGTTGAACTAGCTGGTACACAAGAGAGCCCTTTCTGAGGTGGAAAATAATACTGAGTCATTCGCATCAGAGCTGAGTGTGCACACTCCTTTGGGTGCAAAGGAGACCAGGCAGCCCAGAAAAATGCATACAGCTTTTCTGTCAGTAGCTGGATTAAAAGTCCTTTGGGTGAATTGATAACACTGTTAAAAGTCTATCTAATCAGTGAATTTCTTTCTGTTTGTAATACTTTTCCTTCTTTGAATAATATTCTGACCACCATAAGGATTTGTCTTATGTGCTTTCCCTTTCTCATCCTTCTCATACTCTAATCTTTTCCATTCTTCTTTGACATGTTTTCTTTAAAGCTGTTCATATTTCACTAAAGTAATCTATAAAAATAATAAGTAATAAGAAAAAAATAATAATAAAAAAATAATATTGTTCCATAGGAACAATAAACGAGACTTTCATGGATTACAGAATTAAAACAATTAGATGTGATACACCAAAGGAAATGACCTAAAACGATGTCGCTTAAAATGAGCAGCAGTATTTTATTAAAAATAACATTTCCTTTAATTTGTGGATATTTTGATTCTTCAAAAATGTTGGCAATAATTTCTACATTACTATAGAAACATTTCCACCTGGAAACTGTATTCAAGACTAGGAGCTAAAATGAGATTAGAAATGATATAGTCACAGATTTAGAAATCTTGAGTTACAAACAATATAGCAGTACTACTAATGAGAAATGAAGCTGAAAGAAACATACTTTTTAAGTTTATTTATTTATTTTGAGAGAGAGAGAGCGAGAGAGAGAGCGAGAATCTCAAGCAGGCTACATGCAGAGCATGGTTCAGGGCTCAAACCCTCAAACCATGAGATCATGTCCTAAGCCGAAACCAAGAGTCAGACACTCAACAAACTGAGCCAGCCAGTCGTCCCTGAAAAAAACATTTCTAAATTATAATTTTAAGATAAACTAGCTAACCTTGCCAGAGAAAAAAAAAATGTTATCTAATACCTAATAGAATGATAAGATTATTATCCAAAAAAGATGCAGGGTATATATAGTCAAAAATATATGGGGAGGGAATATTATAGAATAATATAGGAGAATATCATATCAGATACTTAACTTATTAAAATATCAGATAATTTTTTGGATTTTATAATATTTGTGGTATTTGACATCTTTTAAGAATATGTGCTCTTGGACATTTTGTCATTCTAAATAAATATTTACTTCTGTACCTACTTCATATTCCAGTTATATATTTCTGGTTGTTTTCTCAAAGACAGCTCCCCAAACTGCAAAAACTTTAGGACCCACAAAGCCAGGAACCATCCTTAGATTGAATTTACTTTATCTCAAATGCCATTCCATCACAGGGCATGTTCCTAGATTTTGTTTTTCTTTATGTTGACTTCAATCTTGTCAGCCCATTATCTTTTACTTGGAGACCTAGGCTCAATCCTCTGTGACCAAAAAGAATAACCTTAGTTTTTCTTCCGAAATAGACCTATTATTCTCTTTATTGTCTAAGTATACTTAGTTCCTTCAAGTGCTTTTCATATGAAAATTCTAAACTGGTTTCTATTTTCTATTTATGCTTCATATTACTCTTAAAATGTGTTGGCTAAAATTATAATAAGCAAGACGTGATTTTATGAATTTATAATAAAGTTGTAAAAGTGTTATAATACAATAGTATTTCTACTATCCCATTTTAGATATTATTTACAATGTAACTAAAGGAAAAATTAGCTTTTGTTGGTAAGAGGTATGCTCACAATTAACCTCTCTCTTCTCACAGTTTAACCAATTTAGGATTAAATTGTCTAATTAAGCAATATGCTTCTTTATAATAATCATATTTTTATTAAATCAGGTACAAATCTACCATTATACACTGTTTCAGTTTTTCATAAGGATGTCTTCTAAAATACAAATATATTATGCCTGCCAAATTTCTTTGCTCTGCAAAAAATAAAACTCTTTCTGAGAGGAAGCTCTTAACTCCATATAGCTTATGTTAGTGAACTCATTTCTTCAGTAATCTTTTTTATTTCAGTGCTCACAAAAGATATTTTAGAAATACAATATGTATATCTAGGATGGCATTGTTTACATTTTTTGGCTTTTAACAGAATTTGTTTCCTTAATATTTTGAATATCAAAATGACATTTTTGGGATACAGTCCTCCGTGGATCTCTCCTGCATATCTCCTGCATATACCTGGCTAGGTATGTAAGAATGAAGGGTCCTAACTGTTTTTACTTAGGTAATTTCTCAGCATTGTGTTTGCAGCAAGTGACTTTTAAGGATGAGGTAATGTCTTCTGGGAAAAAGAGAGCAGGCTTGCTTACTGGTACTATAAAGTAGTGAGTTTGTTAGACTGTGTCCCTCTTGTGTAACATAACTCACTGTTTGCACGGGTATCTGTGTAGGTCCATTTGTTGTAAATGGGGCTCAAGAAACTGATATAAACATGCGTCTGTATATACCTTTTGCTATGAGTAGTAGAGTTTTTTTCTCTGACCCAGAAAGTTCATGTCTTCTGGCACCATGCATGACTCTATGGCAAGCTAACTTACCAGTTTATGAGTAAGTCAAATCTCAGGCCCTTTAAAACTTGTGATATACTATTCCTCATCTTCTTCTCACAATTTCTCAGAGAGGTTAATAATGGTAATTGGTAGAATTGTGGTATAAATTGGTGGTATTAGCCAACCCACTCTGTTGTTCTTGGAATCACAAAAATGCAACAAGAAAAATAAAAATAAAGCTTTAACTTTGATCTTCTGTAGAAGTGGAAGACCCATGTAGTTGAAGCCTCCAAAATACATTTAAAAACTGCCAACATCAGCCAAGACTAAGGAGAAGTCCTATGGTGGGAAATGAAGCGCTGTGGAGAATGATAGATAGCCTAGCAGCAGTACAGCTCAGCACAAATACTTCTTCCAAAAGGGAAAGGAACTGTGCATAGTAAGGATATCAATTTATTAAGTTAATTTAAAAATTAACCTAATGGCTGTAAAACAGTAACTTTTTCATAACTAGCTAAGCTGATTCTAAAGTTCACATAGTTTTTGAGGAGTTAAGATGGCAGAGAAGTAGGGGGACCAGAATTTCCATCGTCCCTCAAACACATCTGGATTGAGGTCAGAACACTTGGAAGACCCAGGAATATAGCCTGCGGGGTGACAAAAAATCTCCACAGTGGAAGGAGACAGCTTGGTGGGACGGGGATGCATGTTTGCAAATTAGGAGAGATAAAAGTGGGGGTGTAGGCACAGAGAGGGGATCCCCTTCAGTGGAGAGACAAAAGGAAGAGAAAGAGAGTCTGTAGAATTGTGGGATTGTGTTTGGACAACAGAAAAACCTCTCTGGACCACAGACTGAGGAACAAAAATATGGATAGAGCCAGTTTTGACTTTGCAAACAGCCTTAGGAGTGAAAGATTGGAGTTTTCAGGGTTGCATGACTTTTTCTGGACTGGAGCTGCCCTGTGGGCATGTGCCTGGAGGGGAGGGAGCCAGCCCTGAGGCTCTGTCTGGATCTCAGGAGCACTCTGGGAGACAACAGTCCCTTCCCTCGAGTGCGAACAGGGTATATTGCACCCCACCAAGAAAAAAGACCCCACAGGAACCAGCCAAGGGTCCTTTTTTGGCTGGGCAGACTGGTGCTACACCAGAACCAGGTTTGCACAAAGCAGAATCCTTTAAGACAATCAGGTTTTGAATCCCAGCAGAGCACCTAGGAGGTCCTATGGAACAGGACAAGCCATCCATCACTGCTACTCTGCCAGGGCTGCCTGCACAGTGAGGCTTGAAACACCTGGTCCAGAGAAGGGAAGGGAGATTGAGGTGTCACTAATTTTCTCCCCAACACCAATATGGTGGAGCTTCAGGGAACAGGGCAGCAGCCCCCAGTGGAGGCAGGACCCACTTACACCAAACCCCACCCCTCTGTGCCTGACAACAGCTTATCTACCAGAGTGGGACAGGGGGAACGAGGTGGCCTCTCCACCAAGCCAGTACAGGTGCAAGTCCCAGGCAAAACCTGGGACAACTGTCCTGCAGTTTTGTATGGTTACTTCAATGAACAAATCAAAGCACACCTGGTGGAAGGTCCAATCCACCACTATAAGCAGTGAGATAAAGCAGTCAAAGACCACAGCACACTCCAAAAACACTTCCTGAAGTTCCAGGCCTTGGACAGTGTATGACCCCTCTTTAATATAGTACTACTCATAGGTGCAGGACACATAACAAGCTATTAAAACACATAAAAGACAGAAACCTAGCCAAAATTATGAAACGGAAGAATTCTCCTCAAAAGAAATTCCAGAAAGAAATGACAGCCAGAAAATTGCTCAAAACTGATATAAACAATGTATCTGAACAAGAATTTAGAAAAATGCATAGAAGACAGCATAGAAACTATTGCTACAGAAACCAAGGACCTAAGAAATAGTCACAATGAATTAGAAATGCCATAAATGAGATGCAAAATAAACTAGATGCAATGACAGCAAGGATGGAAGAAGCAGGTGAAATAAAGATACAATTATGGAAAATCATGAAGCTGAGAAAAAGAGGAAAAGGAAATTACTAGACCATGAGGGGAGAATTAGAGACCTAACTGATTCAGTGAAACAAAATAATTTCTGTATAAATAGGAATTCCAGAAAAAGAAGAGAGAGATAAAGTAGCAGAAAGTTTTTTTGAACAAATTATAGCTGAGAATTTCCTTAATCCAGGAAAAGAAACAATTATTCAAGTCCAGGAGGCACAGAGAACTCCCTTCAAAATCAACAAGAACAGATCAATGGACCATGACATATCATAGTGAAACTGGCAAAATACAAAGAGAATGCTGAAAGCAGCTAGGGACAAACAGGCCTTAACCTACAAGAGTAGACACATAAGGGTAGTAGCAGACCTGTCCATTGAAATTTGGCAGGCCAGAAGGGAATGGCAGGAAATATTCAATGTGATGAATAGGAAAAATATGCAACTAAGAATCCTTTATGAAGCAAGGCTGTCATTCAGAATAGAAGGAGAGATAATGGCTTGCCCAGACAAAAACTGGAGTTCATGACTACTAAACCAACCCTGCAAGAGATCCTAAGGGGGCTCTGTGACTGGAATGCTGCAAAGACTACAAAGGACCAGAGACATCACTACAAGCACAAAACTTACAGATAACACAATGACATTAAATCCTTATCTTCCAGTAATCACTCTGAATATAAATGGACTAAATGCCCCCATCAAAATACATATGGTATCAGAATGGAAAAAAAAAACAAAAACAAAAACAAAACAAGATCTATCTATATGCTACAAGAGACTCATTTTAGACCTGAGGACATCTTCAGATTGAAAATGAGGGGATGGAGAACCATCTATCATGCTACTGGATGTCAAAAGAAATCCAGATTAGCCATCAGACAAACTAGATTTTAAAACAAAGACTGTAACAAAAGATGAAGGTCTTAATATCATAATTAAGGGGTCTATCCATCAAGAAGAGCTAACATTTGTAAATGTTTATGCCCCCAACATGAAAGAACCCAATAATATGAATCAATCACAAACATAAACAAAGGCAAAGAGTACAATACTGTGATTGTAGGGGATGTTAATACTCCACCTATAGCAATGGATACATCATCTAGGCAGAAAATCAGTAAGGAAACAATGGCTCTGAATGACACATTGGACCAGATGGACTTAACAGATATATTCAGAACTTTTTATCCTAAAGCAGCAGAATACACATTCTTCTCGAGTACACATGGAACATTCTCCAAAATAGATCACACACTGGGTCACAAAACAGTCCTCACCAAATACAAAATGATTGAGATCATACCATGCATATTTCCAAATCACAACACTATGAAACATGAAATCAACCACAAGAAAAAACTTGGAAATCCCCCAAATACATGGAAGTTAAAGAACATCCTACTGAAGAATGAATGGGTCAACCAGGAAATTAATGAAGAAATTAAAAAATCCATGGAAGCAAATGAAAATGAAAACACAACAGTCCAAGCCCTTTGGGATGCAGCAAAGGCATTCCTAAGAGAAAAATACATTGCAATTCAGGCCTATCTCAATAAGTAAGAGAGGTTCCCAAATACACAACCTAACCTTATACCTAAAGGAGCTAGACAAGGAGCAGCAAATATAGCCTAAAGCCAATGAAAGAAGGGAAATAATAAAAATGGAGCAGAAAAAAATGGTATAGAATCCAAAAAACAAAAACAAAACAAAACAAAACAAAAACAATAGAACACATCAATGAATCTAAGAGCTGGATTTTTGGAAAATATAAACAAAATTGATAAGACAGACTTCTCAAAACAAAAAGAGAGAGGACCTAAATGATAAAATCACAAATTAAAGGGGAGAGATCACAACCAACACCACAGAAATACAAACAGTTATAAGAGAATACTATGAAAAATTATATGCCAACAAACTGGACAATATGGAAGAAACGGACAAATTCCTAGACACTCATACACTACCAAAACTCAAACAGGAAGAAATAGAAAATTTGAACAGACCTACAACCAGCAAAGAGATTAAATCAGTTATCACGAGTCTATTTCTTGGTTTATCTCTCTCTTTTTCTTTTCCAGTTTGTTTTGTTTCTTAAATTCAACAATTGAGTGAAATCCTGTATTTGTCTCTCTCTGACAGATTTATTTCACTTAGCATTATACTCTCTACCTCCATCCATGTCATTGCAAATAGCAAGATTTCATTCTTTTTATGGTTGAATAATATTACATCGTGCGTGTGTGTGTGTGTGCGCACACCATATATTCTTTATTGATCTATCAGTGGACGCTTTGGCTACTTACATAATTTGGCTATTATAAATAATGCTGCTATAAACATAGTGGTGCATTTATCCCTTTGAATTAGTCTTTTTGTGTGTTTTTCTTGGCGGGGGTGGTGGGGCAGTGGTGGGGCAATTGCCCTATAGTGCAATTACTGGAATGTAGGGTAATTCTTCTTTTAACTTTTTTTAAAGTTTGTTCATTTATTTAAGCAATCTCCACACCCAGTGTGGGGCTCGAACTCATGAACCCGAAATCAAAAGTCCAATGCTTTTCTGACTAAGCCATCCAGGTGCCGCTAGTTTTAACTCTGTGAAGGACCTCCATACTGTTTTCCCCATGGCTGTACCAGTTTGCATTCCCACCAACAGTGCAAGAGGATTCCTTTTTCTCCACATCAGGTTTTTCCTTGTGTTCTTGATCTTAGCCATTCTGACAGGTGTGAAGTTATATCTCATTGTAATTTTGATTTGCATTTCCTGATAAGTGATGTTGAGCATCTGTTCACGTGTCTATTGGCCATCTGGATGTCTTCTTCGGAGAAATATCTGTTTATGTCTTCTGCCCAGTTTTTAAGTGAATTATTTATTTTTGGGGTGTTGAGTAATAAATGTTCTTTATAGATTTTGGATATTAACCCTTTATCAGGTATGCCATTTGCTAATATAGTTTCCCATTCAGTATGTTGCCTTTTAGCTTTGTTCATTATTTCCTTTGCGGTGCAGGAGCTTTTTATTTTGATGTAGTCTCAATAGTTTATTTTTGCTTTTATTTCCCTTGCCTCAGGAGACATATCTAGAAAAATGTTGCTACAACCAGTGTCACAGAAATTACTACCTGTGCCATTCTCTTGGATTTTTATGGTTTCAAGTCTCACATTTAGGCCTTTAATCCATTTGAGCTTTTTGTGTGTGTATGGTGTAAGAAAGTGGTCCAGTTTCATTCTTTTGCATATTGCTATCCAGTTTTCCCAGCACCATTTGTTGAAGAAACTGTCTTTCCCAATGGATATTTTTTCCTGCTTTGTCAAAGATTAATTGACTATATAGTTGTGGGTTTATTTCTGGGTTTTCTATGTGTCTATTTTTGTGCCCGTACCATACTACTTTGATTACTACAGCTTTGTAATGTAACTTGAAGCCTGGAATTGTGATACTTCCAACTTTGTTTTTCTTTTTCAAAATTGCTCTAGTTAGTCCGGATCTTTTGTGGTTCCATGTAAATTTTAGGATTGTTTGTTCTAGTTCTGTGAAAAATGGTATTGGTGTTTTGATAGGGATTGCATTAAATGTGTAGATTGCTTTGGATGGTATAAACATTTTAACAATATTTGTTCTTCCATTCCATAAGTATGGAATGTCTCCATTTTTTTTTGTCATCTTCAATTTCTTTCATCAGTGTCTTATAGTTTTCAGAATATAGATCTTCCATCTGATTGGTTAGGTTTATTCCTAGGTATCTTATTATTTTTGGTGTGATTATAAATGGGATTGTTTTCTTAATTTATCTTTCTGCTGATTCATTATTAGCATATAGAAATGTTAACAGATTTCTGCTCATTGATTTTGTGTCCTATGATTTACTGAATTAATATATCAGTTCTAATAGTTGTTTTTTTTTTTTTTTTGGTAGAGTCTTTCAGATTTTGTCTATATAGTATCATGTTACTGCAAATAATGAACGTTTTACTTCTTTCTTACCAGTCTGGATGCTTTTTTTTCCCCTTTTTGTTGTCTGATTGCTGTGGTTAGGACTTCCAGTACAAAATTTTAAATGTATACATCACTTGGCCAATTTTATTTTTGGGAATTTATCCTAACATATGTGCATACATGTGTGAAACAGCTTATATAAGGTTATTTGTAATGGTATTACAATTTAAAGCCAAAGATCAGAAGTAATCTAGATGCTTATCAACAGAGGACTAGTTAAATGGTATGGTGTATCCATACCATCTGTCAAAAAAAAAGGCAATGTAATTGAATGATGAAATACAAGGCAATTAAAGCTTTAGAGGAATTACGGTTACAGAAAATTAAAATATATTAAATATATAAAAATTCATGAGTTTACAATGACAAAAAAAAATACTCCATCAATCATTATTGTAGGATGCTGGAACACCAATCATTATTCCAAAAGTATGATAAATAAATACCCTGTCTTTCCTGTAGGTATTTCACACTACCCCAAAACTCAGTGAGTAAAAGTTCTTTATCAAAAAATTACAACAAAACTAAAGCAAGAAGGGTGATAGAATTATAAGATTATCAATTTGCAATCCTTATGAGATAATGGATCTACACAACAATCATCAACAGCAGCTAAAACCATTAGGGAAGCCTTGAAGGGAAATAATATACTGAGTGGGCCAGACTGATACCACCTAAATGTGCTGATTAATTACTACAAGTGTAACTATCCCATGATATGTGCATCCTGCTGAGATGCATCAGGAAGAAGACAGAATCACTTATGAAGGATGCTTGTAAATAATTACACTTGAATCTAATAAAGAACCTGATAAATAAAATCTCTAGTTGTAACTATTCCTTTACAGGAACCAGAATAGGAAAAGGACCATATTAAATACAAGGAGGATGTAGCCAGTCAAATCTGAATATGGAAACAACTAAATCTGAATATAGGAAATTCTACAAGACAGTGTTCCTTAAGTTAAAAAAATAGGGGGGAAAGAGAGGTCAGGGAGAAAAAGAGAGAGAAATGTTATAGTTTGAAAGAGACTTTGAGACCTATCAACCAAATACAATCTACAGACTTGTTGGAATAGTGATTCAAGTAAACTGATTGTAAAAATGGATATTGAGCAAAGATGGAGAGGGACTGGAGCACAATCTGAGTTTTTGATTATGTAAATGAGGTATTATTGTTTTAGCCAAATGTAATAGTGACACTGTGGTTATGCAAGTAAGTAAATATCCATATCTATTAGAGATATATACCAAATTATTCATTGTTGAAATAAAACAAGTGATATCTGTTTTAAAATACTCCCAAGAAAAAATAGAAATGGGGAATCGATGAAGCAAGAGTGGCAGAATACTGATAATTAGTGCTAGAACTTGGTTATACTATCCTTTCTACCTATATTTGTTTTGAAACTATCCATAATAAAAAGTGGAAACAGAAAAGAAATCTCTCTGTATATGTATGTGGAAAGATTACCAAAACACAAGTTGGAAGTGATTATGTATACTATGCTACTACTTGTATAAAAAGAGGGGAAAGGAATAAAAATGTAGATTCATATTCATGTAGCCATACATAGAGAAGCTGTGGAAGGTTTCAGAAGAAATTAATGGAAGTGGGTAGCTGTGGAAGGGAAGAGGGTAGGAATTTAAGGATAATGTGGATTTTATTTACACCCATAAATAAGCAAATGTAAACAGTAAGTTGTTCATATGTATGATTGTGAAAACTGAAAACTAAACATAACCAACATGAAATTAAGGAAGCACACAATTAATAATGTATACTCTGATATTTTAATTGTGTTCAAATAACATTTACTCAAATATAAGCAAAATGCATAGAAAAATGACAATTTGGAGTTTTATTCTCTTCATGTTTTCTCAATCGCTTTGGATCTATTTAATCAAGACCAGAGTAGTGTACTTAATGTTCCTCCTCTCTGAGTTCAGGAGAAATTCCTTTTTACTTTATTTAGAATTTTACAAAATTCTGAAAAGATTAGTCAACATCGTAACAGGTTTTAAAGATACATATAATAATATTTTAAGAGATAATGTCTCTTTTTTTAAAGTTTGTTTATTTTGAGAGAGAGAGAGGATAAGCAGGGGTAAGTCAGAGAGAGAGGGAGAGAGAGGGAGAGAGAGAAAATCGCAAGCATGCTCCATGCTGACCCCGACATGGGCCTAGATCATGACCTGAGTTGAAATCAGGACTCTGACATTCAACCAACTGAGCCACCCAGGCATCAGAAGGGATAATTTCCCTTTTATAATAGTAGTTGTAAACTCCAATGTTTATTCTTCTTTTCATTCATTTACAGAGTTGAACAAGCTTCTCCTCTAATGAGTTTTTACTTTCTACTATATTCTGGTAATATAAAATGAATCAGACTTGGTTTCTGCCCTCAGTTTGTTTAGTGAGAGAGACAAATGTGAGCAAATAATTATAATGCAAGTAAAAAGAGAGAAAGTAAGAGGTGAGCAATCTGGCTTCCTTTTCATGGATAAGATTATACCACAATCTCCACAATACAGTCAACACTTAGGGACCTTCATCTTTCTAGATTTGAACTTCCCTGTCATTATTCTGAGATAATTAATCCATGTATGCATTCTTCATATCTTCTCATCTCTGTCTTTCTTTTTTAAGTTTATTTATTTATTTTGAGAGAGAAGTGAGCAAACAGTGGGGGAGCAGGAGCAGAGAAAAAGGGAGACAGAATTCCAGGCAGGCTCTGCACTGCCAACATGGAGCCCCATGCGGGGCTCAAACTCAGAAACCATGATCATGACCTGAGCCAAAAGCAAGATTCGGATGCTTAACCAACTGACCCACCCAGGTGCTCCTCATCTCTATGTCCTTAAAAACCTTGCTGTTTGGCTCCAGTGGTTCTTTCAGCTACGTTTTGCTTCCTTTTCCATTGGAATTGTAAGTGAATTCTTTTTGAAGTGCTTCTCTTCTGATCACTTTTCTTTTAAAGACTCGGGTAAAGGATCTAATCCAACATTCTTTCAATTTTTTTTTTCTAATTTACTTCCCCTAATCTATCCTGTCAGTCTGGCTATGCCTTGATTTCCCTTGTTATCATAGACTAAAACAGCTAACTGTTTCTCCAACATCCTATTATTTCCAATTCATCAGTTGGCCCTTCCATGATGGTAAAAATTGGGACAACAGTAGTAAAACTTCTTGTCACTTGTTCTTCCTTCTCAGTGGTAAAATCGACATTGCCATCAATTAAAGTGAAAAATTTATCAGCCACTCTGCTTTTACACTGAATCATCCAGAAACTGTCTGCCTAGTTAAAATGTCCACCATTACCAAATCTTATCTCTGATTCAGTTTTGTCATCTCTAATATGACCATGCCAGTCATTTTTTCTTTACCTTTATTTTACCAGAGTTTTCCAGTGCATGTCTATTCCTAAGTACATGAAGTTTCATGCAAATATATGAAACAAAATGCTGCTCAGTGTTCTTCCCTTAACTCTTTTTATGAATATGTTATGCCAAAGCTTCCAAGATTTTGAAGTATGGTTTTCAACATAAAACATATCAAAAGGAACAACCAGTTCTAGAATGAGGAATAATGACTCTCAATTTGATTCTCTTTCCTATCTGCTGGTTCAGACTTTAATGAGCATAAGAATTGTCTGGGGATCTTGTTAAAATGCAGATTCTGATTCAGTAGGTCTGGGAGGGGCTTAAAGTCTACATTTTTAACAAGCTTCCAGGTGATAATGATATATCTGGCTAGTGGATTTCTCTTTATATAGCAAGGCTCTTCCTCACATTAAAAAACTTATACTAAATACACTGATTATACAAGAAGTTCTAAAATAATATAAAGAGTACACATGTGAAAATATAGATGAATATAATGACGACAACACTATTCTTTTTTATAGTTGTGAAAAACAAATCTGTCATTTTAATACTCACTTCTATTGTGATGGTATTCGTTTTTAGTCTGTAGATCAAAAAGTCACTTATAGTCAGAAATCCCAGAAATGATATGTGGATATCTTTAATATTTCATTTTAGCTTTAAACCCACAAATGTATATTAAACCATCTTTTCACTTAGGTACAAGATTTTTCTTTGAGTATACGCTCACTAATCTTACCCTACCATACTCTAAGTTATTGGCTAAAAAGCTAGTATCAGTTTTCTTAAAGGGATATGAGAACTTAAGACACTCATGAAATAGACCAAAAGCAAATCATTCTAGAAGTTCAGCATTTAAGCAGTTTTATTATCACCTTGCTTGCAATTAATCCAGTAATGATTTTTAATAATTATCTTTTGTTGAGATTTACATAAAAACAACACAATAACTCTTTTCATTCTCTCATTCATTCTCTCTCTCTCTCTCTCTCTCAAATTGATTTACCATTTCTTGTCCATTAGTTCATTCAGGCTTCTCCTTTAAGGAAAGAAGCAGACCAATGCACACTAGCAAAAACAAAAGGGATAGTCAAGGATCACTAGAGATCTGAGGAAAACCTATAGAATGAAAAAAGGCCAAAATAAATGAAGGACCATAAAAACTGAGAAAAAAACAGATGTTTCAGGAAATATGTCAATAGATAGCAAGCTGGCTAGCTAGATATAAAAAGATCTAGATATAACACCAGAGAAAATCAAGAATATATTGCTTCTACAAAACAAGAATACAATTCTATAAAAAGGAAAGTTCACAGAAAAATAAAACTCGTAGAAATTTGAAATATGATTACATATTTTGAAAATCTGTGAAAGGACTGGAGGATAAAATTTGATGGAATCAAATTTTCAGAGCAAAGAGCAAACATAGAAAGAGGTAGAAAATATAAAAGGAAAGATGAAACACAGAACAATTTAATAGAACATCAGACTAACAGAAGGTCAAAAAGTAAACAGTGAAACAAAGGGAAGAACATTATAGAAATTAATTTCCTAAAGCCAAAGAGAGGAAATATCTTCAGAATAAAAGGACCCATGAAATGTTGAGCAGACCAAATGATATAATAGTAACAATCATAGCTAACATTCTTTAGCTATTTATTGTGTGCCATTTTCTGTGCCAAATATTTAGCCCTCTTTTATAGTTAGGAACAGGAGACTTAGAGAGGTTAAGTCATTTGCTCAGTGTTATATGGCTTATAAGTGGTGGAGCTGGATTCAGTCATTGCTTTAAACCTCCTGCTCTTTAATACTACAGCAATAGAACTTACTTTATTGCCTCCTAATCTTACCCGCTTGTGTAGATTGTCCAATTCAACGATAATTTTCCACATCCACCAGTCTCCTTTCAAGACTAAAACATTTATACAGATTTAACCCCAGCACACCTGGATTCTTTTCCTCTGAAAACGAATTCTTTCACAGGACCCTTTTTAGTCCACACATAAGTTGGTCATAAGGATCCCACCAGATACCACCTCAGAAACTAAACTCAATATAGACAGAATTCTGAATAATTTTCTCTTTTCCTTTTGATTGATACCCATAACAGTTGTGTAGCTTATTAGACATAGTGTGAAGATCTTTGTAGCAATTTTTCAAGCCCATATTATTGCTGGTTAGTCAATATAAATCAGTAGAGGATCCCCCTACTTTGAGCTGTCATCAATATTCTAGAGTCAGTTTTTTCTTTGTATTATGACAATTATATATAGTTATTAACCTGTGGGATGTAGGTCCATTCTATCCTCACTTTACAGATGAAAAACTGAGACACATAGCTTCAACAAATTTCCTAAAATCACACAATTGGAAAAACTGGGATTAAAACCCACATATCCTTACTCCAAGTATTAAGCACTTTAAGCACTACTTGATATTACATCTAATAAAATGATTTTCTTTCTAATGGGATGGTTGTATAAATATCCTAACATGAAGTGGAGACCCAGGAAGAGAAACTTTGAGAAGCTCTAGGGAATGATATTTACCCTGTAGAAGACAGTTGCTCATTTGTAGGTGTTTTTAAATGGAAATGATGATATAACTTGTTCCCTTTCTCACCTGTCTTCTTTTTTCACTCTAGGTAGTTTCTCTGGGTAATCTTAACTACTTTGAGATCACTTATTGTATCTGTTAACATATACCATATCTTTGTCTCTACCAATTCTCTCTCCTGACCTTTAACCCTTATATCCAGCTGTCTCTTTCATAACACTATTTGCATTTTCCCCACATATCCAAACTCATGATATCTGGGACCCTTTATGTTCTATTCCAAACTTCTATATTCACTATCTTCACTACACTTTGCTTAAGTGAATCTATGATTTACCCTTGTCAGTTTCCTCTTTATCATACTCAGTCTGTAATCAATCATACCAGTCTTTGCTGATTATCACATAATATATCTTAACTTTGTCCACTACTCTCCATTCCAACTTTCAATTTTACTAGATGCAATCTGTCCTTCTCCCTAAATCAAATACACCTATGTTCCTTTCTTAACAAAGCTGAGTAAATCTAATAAAATACAAATCTTATCTAGCAGTTCCCTTTGGTGTCTCCCCAGACCCCTAAAGAAAGATATAACTCCTCAGTGTGGCAAGACAAAACAAAGCAAAATTTCATAATTCAGCCACCTTCCACCATTTTGCTATATCTCTTTAAAATTCATACTCTCCTGCATACCCAATTGTACCCTGTGTTACAGTCTGAGAAAACATCGATTTATTCAAACAGGTTGTGCTTTTGCTTTCTTATTCCTCTGAGAAGCAACTTCCCAGGTGGTATTAGATGAGAAGATGTTTATTGGAGGAAATCTCTGTGATGGATAAAAGGGAGGAAGCAGGTATAGTAGGAAAGGTCTGGTTGCATTGAGGTCTGGTTTCTGTGACAGGAGAGGGGTAAGGGAGGAGAAATGAGCAGGAGGATTCCCAGCCTGCAACACAGTTCAAGCAGGTTTCAAACAAGCTAATGGGGAGTCCTTGAACCAAATTTACCCATTAAAGGAGTTCAATCATTCTCCCAAATGAAAGTGCACTAGTACCCCTATCATGCTCAGTCACTTGCCAGGAATAAGACAGAGGAAACATGACTTTGGGTTGCCAACCTGTTAGATGGTAGCAGATCTAACAGGCTGGCAACTCACAATGTCATTCGGCTACCTATTAGTCCTTTTAGGTTATTACATTAATTATGGTCTCCTAAATTCTTGCAGTTAAGCAATACCACCTTGACCCTAATACTGGAATGGAAGAGTTAGCCCCATGGATGTTAACCACCTCAGCTCTGTGACTGCTTTTCCTAGCAGCATCCCTGGCCTACAGAGGAGAGTCACCACCAAACTCCTTGGTGCCTCTCTCTGCAGTACATTCTCAATGATCAGGCTGAATGTTGTATTCTCAGGGCCTTCCTGTGAAACATAACCTGCTAGTGGGTCTTCTGGCCCCATACAATATATTTATTCTAGTATGCTCAATTCTCTCACCTCTGCTCATTCCTCTGCCATCTGCCAGTGCAGCTCAGGCCTGTCCACTTTGCTCAGCATGGGGAATAACTTCTTCAGGCCTTTAAGAGCCACCCCAAAAGAAAATGCCAGGTTGTTACATTCTGTGCCCCCTAAAAAGTGCCCCCAAGTGAATAAGTCCTTTATTACTTACCCTTACATCTAACCCCATTAATTAGATGCATTCAAAATTCAATCCCAGTGCATCCTAACTAATGCTCACATTTCCTTTAGTGTATTCTATCTTTCCTCTTTTATGTATTCCTTCACCTGGATGATATAGGGATTTAATTCTAGTTATCAGCCTGGCAGTCAGGGGAGGAAGTAGGCACAGATCCTGAAGGAAGTTGTTGCTTTGAGAGGGAGAAGCCTCTACAGCATCTTCTAGCACAGCAGATGTCCTACCTCTTACTAGGAAGAAGAGAGCATCTTTTGCAAACTCTGATAGTGCCAACATCCTCAGAGGCATTCATCCAGCTGCCCCCAGCCCATCCTAACCAGAGCTTTGAATTCATCATAAAGGACCTGCTTTATCTAAACATTTGGACATCTATGGAGCTCTGTGAATCTAAATATCAAGTCATGAGGGGGCAGCTGGGTGGCTCAGTCGGTTAAGCGTCTGACTCTTGATTTCAACTCAAGTCATGGTCTTATAGTTTGTGAGTTCAAGGCCCGCATCGGGCTCCGCGCTGACCTGCAGAGCCTGCAGGGGATCCTTCCTTCCTTCCTTCCTTCCTTCCTTCCTTCCTTCCTTCCTTCCTTCCTTCCTTCCTTCTCTCAGCCCCTACCCTGCTCATGCTCTCTCTCTCCCTCTCAAAAATAAATAAACTTCAAAAACTAAATATCAAATAATGAGTTATTGCCCCAGCTGGGCCCCCGTTCCACTGCAGTAGACAAAACACTCTTTGTACCTACCAAAAGAACCTCTAGCCTTCACACTTGGTCTGTTACTATTCCTCAGTTTCTCATTATCCCTCTGTAAGAAGCCATTTCAGTGTGGCAATAACCAACCAACTCTGTGGTCCTTGTAGGATTGTTGCCTCCATATTTTTTAAATGTCTGGATCTTTGCACCTTTATGGGGCTTTGCCTATAACAGGACATTTTTCCAAGTTACTTTCAGTGAAATCATCAGCAATTAGGACACCACATTTGCCAAGCTAACCATACCCAAATACCACTCAGGATGGTGTCCTCTTTACTTACCAGGCAACTAGTCAGCCAATCCCCAAACCTCATTTTCCTTAGACCACTCTTAGTACCACCTGTGTTCAACCAGATTTTCCAAGCACTCTCCAAAGCAAGATTAGTCATGAAATATATATTTTGAGGGTAACAAATGTGAGAGATAAAAGGGAGGAAGAAGATTTAAGAAACCATTCAGTACATAATAAGAGGTCTGCCTTGAGAAAAAAGATGGGGTGGGGAAGAGGACTTGGAAGGAAGTTTCTCTTAGTCTTTGGCACAATTCTAAGAAAGCTGCATCAGGCCAAGAGGAGCCAAAGTCATTCATTAAAAGAATGCCACATGCTACGGGAATAGGCCTGAACAAGTTCCCCACAGCTCTCAGTTTGGGGCTTTGAGCAGGCCAAGAGAAGCATGACTTCTTTGTAAACAGAGTCATGAGTCCATCTGGGGCTGTCTGTCAGCTATGATCCCTGCAGCAGGAGACAGGAGCCGTGTATTTTCTGGGCCAGCAGAGACATGAAGCACCGTTCCCCACCACTTGCTGACATTTACCAATAATTCAAAATTTGGCTTAGTGTTTATTTCCACTGGGGAAATTTTGCTTCTCACTTCCCTTTCCTCTCTCTGTTTCCTTATAACATGCAAAAACTTTAATATATCCCCTAGGATCCCAATGTACACCAAAGTCTGCTTGCTTTGATCTTTGATATGAGCACCTGGAAGGCAGGGATCTTTTTTTTCTTTTTTAATCTTTGCATTCTTACTATCTAGCACAGGTCTTAGGATGTGGTAAATGCTAAAAAAGTATTTGCTGAATGAATAAATGCATGCACAAGAGACCAAAGGTCTATTTAGGTTAGATGTTGAAAAACCTGAATACCACAGTGATAAAGACAAAGTACCAAGGAAACTCTCAAATCTCTCTGTCAACAGTAAAATGTTTTCAACTTCCTGAGATGGTTTAGAGACTTAAAACTTTGAAGTAATTTAAGAAGTAGATGACTCCTTAAGGCACCATTCAGTCCCTGCTCCTATCAACATCTGAGAGGTAAACTTTAAAAAAAAGAAAACTTGTATTTTAAACTAATAAAATATACACTCCAAGTACAAGAAACAGTGACCTCAATAATAATACCCTGAAGGACAGAGGTTAGCAGGTGAAATTAGTTATCATGAACAGGGTAAGGAATGGATAATGTTATTAAAAAGGATGAGAATTTAGGAGAAATATAAATATAGAGAGACTTGACCTCTTTGCTACAAATCTAATCTCTGGGGCGGTGTGGTTGTCAGGAATTTTGTCTTCATTAAAGAAGAAATTCAAAGTGAAAAAGAACAAGGCAATAAAGCAAATGTCAAACATGCCCAATTAGCCAGCCAGGGTTAAGACCTTCAGTCTTGAATTAAACTCAGATTTGCGATGTTTGTATTCATTTTTTTTTCTTGAGGAGTGGCAATGTGGTCAGAAGATTTTTCCATTGATTAAAGCAAATTTAATTTTAAAAAGATTTCTGTAACCTTGAATTTTTATTGATAAGACATTTGGCAAAATATCAGGAAATGAGTTATATACGTAAGGGGTTATGAATTCCTAAAGTTATTATACTTTCCCCATCTGAGAAAAATATCACATTTCTATTAATACATAAAAATTAGATACATTTTATAGCAGTCATTTTTATTGCCAGGCTAAGTGCTTCTATATATAGCAAGATGATTATTTTAAAACTTGTATTTTTATTTTCTAGCTTTCAAGACATTTATTGTATGGCTCACACAAAATGCATTATTATTAGCTTTTAGGGAATAGATTAATATCACTCATTCTTTGAAGCATAATCAAAACTATCATCAAATTATGTCCAGTGATCAATTATTTGCCATCTATATTAGAGCATTTGTTTCAGATTTCATGTAGATTATATTCAGCCAAAAATAAAAGTGAAAAAAGAAACCCGGGAAGAAAGAATGTGGAGTGATCCTAAAAATCAATACTGACATATTCACTTTTATGTTATCTATCAGGCAAAAGTTCATTAACTAATTTTTTAGTTACTTAAATAGTGGCTAAATATATGTTCACATAATATTTAAATATAATATTTAATAATGAAAAATACATAATAACCTATCAACAGGTTACCCTCACCGAAGGCCACAGATCATTGTTTAATCTTTTCAAAATGAACTTACATGTGTGTATAAGTAGGTATGTAGAGTACATTATATATACTATTATATATATGATATTTTACATAATATATAATACCATGTCTTATATAAATTGTGTATGTGTATTCTAACTGGAAAGTTCTGTTTATGATTCCTTGAGAGTGGGAATCAGGGCACCTCAACAATGTGTAACTCTAGGTATCTCATACTAGACAATACAAATTATAAATTCATTAATGGTGGCTTTTATCCCTTCCTAACTTCCTCAAATGAAGGAACTTTTCTCAATATCAGGTAGCTTTTTTTACTATTTTATAATTACTTGTTTTATCTCTGGTATTTTCGATACCATTACACCCTCTTCTGTTTAAAGGGCTAAGCCATGATTTATGTTTATTCCTGAACTTATTTTATTAAACTATTGCTTATTTCAGAATTTTATTTATTTATTTATTTATTTATTTATTTATTTATTGTCAAGTAGAACCAATGTGCTGTTCCAGTGGTCTTCAAAGTCTGTTTCTTGGATTATTTTCTTTTTGTTTAAGTTTATTTATTTATTTCTAAAAGAGAGAGAGTCATGCAAGTTGGGGAGGGGCAGAGAGAGAGAGAGAGAGAGAGAGAGACAATCCCAAGCAGGCTCCACACCGTCAGCATAGATCCTGACTCAGAGTTCAAACTCACAAACTGTGAGATCATGACCTGAGCTGAAATCAAGAATTGGATGGTTAACCAACTAAGCCACCCAGGTGCCCCTATTTCTTGGATTCTTCTGTTGACAGAGATGGCCCATGTGAATATGTCTCCAAATCACCCTCTAATTCTTCCAGAGCCCTGGTTCTCACCCCTGGCTGCGTGTTAGAAATACTTTGGAGGATTACTATATTTAATTGTGAACAGGTCTGCTTTGCATGCTTTTTAAACCCCTTAGATGATTCTCACATAAAATCATTGTGACACCTGTTATTCTAGAGAAGCTGTGCTTTCAGATGCATTTTATAGTGTGATTACTTGCAAGATATTGTTTGAATGAATCATCACACTACAAAAAAAGTTTAAATGTTGTGTCTTATTGCTCTATTTGCAATATAGTTCTTTTTTCAATGACTTCACTAATTCTTGTAGGAAAAGTTCTATGGCGATGTAACTATTTACTTATTACATTCTTATATCTCTGCTCCCAAAAGATGATACTATTTTTCAATATTGTGGTATCTAAAAATTTATTATTAGTAATATTTAACTTTATTAAAGCTCTTACTTTTGGAATATTACTTTCAAGCTCCATATCCTTTTTTTTTAATTGGTGGTATATAAAATTTGTTGGAAAATTTTCTTTCTTTTTGTTTGTCTGCCTGTGTTTTATTTATTTATATATATTGGTGTGTATGTATGTATGTATTTATATCCAAGTTAGTTAACATAGACTGTAATTATGGTTTCAGGAGTAGAGTTTAGTGATTCATCACTTACATATAACACCCAGTGCTCATCCTAACATGTATCCTTCTTAATGTTCATCACCCATTTAGCTAATCCCCCACCCAACGCCCCTCCAGTAATGCTCAGTTTTCTGTAAGCGTCACATATGGTTTGCCTCCCTTTCTGTTTATATCTTATTTTTTTCTTCCCTTCCTCTGTGTTCATCTCTTGTGTTTCTTATGTCTATATATATATATATCTATATATATATATGTCTATATATATATATGTGTGTGTGTGTGTATATGTATATATATACACACACATTCTTTTTCCATTCATCAGTTGATGGACATATGGGCTCTTTCTATAATTGGACTATTGTTGATCGTGCTGCTATAAACATTGGAGTGCATGTGCCCCTTAAAATCAGCATTTTTGTATACTTTAGATAAATACCTACTAGTGCAATTTTAACAAAACTAAAAGGCAGCCAATAAAATGGGAGAAGATATTTGCAAATGACATATCTGATAAAGGGTTAGTATTCAAAATCTATAAAGAACTGGGGTGCCTGGGTCGCTCAGTCAGTTAAGTGTCCCAACTTCTGCTCAGTTCACTATCTTGTGGTTGGCAGGTCCACGCCCTGGGTCGGCCTCCGTGCTAACAGCTCAGAGCCTGTAGTCTGCTTCAAAGTCTGTGCCTCCCTCTCCCTCTGCCCCTCCCCTGCTCATGCATTGTTTCTCTCTCTCTCAAAATTAATAAAAATTTTAAAAAATCTATAAAGAACTCATCAAACTCAACACCCCAAAACACAAATAATCCAGTGAAGAAATGGGCAAAAGACATGAACAGACACGTTTCCAAAGAAGACATCCAGATGGATAACATGAAAAGATACTCAACATCACTCATCATGAGGGAAATAGAAATCAAAAACAAAATGAGATACCACCTCACACGTAAAATAGCTAAAATTAACAACTCAGGAAACCACAGATATTGGCAAGGATCTGGATAAAGAGGAACACATTTGCACTTTGGTGGGAATGTAAACTAGTACAGCCACTCTTGAAAACAGTATGGAGGTTCCTCAAAAAGTTAAAAATAGAACTACCCTACAATCCAGAAATTATGCTACTAGGTATTTATCCAAAGGAAAATTTTATTTTAAAGAATTGCTGTTATAAGAATGATTAATTAATTATATGAAAAATCTGTAAAATTGATATCAGCTTTCTTAATTATTTTTAAGATTTATTTTGCTTCATCATTTTGTTTCCTTTTAATTTTGAAAGTTATTATTCCTACAGAAGAAAGGCCTAAAATATAGGATAAAAATGAAAGGTTAATAACTTATTGTCATCTAATATGTTAATGACCACCACAGTAGTTTGTAGTGTGTGGAGAACTTTTCAAAGCAGCTCTAAAATCCCATAGGCAGATTTTAATATAAACCTTTAATTTTTTTCTCCTAGACCATACACATACACATATAAACACATGTACAAATGTTAAGGTGGAATATTCTTATAGGGAATAGAACAATAACATAAACTTGTGGTGGTAGCAGTGTTTGGATTCCTGAGACAATACCAAAAACTATGAAACATCAAAACTTTCTAAATAGAATGAATAATGAACATTATAAAAAATTTAAAGGCAGATAACCCGAAAATAAGTTTTGCAAATGAAAGATATGAATATTAATCACTATTACCTTATATTTATTGAATGCATATTGCTGGATATTATTCTAATTACCAATTTACTTAATTTCCCTATAGCAGATCAGTCACACAATATTATGTGTCCATTCTATAGGGGTCTGAAAATGTTACACACACATACACACACACACACACACACAATCATTTAATTAGTAAGTGACAGAGCTGGAGTTTGTACCAACATATATTGGTTTTAGTCATTGGATTCTTAACCACACCATATTCCCACCACTCAGGGCGTCACAGATATTTTTCTAGGGACAAGTATATAAAACATAAACAGATAAATCTTGAAAAAAGAACTCCTGAACATCCAATTTGAAAAAACTCTAAATTTTACTAGTAGACAAATAATTGCAATTAAAAAAGTTGCAAGTTCTTTTTCCTGTGATAGTTGTCTAGCATGTTAAAAATGATGGTAAGTGTACAGTAAAATGAGATCTCACACATACCAATGGTATGAGAATAAACTGGTATACCTTTTCTGGAAAGTGATTTGATACTTTAGAAAACATTTTATTTTTTCTTTCTTATGTTAATTTTATAAGCATATTATGCATTATGATAAAACCTATTCAGTAGTTTTATTAAAATACTAAACGTTTTTAATCACAAATGTGTGACAATAGGGGAATTGTTGATTTACATTACTGTAATATCTATGCCAGGCATTTTATTAAGTGCTTTATTTGCAATATCTCATTTATTTCTTACAACCTACATATGACCTACTAACCTTAATTACAGATGAAAAACCTAAAACCACAATATATTATGTATTACATAACCAGTGACATAAGAAAGTATTATAAATATTAAGTAAGAAAGCAACGGGCACCTGGGTGACTCAGTTGGTTAAGCTTCTGACTCTTGATTTAGGCACAGGTCATGATTTCACAGTTTGTGAGTTTAAGCCCCATGTTGGACTCTGTTATGGCAGCATGCAGCCTGGTTGGGATTCTTTCTCTCTCTCCTTCTTTCTCTGCCTCTCCCCTGCTCATGTTCTCTCTCTCCTTCAAAATAAATAATTAAACATTAAAAAAATAAAAACAGTTAAGGAATCCAGATACAAGATTGTATGTAGAAAATTATTTTAACTCTATGAAAATACAAGAAAAAATCTATAATGTAATTGCAAAGCCAAATTTGCAATTACATCAAAAAAACAAGCATCATTATTTCTAAATGTTGAGATCATTGATGATCTTTCTTTTTTTCATATTTTAAAATTTTCTTCAATCAGAATTACTTTTTGTTAAGGCAGAAAAATAACAAGAGTAAATTAAATCAAAATAACAAATTGGCAGAAACTTAATGTTTGGTAACATTTATATAAAAGAACAATTTGCCAAAGTGTTTCCATTTGTATGTAGAAGTATTTTCAATACAAATATTTTTACTTTATTTAATAATCTCAAATAACTGACATTAGCTATATAATGTTTGACAGTGTTTTCCTTTGGAGTAGTAAGAATTTTTATTTTTATTTATTTTTTATTTTTTAAGTTTATTTTTGAGAGAGAGACAAAGTGAGCAGCGGAAGGTCAGAGAGAGAGAGAAAGAGAGAATCCCAAGCAGGCTCCACACTGTCAGCACAGGGCCCAACGTGGTGCTCAATCTTACAAACTATGAAATTATGACCTGAGCTGATGTCAAGAGTTGGTTACTTAAGCAATATTCACCTAGGTACCCCTGGAGTTACAAGAAGTTTTAAATGGAAAATTTAAATTTCTTGCTTTGCTATGTGTATAGTTCATAGTTGCTACTGTTTATAAATACCTTGATTTAGCAATATGTAAATTTAGTAAGTTTTGCATTTATATCATCTCCTCAATTGTTAATGAAGCTCAAAGAGGCCATAAAAATCAGTAAAGTATACCTTACTTATTGTGTAAATACAAACTTTTTATAACATACTTTATTTATATCTTGTTCCAGTCAGTATCCATAAGATTACAGTTCATTAAATGACCATTAAAGTCCATGAATATTGGGTGTAAGAATTATCCTATATAAGTTTGAGCTCTTACCCAGAAATTGTATTCAGAACAATCCTTGTTTTTAATTTTTATCCTCATTTTTAAAATAGAATATAAAATTAATGAGAAAACCCCTTTCTTGCTTTTATTTCACTTTCCATTTTACAAATAGTAAACATAGAATAATAAATACTAATATTATTTAATTTTTTAAATATAGTCTTCTTTGTATTCATACTAATGACCTGAAATGTAATCTCAGTGATTTTTAGATCACGTTAGTGACGTGATCATCATGATCCTCATGATCTTGGAAACTTTGATTAGTCTGATTATAAAACTCAGAATATGAGAGCATTGATAGGGATTTAAGAATTGTGTGTGTAGTTGTATGTAGGCACAGAATAAATCTATGTGGAGTCACTTGTTTTAGTCAAATCACTAAAACATGAAACAAAACCAAAAAAATGTACTGACATATTCAATCAAATTTCTATTCATAATGAAATCAAAATAGTTGAACGCACCAAATTTTCCTAACAAAGTTTATTTTCAGTATAAAAATAGTAATTCCTTGAATGACTTTTATATAATGCTTTTCCTAGAAACATTCACTTTATTATTTGATTTGATCTTGACAAAAACCTGATTTGGAAGACATACACACACATATATGTACACCTACCGAAGAAGGGCTTGTTACAAAATAAAGACAATTCTAAAGAGTAACAATAAATTTAACTTTGGCAAGTCCCACCCTTTGTGAGAAAAATACACTTGTTCCAGTGGTTTTTCCTGTCCTTGTTTATAAGGACCTCTAATTTTCTTATATTCATCCGTTCATTCATTCATTCAATTATCTGCTCATTTATTCAACAATATTATTTGCTATATGCCAGACACTGCAAGTCATCATAAGGAAAACACACATTAAAAAGATGTAGAACCTCAGAATTCAAGTATAAGAGGAAACAAGGTCAAGGAAGCAAAAAATTATGAAGCAAGATCAAAAGTAAATTGCATAGGAAAGAACGATAGTATCTATCTAGAGGGACTTAAAGAAAATTTCTCCTTCTTATACCTAGATGGTTGAGGGTAGGGGATTCCAGGAAGACAGAGCAATATGAAAGACTCCACAAAAAATGTGTCATGGCAAGAATGTGGTGAAGGGGAGAAGTAGAGATAGTGAAAGCCAAGGTTGGTAGACTAGGGGAGAAAGACCTTGTACAACATTACACTGATTATTTGTGCTTTTTCCCACAGATGATGGGAGCTGCCAAAAAGAAAGTATACACATTTACATTATATTCTAATTTATATGTATGAGTAGCTGCTAATTTTAAGTTGTAATAATATATTGGAGAACAATTTGATACTATATATTCAGTTTGAAGAGACTCCTAACTTGTAACCAAACAATTTCACATTTGGGTAAATATGCACTAAAACCTCTCACACATGGGCCAAAAAAAAAAAAAAAAAAAAAAAAAAGGTATATACATCCATGCTAAGGACAGCACCCTCTGTAATAGTAACAATAGATACAATCCAAATAGTTATTAATAAGTGATTGATAAAGTGTGGTATGTTCTATGAAATGGGTTGCTATGTATAGCAATTAAATAAACTGAAAGAAGATAATCACATGATTATCTCAAAACATTTTTGAAAGCATGTGTAATGTTTAACATGTATTTAATGTTTTTTGAAGTTTGTTTATTTAGAGAAAGAGTGAGAGCATGAAAGCAGGTGAGAGACAGAGAGAGAGGGAGAGAGAGAGTATCCCAACCAGGTTCCATGCTGTCAGCACAGAGTCCAAAGCAGGGCTTTATCTCCCAAATTGTGAGGTCATGACCTGGGTCAAAATCAAGATCTGATGCTTAACCTATTGAGCCACCCTGGCATCCCTATTTAATATTTTTAAAAGTCAGCAAATTTAAACAAATAAATTTTTCTAATTAATAAAGAAACTCAATGCTAAATGAAAACATACTAAATGAAATCCCTATAACAGTAGGAAAAAATAAGGACATCTATGGCTTCAACTACTATTTAACGTAGTATTACAGATTTAGATCAATATTCTTATAAAGAAAGAAAAGCAAATGAAAAGGGTAAAAATTAGGAAATGAAAAACTCATTCCCTGATGATATGTACATCTACCTAAAATATCAATAGAATTAATAAATAAATAATGAAAGAATTGAACGAAATTTTAGAAATTAGTATCAATTACAAAACAGAGCTGACAGTGGCATTCACCACTTTTTCATGGTTAATGTCAGTTCTGATTTGCCAAGCATTTATTTTGATAAGTCTATGATCATGCAAAAGTACTTTTGAACCATTGTAAATATGATTACTCCTACAAGGTTCCATAATGAAGTCAGTTAGGCAGAGTGAATTTAGAGGAATGCATAAATACAAATTAATTAATTAATTAATTTATCTATTTAATTATTTAATTTTTTTTACATTTATTTATTTTTGAGAGACAGAGAGACAGAGGGACAGAGAGAGAAAGAAACACAGAATTTGAAGGAGGCTCTGAGCTGATGGTCAGCACAGAACCTGACGCGGGGCTCAAACCCATGAACTGTGAGATCATGACCTGAGCCAAAGTCGGATGCTCAACTGACTGAGCCACCCAGGCACCCCCAAATTTAAAAATACATTATGACTAGAAGTGTTCTTTTATTTAATAGTTTTTTTAAAGTTAGTTTAATTTTCCTTTCCCTACATAACTAAAGCAAACCCATCTTGATATTATTCTACCATAATGGTAGATTTAGATCTATAGTATTCCTTAATATCATGACTGTGAATACTAAAATTTATGAAAGACATTAACCTACCCTTTTTTAATTACAAAATTAGCAGATCTTGAGCTCTGATTAAATACAAGTTCCAGAAATAGATTTTTTTTTTGTTATAGCTAGTGATACAAATACCTTCGTACTATCTCCTAGTAACCAAACTGTATATTTAATTAGCTCTCATTTACTGATGATTTTAATAGGGCAAATGCAAATTAAATTGTGAAACAAATAGTACTAATAATAAACTTTCAAAGATTATACTAAGCATTATTGGAAAAGTAATTTATCATTAAATATTTTTATTGGGCAGCTTCTATGTAAGTAGCACTTAGCTAGGTGTTATGAAAGATACAAAGTCATATAAAATTTGGACTTTACTCTCAAAGATCATACAATATTTTTTCAAAGATTATACAATTTGAGATAAGAGATAAACATCTGAAGAGTTAAACAAGACAGGATATGGTAAAGTTCCCACTGAACGATCCATATATTTAATAAATACTGTGAGTTTATTGGGGAGAGATTTTTTTTGTAAGCCAAATTAGTTGGGATATAGATGAAATAAAGGAAAACCTTGATAATTATAACAAATACATTATCTTAGATAATAAATCTTTGAATCATTTCAGTGAGGACACTATGCTGTCCAATATATTTACTTTGAAGATAGAATACTTGAAACATTGATGACCTTGCTTTATCACTAAGATAGAATTAAGACTACAAAAAAAAATACACCAGTAGGTATTGAAATAGAAAAATTTCTTATATGACCTACTTGCTTATAAAGACATTCAGTTTAAGATGTTAAAAAAAAAAAAAAAAAAAAAAAAGCTTAGTGTTGCCTGGGTTGGCTCAGTCAGTTGAGCACTGACTCTCAGTTTCAGCTCAGGCCATGATCTCAGGGTCATTGAATCAAGTGCCACATCCAGCTCTGCTCTGAGCATGGAGCCTGCTTAAGATTTTTTCTCCCTCTGCCCCTTCACACACTCACTCTTTCTGTCTTTAAAATAAAAAGAAAAGAAAAGAAAAGAAAGCTTAGAGAGAAATATGTCTCAGCAGTACATAAGGACCATTAATTTAGCTGAGGAATTCCTCAGCTTTTGAAACATTTATCTAAAACCCATGTATTGTTTTTAGATCTGAAGGAGACTTTAGATATCTCATGTTATAGAGAATGAAGGATTAGAGAATTTATATGATTTTCTCAATTTCACACCAGTATTATGTAGTAAAATTTAAATTAGTTTGCCATATTAGTTATCTATTGTGGTGTAACAAAATACCTCCATACATAGTGATTATAAAAGACAAATATTTTCTCTGTCTCTCTCCATCTTACACACACACACACACACACACACACACACACACACACATTGATTGCTTGGCGTATTTTGGATATTGCATTTAATCTGTATCAATTTGGTGAGATATACATCATTATAAGATTGAATCTTCCATATTATGAACATGGTACATATATTTTCTTTCATTTGGATCATCTTTTAATTTTTTTGCAATTATTCTATGCAATTTTCTCTGTCTTCCACATCTTTTGGTAGAATTATTGCTAGATATTTGATGGTTTTAATGTTATTGTAAAGGATAAGTTTATTTAAATTGCCTCTGGAATACTTTTGGAAATTGCTATCATGTAATATATTGATTTGGGGGATGTATTTTGCATATCCATTAAACTTGC
>CM053578.1:44987409-45054883 GCA_028646485.1 Cryptoprocta ferox
TTTTAATTTTTTTGCAATTATTCTATGCAATTTTCTCTGTCTTCCACATCTTTTGGTAGAATTATTGCTAGATATTTGATGGTTTTAATGTTATTGTAAAGGATAAGTTTATTTAAATTGCCTCTGGAATACTTTTGGAAATTGCTATCATGTAATATATTGATTTGGGGGATGTATTTTGCATATCCATTAAACTTGCTAAATTCAAATTCATCTGTAGATTTGTAAAATTTTTCTACATATACAGTTATGTTGTCTATGAAAAATTACAGTTCTCTTTTTTCTCCATCGTATACATTTTTTTCTTGCCTTAAGGCACTGGCTAGAACTTCTACTACAACATTGTAAAGAAGTAATTATAATTGACATTCTTATCTCATGCCTTATCTCAGGAGGAAGGCTTTAAATATTTAACCATTAAGTGTGATGTTTAGTATAGTTTTTTGCTAAATACTTATGACTGCTTTATGCTATCTGGTCATTCAATGTGTTAAGACTTTTTATCATAAATGGGGGTTGACATTTTATCAAATAATTTTCCTTTTTAAATTATTAATTTAGTCAACTTCATTGATTACTATTTGAATGCTAAGTTACTAGTTAATTCCTGGAATAAACTTTTATTTCTGAAGTTTTTATTATTTTTAATATGTTTTAACATGTATTTTAAACCCCACACTCACTATTTTTATTGATGTAATCATTTAATCTTTTTCTTCTCTTTCTACTTTCCTGCATTCTCATATTTCTGTCTACATTAGTTTTTTTCCTAAAGAATTCTTCTTAGTATCACTTTTGGTATTGATGGATGGTGACAAATTCTTAGAATTTGGTGTGGGGGAAGGGAGTGTGTTTGGAGATATCTTTCAGTTGCTTTTAGTACTGAATAATGTTTTCCCTGTATATTGAATTTTAGAGAGGTAATTATTTTCTCTTATCACATTAAAGACACCATTCCATTGCCATCTGGTTTTCATTGTTCTTTTGAGACATCAGCAGTCAACCTAATGATGATCCTTTAGAATTTATCTTTTCTTTTTCTAGCTTATTTTAAAAATTTGCCTTTGTATTTAAGTAGTTTTACTCTGATATTCCTATGTATGGTTTTCTTTGTATAAATATCACTTGAGAGTCTAGAATTTCTTCAATCAGTAGTTGGTAAAATTCTTACCAGCTTCTTTCCAAATATTACTTCTAATCCATTCCCTCTGTCCCTCTGTCCACTTACATAATATAATAATTACATATTATATTATATAAGTAAATACATATTTACTGTGATCAGTGTATCTCTTATGACTTTTTTCTGCAACTTATTTTTATTTTCTGTACTCCAGATTATATTCTACTTCTCCATTTTGATGTGCAAACTGGAAAAGAATCTTATTTCTGTGTGAGTACCCTTTTCCTTCATGATCTTTGCATGAAATTCTGGCTTCTTTCATATCCCTGAATTCTATTTTTTTCCTCCCCAGAATTGTGAGATTACTGAAAGCTCTACTGGTCTCTCAGCCTCCTAGCTGCTTCCTTCTGTTCAGCTCCTTGGCTACCTTTCCTAAACTAAAAGCAGGCAAATGAATGGAAGGGAAAATTAGCATGCAAATTTGAGCTTACCTTAGTTACTTTATAAATCTTCCCATACACACACACACACACACACACACCTCTCACCTCTCTCTCTCATTTTTGTCTCTTTCTGACTGTTTGGATGTCTGAATCTAAGATGTCTTTGAACAGATTTATTTTTTATTGGTTTTTGTTAGTTCTCAGTGTCATTATTGTTCTTGTGCAAGATTGGCCATCTTGGGCAGAAATGAAGTGTCTTTTGATATATTATATTATATTATATTATATTATATTATATTATATTATATATTTTTATTTTCAAATTTTGTCTGTATTTTCTTTACTAGCAAATGAAAACCAACATTATATTTAGCCAAAGAACAATATTAGATTTCCTTTGCTTGTGTTTTAAAAAACAAAATATCAACAGGACAGATTGCCATAGTTTATATTTAACTACTTATTGTTTGTTTCACTGATGTACTTTACAAATGGAGACTCTACAAAGAAAAATCACATAATTAAGAAATGCACAGTTTAACTTACCCTTTCCTCAGTTCACAATCTGTTAAAACACTTTCATGAATCCTAATTTTGTGTCTTCTGTGTCCATCTACTGGAAATACTTAACACAGGAATTAATCTTTTCACATCCATAATAAAGAAAATTAGAATGAATTAGCTTTTACCTTTATATCTTTATGTATTTTTCCTGGACACTTTTTGAGAAACACTAATTCTTTTCAAGTACCAATTCATTGTAAGGGAGAGAAAACCAGAATTAGAAGACAAATAAAAAATGGTAGTGTGAGACAAAGTAAAAGTAGTAATGGAAACTATATGGTAGAAAGTTTCCTGCTGGGAGCCCATGATGAACATAGTAGTCTTTGTTTTGTTTCTACTATGGCTGCTATTTACAAGATGAAGGATTTAAGATTCCACATTCCCTCAGGCTTTGATTTGGAAGAAACTATTTCAGGAATGAGTTTTGGATGCTAGCTGAGTTGCCACACACTCTAATTAGATGGAACTTTTTTCCACTTCAATATTTGAAATTTTAGCAGCATCTGTCTTATCTACGCAGAATAGTGTACTATTTGCTTTGAAAGCCAGTTGCCTATTTACTTGATTTTTCGCTTTCTTATTGTTCCTAATGTGACTAGTGATGAAGTAATTGCCACAAACCTGAGCTGTCATTTTGAAATAAAAGCTACCTTTCAGCTGTTAAAGCATAGACCAGTGATATAAATGGGATTTTAGCAGTGATTCAATCTAAATGTGCAAGTCTCTTCAGACTGCTTGGTTATCACAGATTTACATGATGATCCTACGAAATCTGTGCAACAGGAGCTCTAATTAACACACATTTGAGAAATGTAAGCAATATAAATGTAGTTAGCTCCATTGCTTATCTATTTCATTATCCAAGTGAAACCAAAGTGATGGGCAAATCCAGACTATGACAGGTGGATTGTATACCTGGAAAGCCACTATAAGACAAAATGATGTAAATGAAGTGATACTTTGGCACAGAGTTGTTGGAATGAAAATACACCCTGGACCTGATAGCACCAAGCAGGGAGTGCTAGAGAGAGCAGTCTAAGGGAAGAGAACTCCTGAAATTTTTCTCAAATATTGTATCACCAAAGAGAAAACTTAGGGAAACTGAGAGAATTGAATCAAAGGTCAGAATCAAGTATCAAATTATTAGTGGAACCAGAAGGATTAAGCAGAGGTGAAGTAGAAAAAGATGTGAGTGGGAAAAGTAGAATGGTTCAAGACTGACACTATAAATATTGAGCATCTCCCAGCACATTTCTTATAATGCTCCAGCTGCTTTGTTGGACAGCAGGGAAGAGGCTTAAAAGGAGATGCACAGAACCACTGAAATGATGCTCTATTGTCTATCATAATGAGTTCAAGCCTTCTATCATAATTTAAACTTCTCTAATGCATACACAGTTCTTTTGTTTTTCTAAATTCTCACAATTCCTCTTCAGGCACTCTAGGCACCAACTAAACCTGGACTCCTCTCTGTTCGTGGAAAACAGTGCCTTCTTCTCCCAAAGCCATGTTTCATACTGGTCATTGCCCTTCATCCTCACATGTGTACTTCCCAGACCTCCTTTAAAACCCAGCCAAAATCTCACCTCTTCTACCAGGTACTGTGAGAATTTCATGAAGTCTTCTATATCATACTAGCCAGAAACAATCCATCAGATCCTAAAACCGTGAAACATTATTTGTGTCTTTACACATGTATTTTTCTTCAAAATTGCCTTACCGTTAATAGTGTTTGTGTCACCTACCTTAATTTGTTGTAAGTTCTTTGGTAACAGACACTATGGGTTTCGTGTTTTGCATTGTCCACGGTACTTATAAAAGTAGCTTGAATGTAATGGACTCTAAGAAAAAAAAAACAGCAATTTTCAACAAATGAACGAATGCACAGTTACATCAATTAAATATGATCAATATTTTCCTGGGTTTTTGAAGTTTATATATATATATATATTATAGTTTACATATCCTTTTACAACTTTCTTCTTTCACTTAACATTTTTGAAATGTATCCATTTTAAGACAACGTATCCATTCTTAAAAACTTTAAGACAATATAACAAAATGTTAAAATGAGATAAATCATGGTGTTATATTATTATGGACATGTTATATTATGAACCATTTTTACCTATTTGGTCAAAATATTCATAATAAAATATTTTTAATACGAAAAATGGTCTACTTAAGGAACTTTGGCAAGCACCTTTGAAGAAATTTTCAGTGATGACCATATGAATCATTAAGTGGGTTATATAGTCTTCCTCTAACTGTGAATTTGCCCTTAGTAAGCAAATGGTGACATTAAATTTGAATATCAAGTGAACATCCATTTCTTGAAAAATTGCCCTTGCAGCTTCTTACTATGAATTTGACTTCATAAAAATTACTATGAATATTATTTCATCATTTTGATTCTTTCCTCTTTAAGATGAAAACTTTGGGTTTGTTATTTTGTTACTAAGAATTTGAAACTAGAATGAATGCTATAAGCTAATGATATAAAAGCACTTTTTTTTATCCTGAAAATGGCCAAGAAGAGTAAGTGCTCTTTTCTTCTTTTATATAAATAAGAAAATTGAAGCCCAAAGTGACTGCTGCTTATACACTACAACAAAATTACTAATATTTAGAATTTATTTCATATTAAATTATTATTAATAGAAATCTATATGGACAAATTTTTTTACATTTTATTTATTTTTGAGAGACAGAGAGAGACAGAGTATGAACAGGGGAGAGGCAGAGAGAGAAAGAGACACAGAATCCGAAACAGGCTCCAGACTCTGAGCTAGCAGTCAGCACAGAGCCCGACGCGGGGCTTGAACCCACGAACTGTGAGATCATGGCCTGAGCTGAAGTCGGACGCTCAACTGACTGAGCCACCCAGATGCCCCTATATGGACAATTTTTAAGCAAAGGAGAGATAGTGTCTAAACTCTTATCTAATCCAATTGAAATCTATCAGTTTATGATGCTTCATTTTACTTAATGCATCACCTTGCCCTAAGAGCATGATACCCATGATATGTAGCAATGAAAATAGCTTTATACCATTAATTCACTGTATGATGTAAGTGCTTCACTCAACATTTGATCCTATTCATAATACAAAAGGATTAACTTGAACCAGTTAGTCTACAAGATCACATTTAGTATAAAACATCTATGATTTTCTTCCATGAATCTACCTAATAGTCCTTTTTATTTTGTAAAATGATGATTTGTTTATTTATGGATACTAGGGCTAGAAAGGAAATTAGAATAAATTGGGACAAATACAAAAAAGACACATACACCACTATAGAACAAAATAAAAACTCTGATCAAATGCCATTTTTAAATAATTGACAGTGGAAACTAAATTAATCTCATTGTTTTGTGAGGCCCAAAAGACAAAATCATGATTTCTGCTCTGACACCCAAATAACCTGATTACCAGAGATACAATATTGAGTGGAGCTAATCTTCTTAAAAGATCTAATATAAAGGTTTTCATTTTAATGCTAGCTTATTAAATTACATGTTGGCCTATGTGTCCAAAAATAAGACCAAGCTTTCTTCTGTTAATGCTTTGGCCCTCACATTTAAATATTGAGCTCCTGTGTAGAACACCCAGCCCAGGCAGGGTAATTTATCAATGGCTCAAGAAGATGCTTCTCATGATATTTCTACTCTAGTGGTATTCTCCCTCACCCATTCATCTATCTCTTGTCTCAATCAATCATTGTTGTGTTTATGTTATCACTGTTTTTTCATGCAAATGCATAAATTCTGTATTTTATTTTCTAAATTTTTTCCAAAGTATGCGCTTTACAGATATAACCAAGAGAATCCAAGTTTCCACTATGATATGGAGCACATTAAAAGATTAAAAACACTGGTGGTTATTTACTTGCATGCCTATATTTACATGTATGTTTATTTGTGTGTGTATTCACATATACACATACATGTTATATGTTTGATATATGCTTATTTTTTCTTCATTTGATAAATATGATGTCCAATTATATTTTAGTTTATCATTTAACATTTGAGTCTTTCCTTGTTGGTATGTTTTTAAAAAATCCAATCCTTAGTAGGACAGGGGCTAATAGATTATTTTATTAATCTGTCATGCACAAAGCCAACTATGACATGTGTATAAAAAGTGGAATGATGTCTTCTATGTATCAGAAAACCAAGTGTTAAAATCTGTTCTTTTATATAAATCCCATGATTATATGCAAAGTGAGAAGAAACAGTTTTCTACCAAAACATTTTCTTGTTTCATTATGTAGTAGTATTTCATACAAATTTTGATAATTTATCATGTTTTACCCTAAGTAATTCTGTATGATAATAGGGTCATTAAACATTTAACTTGAATCTTATAATTACTGACCTTTGACATCTTACATTCCTCTTATTTCTCAAGAGATCAAACAACAAAAGCACATTGCTTAGTACATGTTCATGATAACAATGAAGGAGAGTCAAATATTCCTGGTAAGGAGTAGGATGAGTAAAGAGACATTAAAAATTGTGACATTTTGAATAGTTAAGTGAAAAAATATATAAAAGGAAATTGTTTCCATAATGGTTCAAGAAATACCTTGTATTTGCACTTGAAATTTTCCTAAGATATTGAGAATATAGTTGTAGTAGTTTCCACAATTAAAGTTGACAGACTAAAATTCAGTAATGTCATGACATCTTAATATTTGACTAGATAGCCAACATAACATTTTGCATTGATTGCCTTTAAAAAATTTACTATCGTAATTTTTATCACAATTTCAACTAAGGCGAGTCTGGTGACTCAGTGGGTTAAGTGTCCAACTTCAGCTCAGGTCATGATCTCGCAGTTTGTGAGTTTGAGCCCCACATTAGGCTCACTGCTGTCAGCGCAGAGCCTGCTTTGGATCCTGTCTCCCCCTCTCTCTGCCCCTCCCCAACTTTCACTTTCTCTTTCTCAAAAATAAAAAAACATTAAAAAAAACAAATTCAACAAAAAAAATCCAAAATGCACGGAGAAATTTCCTTACTGAATATCTAGTTTCAATAGAGTTGATTTTCTACACCAACAACAATAGATGCTTTGCAGTTTTTGATAGTTAATGACCTGTTCTTTGATAGAAGGCACTTAAAATTTTTGTTTAATGCTTTAGCAAAAATAGTTATAAGGTATTAAAACTATGTCTCTAGTGATTAACATGAATTCTGAGGTCAGTAGTGATCAGGGTTATGTTTTATATTACTATTGACTTACCATACTTGAATTACTTACTGGCAAGATAGTGTATGTGATTTTCCAAGCCCAACTGAAAATTCTTTGTCTCTGATTCTCTCTCTCTCTCTCTCTCTCTCTCTCTCAGTGACTCTCTTTGTCCCTCCTGTACGTGTGTGTGTATGTGTGTCTGTCTTCCTCTGTGTCTTATCTATGTGCTCACAGAACGTAAAAGATGATACTGACATTTGAATTCACCTTCTGAATTAAAATAACTGAACAATGATACAGTTAGTTTTTGTTACATAAAAAAAACATTTCAAAACTTGGTTTTTAAAACAAGAATTATTTATTTATCTCACAATTTTATGGATCAGAATTTCCATCTGACCTAGCTGTAGGGTTCTTTTAATGTCTGAACTCAGTTGTACTGACTCATGCATTTATGGTAAACTGAAGATAAACTAGTTATGGTAGAATCAGAAACCCATCTAAGCTTCAGATACTGTCTATTTTTGTGTCCTTTTTAATGTACCTTATTATTTTGTAAAAATGTTGGAAAATTCCTTTCTTTTTAAACCATGCTAAGAACAAAAAAGAAAATTTCTGTGCCCATGCTTGAATAAGAATTGTAAAAAAAAATGTCAATGTATATCTGGGGACTAAGTGGACTAAGTAAGGGTAGAGAAAATATAATTCAAGAACAACAGATGTGGAATAACTCAGTCCAACTGCTTCTGACCAGCTAGTGATTATCCTTCTAGTGTTAAAACATTGAGGCTTTGTGTCTGTAGCTTAACGAAGGAGGCAATTCCTTACAAGAAGGTATTTTTAATCAAGAAAATTATGTGGATCACTTCATCTAATTTAATTATTATCTACAAATTCTATGCTATAGATATAAATATGAGAGAATATATGTGTCATTTGCTAGAGACTACCAGAAATAGAAGCCTTTCTCACCAATGATTCTAAAACATATGCCTTGTCTTAGTTTGGGATGCTGTATCAAAGGACCATAGTCTAGGTGGCTTAAAAGCAACAAAACTTTATTTCACACATTTCTGGAAGTGGAAGTCAGAAACAGCATGCCAACAGTGTCGAGTTCTAATGAGAACCCTCTTCTGGTTTCAAATTGCCAACTTCTTGTATTCCCACATGGTGGAAAGAGGGCAAAAAAACTCTGTGGTGTCCCATTTGTAAGAGCATTAATCCCATTCAGTAGGGCTCAACTTTCAAAGCTGACTACTTCCCAAAGGCCCCACCTCCTAGTATCATCACACTGGGAGTTAGGATTTCAACTGATGAATTTTGGGAGGGACACAAACATTCAGTCCATTGCATCCCTCCCTCCTGGCCAAAATTGTGAAATGATAATGTAGCCTCATCTCTGAATATGCTTATTTTACACAATATTAAGAAACCCAGCTAAATGAACAGATTTACAAGACTAGCCTTGTATATGAAAGAATATATTGGGAAAAGAAGGAATGCTTTTACTAAACATTTTAAAAAGGAATTGATTGCTAAAACTAATAGGCAACCAACGAAATGGGAAAAGATAGTTGCAAACGACATAATGGACAAAGGGCTAGTATCCAAAATCTACAAGTAACTCACCAAACTCCACACCTGAAAAACAAATAATCCAGTGAAGAAATGGGCAGAAGACATGAATAGACACTTCGCCAAAGAGGACACCCAGATGGCCAACAGACACAGGAAATGATGCTCAGCGTCACTCGTCATTAGGGAAATACAATTCAATACCACACTGAGATACCACCTCACACTGGCCAGAGTGGCTAAAATGAACAACTCAAGAGACTATAGATGCTGGCGAGGATGTGGAGAAATGGGCACCCTCCTACACTCTTGGTGGGAATGTAAACTGGGGCAGCCGCTATAGAAAACAATGTGGAGGTTCTGCAGAAAATTAATAGAACTCCCCTATGACCCAGCAATAGCACTGCTAGGGATTTACCCAAGGGATACAGAAGTGCTGATGCATAGGGGCACATGTACCCCAATGTTCATAGCAGCACTTTCCACAATAGCCAAATCATGGAAAGAGCCTAAATGTCCATCAACTGATGAATGGATCAAGAAGATGTGGTTTATCTATACAATGGAATACTACATGGCCATGAGAAAGAATGAAATCTGGCCATTTGTAGCAACATGGATGGACCTCGAGGGTGTCATGCTAAGCGAAATAAGTCAGGCAGAGAAGCACAGATACCATATGTTTTCACTCATAAGTGTAACAGGAGAAACTTAACAGAGGACCATGGGGGAGGGGGAGGAAGGAAAATAGTTGGGGAGAGGGAGGGAGGCAAACCATGAGAGACTCTTGAATACTGAGAACAAACTGAGGGCTGATGGGGGGGTAGTGATGGTCATGGAGGAGGGCACTTGTGGGAATGAGCACTGGATGTTATATGGATACCAACTTGACAATAAACTATAAAAGAAAAAAAGGGATTGATTGCTATAATCTAAAAATTACAACCTGATCTCAGACTAGGTTGCTACCATCTTCTCTATCTTCATTCATGGTATTTTTAGAGGGATCGAATAAAATTTTATCTGCTGCCTTGAACTGTATGCTATAGGATTCAATTTTATATGAAATACATTAACATTAGCAAATTTAAATAAAACCTAATTTCATAATTAGGAGATGTACCATAGCCTTTCTTCATAAATATATTAGGCTTAGTAAATACCTTCTATTTCATCTTAATTCATTTCCATCCTCACTAATTTTCATTTTGAAAAGTTAATATGTCCCTTAATAAGTATACAATAACAATTAAACCAGTTCTCCTTAAAGCACAAACCTCATCTGGATAGCTATTTTAATATGAAAAGTAAGCAGCAGCTAGGGTAGCATTTATTGAGGAAACTGAGTATATTACAGCATTTGTTGCTGGGCATGGGCTTCTCAGTCACTGAGGGAAAATGAGAGGGCATTCCTCTCATTTCCTGCTAGAAGCCTGAAATTATAAAATCAATGTTGGAACATAAACGTGAAATTACTTTTTCTTTTATGGATACACTTCTGATTGATTTAAATGGTTACTTGTCCATTTCTGCATGTTATCTCTCTATATATTGAAAATCTCAAGACATAACTCTAGTTATTGAAATTCCCTCTATTCAAATGGCAAGAAATGTGAAATTTATTTAGAATAAATATTAGAAATGTCCAGTTTATGTAAACTGTTTCATTATATTTCCCTTTCCCTAGAGCCCTTTCCAGGAGATATTATGACAGACTGATTATAAGCTCACACTCCACTCCTAATTACTCTGCTCATAATCACATGATACCTTTGTGAGCTTGGACAGATTGCTTAACATTGCTTAGTGTTAGTTTCCTCAGCTACCAAATACGAACAAGTCTAACAATCATATACATTTTATATATTAGTTTAGAATAGCAAGATAGTGCAGATGTAATGGGCCATTTTTTGGCTAAATTGGATATAGCTCTTCCATATCCTCCTTTCCTCCATATTTGTTTCTATTCTTTTACAAGGGAACTTTGGTTTCAAAATTAAAGAGGTGGAATTGTGAATGGGTTGAAAGTGCCTGTATAGAATCAGACTTGGGTGAGCAAATGGAATAGAATGGGGCACCCATTAAGCTCCTTGAACTGAATTTGCGCTCTGGTGATCACAGGAGTAACAGACAAAATCTGACATAATTTCTTGGAAATTTATTTAATCTTAGACAGTAAAATCCTTCTAAATCTTCATTCCTATCTATGAATTAGTGATGATAGTGATACCTTTCATGGAAGTGCTGGGTACATTAAATGAAACTGTGGATAAAAAGTAAAGTGCTGGGAGCTACTGGATGGCTCAGTTGGGTAAGCATCCAACTCGTGATTTCAGCTCAGGTTATGATCTCAGTATATGGGATCAGGCCTGCATTGGGCCCTGTGCTGACAGTGTGGAGCCTGCTTGGGATTCTCTCCCTCTCTCTCTGCCCCTACCCTGCTCACGCACCCTCTCTCTCTTTTTCTCTCTCTCAAAAATAAAATATTTTTGAAAAAAATGTAAATTCCTTGGCCAATGGTTACTACTACTATTACTACTACTACTACTATTATTATTAATTACTTTTATCATCTAGGAGACTCTCTGTACAAACTGACCTGTCTCAGGACTCAGATAATAAGCATGGGAAAGAATTGTGTAAGAGGCTGTTTTTCCCAGCCACCCTCTTGCATCTCAAGCCAAGGAGTCCTAAATTTTGAGAACATAAGTAGATTTCAGTCTTAGTGCGGACTGGAATTTTCATGATGGGAAATACTTTGAGATTTCACCAAGTGGGTTTGGGAGTAGAGGCATAAATAAGTGGAGCCAGAACAGGAGAATAGCATGGTAACTTTTAAATGATGACCACCTTCAGGAACCACAGAATGCTGAGAGTTGGAATACCTGGATTACATAGGTAAAGGGCTTAACACAGTGCAGCAAGCATTCAATAAATGATTGCTATAATTATTATCATTGGGTCCATTTTCCACCTATTACAGGAGCCAGATAGCTGAAGAAGAAAATGAACTCCTAAACACCTTTAGTCATCTACAATAGCAGTTTTCTTAGCATGTCGACAGTTTACAATCACTTGGGTGTAAAATAATGATACAGTATTGTAGTTCCAGCTGGTTAATGAAAAGAGAGACAGTCATAAATCCTGGAGGATTTTCTGCTTGGTGAGAAGTAAAGAAAGATAAGCCAAAACATAGTAGAAATACAGGATAATTTTATCACTTTGCTCAGTACTTAATATCTTAACATGTTGAAGGATGTATAGGATTTCAATAGGCGCACTCTAGAAGGATGTAAAAACATAAGCAAAATGAAAAATAATTCATGGGAAATGTGAGTAGTCCAATTTGTCTAAGGACAGGGCTTCCCTTTATGTATGTTTAAGTTACTTATTGCTGCATAACAAAACACCCCAAAATTTAGTGGCTTAGAACAGTAATTTGTTATTTCTCATGATTCTGGGGTTGACCTGTCATATCTTCTGATCCAAATGGCCTAGCCTGGGGTCATGTACATGGCTGCATTCAGCAGGGCATCCTGCTACAGTGTCTTAGTTCTTCTTGACATGTCCTTTCTCTCATTATGAAGTCTCATCTACCAGGCCTCTCCTTGTGACCTCTCTCCAACAGAATAACCTTTGTAGAATGGCTTCTAGGTTCCATGAGGGAAAATTTCAGGAGGATAACTCCCAATGTGAACATACATATACACCCCTACTTGAATTGTGGTTGTTAATAATACTCCATTGACCAAAGCAAATCATGTGAACAAGCCTCTGGAGTCAGTGTGAGAGATACAGAGGGGTGTGAATGCTGGAAGGTCTGACTTGTGGGCACATTGAGAATGAGAGAAGTTGACAGTTCCAATAGAAAAGATTCAAAGGTGGAACCAACTAGAGTCATCTCATCACCACAGAAGTTTATGGTAGACAGAGCCCGTGTGTCTACTTTACTTTCAACCATTAATCCCAGAGAAATATGGAAAAAATATTTGAGAAGAAAAAGTAACAATAAATCCATCACAAAAAGGAAAATAATTATACATTTAAAAATCGGTTGATATCATTAGAAGATTTAGCTCTAATTAGGTTTAGATTGACTCGTAGAGAAAACTGCTCAAAGGAGGCTTAGAAAATATTTCTGCAAAGGAAAGAATCACTTTAGAAAAACTAGAATGCAAGACAAAACAATAAGATTTGCAGAATCAACTCTTGGAGAAATTTTCAGGGGACTATTTCCCTTCCCATATCCACAAAACCCAAATATAATAACCAGTAGGCAGCAGTGGTAGTCTGGTAAAAGAGAATAGCTTACTCCTAGGTCCTAGTTGTGTGACAGACTGTTCACATCTCCAGGTTACACATCATGTATTTTCTTCTCCAACACTGAATCTGGCCTTGCCTGTGTGACTTGATTTTGTCAGTAAGCCATCAGCAAGCATGATACTAACAGCAATTTACAACAGCTTACCCAATGAGGTGTAATCATATGAGAAGCATTGGTTAGCATCCTGCTGCCTTATAAGGAGCTCTGGCTGTTGAACTGTCAAATGATAAGAGCACACATGGAGAGAAGCCCCGAAGAACTGGTGGACGTCTTGGACATTTTTATCGCAGCTGAGCTGCCAGCTGAATGTGCCCACGTGAGCAGTCCCAGCCAATGTCACATGAAGTTGAGACAATTGGATCCTACCAAATTTTTCCAAACTTGCAGAATTTTGGATAAATGGGTGCTTGTTTTATAAACAACTAAGTTTCTGGATGACTTGTTATGCTGTAATAGGTATATGAAAACAAAAACAGATGACGGGGGGGGGGGGGAGATTAGAAATGCTATGTAATCCCATATGTATGAAACACTCATAAGGCAGAGTGTAAAGGGAAAAGCAACATCCATCCATCAGGGAAGAACACTAAAATCCCCACCACCCCTCCTTAGACTGGCAATTTGGTGGGAATACTATCTTCATGCCTCTGTATTCTACAACTAAAGCAAATTCTTCCTGTAAATATGTCCTTCTCACTGACAACTAAGCCTACAAAAAGGAAAGTATCTTCTCCCTAAGTTTTCTTCTGTAAGCATTATTCTTTTAGCCCTGATCTTTATGATTCATTTTGAGATATTTCTGGCGTATAGAGTATAAAGTAAGCATTGAGTTTCATTCTTCACATATAAAAATCCAATTGACTATGAACCATTTGTTGAAATTCCTTGGAACTTTCAAAACTCATTGATACATATATATATATATATATATCATGATATATACATCACATATATGTCTATTATTATTTCTATTCTGTTTCATTGATCTATATGTTTATCTTCATGCTAATTTAACACTATTTTAATTGCTATAGAGTTATAGGAACTCTTGAAATCAGATAGTATAAATCCTTCAAAATTTATTTTTTCTTCTTTTTCAAATTTGCCTTGGTTACCTAGATTCTTTTCCACCTCATATAAACTTTAGAAAAAACCTGAAAGAATTTTCGCTGGGATTACATTAAATTTTTAGATCACTTTGTGAAGATTTTACAATTGAACTATGTTAAGCCTTTCAATCTAAGTTCTTGCATTCTCTCCATTTATTGAAGTGTTCTTTATCACAGTAATATTTTGTGTTTTTTAAGCATACAGTACTACATATATATTAAACTTATGCCCAATTATTTCATGTTTTATCTAATTGAAAATTCTTTTATGTCAAGTTCCAATTATTTGTTGCCAGTATATAGAAATAGTATTGACTTTTGTATACTGATCACGTATATTGTGACAATATTAAACTCATAAATTAGCTTTAACGGCTTATTTGTACATAAGATTTTCTACATGGACAGTCAGGTTATCTGTAAATAAACACATTTTATTATTTTATCTAATATTTCATTTCTTTATTTTGCCTTACTGCTCAAGTTTGAACCTCCAGTAAAATGTTGAATAAAAGTAGTGTGAGCGGAGAACTCCTTTTTTTTAACCTTAGAGTAAAAACATTTTGTCTTCTCAGTCTGATGTTAGTGACAGATTTTGTTTAGATACCATTTGCCCATGTTTGTTATGGATTGAATTGTGTCCCCCCAAAAGATATGTTGAAATTGTAAACCCCCAGTATCTGTGGATGTGACATCATTTGGAAATAGGGTCTTTACAGATATAATCAAGTTAAGATGAGGTTATACAGGGTCAGCATGGGCCTAATCCAATGACTATTGTCCTTAGAAGGAGAGAAGAAAGGCCAAGGCAGACGCAGGCAAGGCTATTATGGGTGGAGGCAGAGAGATCAGAGTGATCAATCAACAAAGCAAAGGAATACCATGGATTGCTGGCAACCACCAAAGCTAACAAGAGACCAGAAATAGTTTCCCTTAGAGGCTCCAGAGAAAGTAGCTCTACTAACAACTTGATTTTGGATTTCAGGCTTACCAAACTTTGAAACAATACATCTTTGTTGTTTTAATCCAAGTGTGTGGTAATTTGTTCTGGCAGCCCTAAGAAACTAATACATTCAGCTTTTAAATAAATTTCTGTTGAATATATTTAAATGACTTTTCTCCATCTATTGAAAGGATATATATGTTTTAAATTTATAGTCTGTTAATATGATAAATAATTTGAATTGACTTTTTTAAAGTTTTTATTTAAGTTCTAGTTAGTTAACATATAGTGTAATGATGGTTGCAGGAATAGATTTTAGTGATTCATCACTTACGTATAACACCCAGTGCTCATCACAAGTGTCCTCCTTAATGCCCATCACCCATTTAACTCATCCCCCACCCACCTCCCCTCCAGCAACTCTCAGTTTGTTCTCTATAGGTAAGTCTCTTATGGTTTGCCTCCCCCCTCTCTTTTTCTTTTCCTCCTTCCCCTATTTGAATAGATTTTTAAATGTTAAACCAGTAGTATGCTGATAGTGCACATCTTTTTGAACTCTGCATTTAGTGAAATGAATAGCAATGTTAGAAGGAAATTGGCCATAGTGAGAATTAACACCAGGGAAATTGGCAAATGCTGCAAATTGGTTTTTCTTTTTACCTCTCTCTAGAGCCTGTTGTTACACATATAACAGCACACCACTCTGTTAAATCAACTTAGCATCACTTTAATAAATCTGTTAGTCATGTTGTATTATTCTTTTCATATTTTTCTGGAATTGATTTGCTAAAAGTTTATTAAGCAGTTTTATTTTTTTGTTTTCCTGTTCATGAGGACTGTTGTACAGTATTCTTGTTATGTTATTGCCTGGTTTTGATAACAGGTAACATAGCCATCATAAAATAAGTTAGGGATTATTGCCTTTCCTGTTTCTAAAGAATATTGTGTAAAATTGGTATTTCTGCTCCAATGTTAGGTGGAATTCACTAGTGAAGATACCTGGGCCTCAAGGTTTCTCTGTTGAAAAGTTTTTACTATGATGTCTATGTCTTTGATAGATATAAGGTAATTCAGGTTATCTTTTCCTCTTGGGTGAGTCTTGTAGTAGGTGACATTTCGTTATTGAATCACACATTTCATCTAACCCGTTGAGTTTGTGGGTCTAAGGTAACTTATAAAATTCCTGTGTTATGCTTTCAGTGCCTAAAAGAGTGAAATCTTACCAATTAATAATTGGTGTCTACTCTCTCTCTTTTTTCTTCATCAGTCTGGACAGAAGTTTATCAACTTTATTGATCCTTTCAAAGAACCAGCTTTTGGATTTATTGATTTTTATCGATTTTCTGGTTTTCGTTTTATTAATTTTTGATTTTTGTTATTTTGTCATTTTGTATAAGTTTAATTTTATCTTCTATTTTCTAGTTTCTAGGTAAAAGCTTCTAACACTGACTGAGACATTTATTTTCTAATATGTGTTATTTACTCTGTTTCCCTCTAAGAACTTCTTTAGCAACATCCTTCAAATATTGTTATTTTCAGTCTTCAAAATATTTTCTAATTCCTCTTGTGAATTTTTCATTATCTAAAAGTTGTTAATTTCCAAATATGTGAGTATTTTTCAAAAATATTTTTGTTACTGATCTTCAGTTTAGTTTGTGTTCAGAGGCTATATTTCATATAACTTCAATCCTTTTATATTTATTGAAACTTGGTGAATGATCCGTTATATAGACTACCTTAGAGAATGTATATACACTTGAAAAGAATATGTATTCTTCTAATTTGGGATAGAATGCACTACAAATGTCAATTGACAAAGGTCAATTTGGTCAAGTTGGTTAATATTGTTATCCAAGTATTTATATTCTTATTGATCTTCTACTTGTTCTGTCAATTACAGAAAGATGTATGTTGAACTCCCCAGTATAACTGTAGGGTGTATGTGTGTGTGTGTGTGTCTGTGTGTGATATAATTTATCTATCTCTTCTTTCATTCTATCAGTTTTTGTTTCATGTATTTTGAAATTCCATTAATAGGCATATACTTTACTTATAAAATGTATAACTTTAATCCTAGTAATATTCCTTATTTTAAAATGGAGGTCACTTGTGGGGAAGAGCACTGGGTGTTATATGGAAACCAACCTGACAATAAACTATAAAGGTTAAAAATAATAAAAAAATAAAAATAAAAATAAAAAAAATAAAATAAAATAAAATTGACTTTGATATAAATATAGCCGCTTCACCTTTTTTAGAATTTGTATTTTCTAAATTTATATTTAACTATTATTCTACTTTTAATCTATGTATCTATTTTAAGTGGGCTTATTATAGATAATATATCTCTAGGTCTTGCTTTTTTAATTCATTCTGACATTTTGCCTTTAAATACAATATCCAGAAAATTTACATTTAGTATAATTATTGATATAGTTATATTTAAATATATGATCAACTTATTTCTTTCAATTTTTCCTATTTACTCTTTGTTTTTCCCCTTGCCTTTTTTAAAGATTCTACTTTAGTTCCAAATATGCTAACTTTAATTTACAGTGATTGCTCTAGTATTCATAATATATATCTCCAACTTATCACACTTTTCACTCAATAATTATACCACATTATGTAGCAATAGAACCATATAGCAGTACATTTCTATCCCTTCCTCCTGTCTTATGTGTGATTGTTATGAATGTTACCTCTACATGTAATCTAAACTCCAAATACATTGTTATTTTTGAACAGTAAATGATCTTGTAATTTAATTTTTTTCAATTTTTTATTGAATTTGATGTACAACATTGTGTAAGTTTAAGGTGCACACCCTGTTACTTTGATTTATATATTGTAATATGATTTCTGATATGTGATATTTATCACATCACATAATTATAGCACAATATTTTTGTCTATATTATGTGCATTAGATCTCTGCCTTATTTACTATTCAAGTTTGTACCTTAAATACCATCACCCTTACCACACTCATTAATTTGATTTTTCATTGTGGTGTAGTGCACAGAACATCAAATTTATCATCTTAGCCATTCTTGAATTATACAGTTTAGTAGTATTAAGTACATTCACATTATTATGCCACCAATCTCCAGAACATTTTTATTTTGCAAAACTAAAACTCTGTACCCATTAAACAACAAATCCTCCAACTCTTTCCCCAGTTCTAGCAACCACCGTTCTACCTCATATAAGTAGAATCATACAGTATTTGTCTTCTTGTGACTGGCTTCTTGGGTTAACATGATGTTCTCAAGAGTTATCCGTGTTATACCATGTGTCAGAATCTCCTTTCCATTTAACCCTGGAAAATATTTCATTGTATGCATAAACCACATTTTGTTTATCCATTCACCTGTTGATAGTCATTTGGGTTGCCTCTACCTTTTGACTATACTGAATAACACTGTTATGAACCTAGGTGTACAAATATCTGTTAGAGACCCTTAATTTCTGGGCAGCATATGCCCACGTGGGGGGTTGCTGGATTTTATGGTAATTATATTTTTAAAATTTTTAAGGAATAACTAAACTGTTTTCCATAGCAGCCACACCATTTTATATTCCCATCAATAGTGCACGAGTGTTCCAGTTGTCCACATCCTTGCCAACACTTATAATTTTGTTTTGTTTTATTTTTAAAATAGCCAGTCTATCGGCGCCTGGGTGGCTCAGTCAGTTAAGCGTCCGACTTCAGCTCAGGTCATGATCATACAGTTCATGAGTTCAAGCCCTGCTTTGGGCGCTATGCTGACAGCTTAGAGCCTGGAGCCTGCTTCACATTCCGTATCTCCGTCTCTCTCTGCTCCTCCCCATGCTCATGCTCTGTCTCTCTCTCTCTCTCTCTCTCTCTCTCTCTCAAAAATAAACAAACATTAAATAATTTATAATAGCCAGTCTAATGTGTATTAGTTGACATGTCATTGTGGTTTTGATTTAGATTTTCCTAATGATTAGTGATGGTGAACATCTTTTCACGTGCTTATTGACCATTTTTATATTTCCTTTGAGAAAGAAGTATTTTGCCCATTTTTAATTGGGTTGTTTATTTTTTGTTTTTCAGTTTTAGGAGTTCCATATATATTCTGGATATTAATCCCTTATCAGAATATGATTTCCGAATGATTTCTCCCATTCTGTGTGTTGCCTTTTCACTCTGTTGATTGTGTCCTTTTATTCACAGAAGTTTTTATTCTGATGTAGCTTAATTTCTGATGATGTTCAATTTACCTTTTGTTGCCTGTGCTTTGGTGTCTGATTTCTGACATCCTAGAAATCAGTGCCAAATCCAATGTCATATACATTAACTTTTTAAAAAAATCTTGAGGCACCTAGGTGACTCCATCAGTTAAGCATCTGACCCTTGATTTCAGCTCAGGTCATGATCTCCTGGTCATGAGACTGAGCTCTGTGTCTGGCTCTGTGCTGGGCATGGAGCCTACTTAAGATTAAAATTAAATTAAATTAAAATTAAAAATTTAACTTAAAAAATAAATTAAATTAAAGGGAAAAATTTTATATACATCTACATTTTACTATTTCTGACTCATTTTATTTCTATGTGTATATTCAAATTTCTATGTATTTTTTTTTCTGTCTGAAGAATTTTCTGTAACAATTTTTGTCATGTGTGTCTTCAGGAATACATTTTCCCAGTTTTTGTTTGGCTTGACATTCTTTATTTTTCTCCATTTCTGAAAGAACTTTATACCGAAAAATTCAGAGCCAACAGTTTGTGTGTGTGTGTGTGTGTGAGTTTGCTTGTTTCCTTTCAGGATGTTAATGATGCCCTTCCATTCTCCTTTTATATGCATAGTTTCTGATGAGAAATCTGTGATAATTCTTATCTTTGATCTCTACACATAATGTGTCCTTTTATCGCTGGCTTTTTTTCCTTGATTACTCTAAGTTTTAAGGAATTTGATTAAGATATACTTTGGGATAGCTTTATTACATTTATTCTGCTAGGAGTCACATATCGACTACATACCTGTATGTATGTAATAATCCAGTCCTAACATGCTGAAAAGCTCCATCTATTCTCTCCATATTCTTGACTGGAATTCCTTAACCTAACCTCTCTGGATCTATGCCTGTAGAAGTCAGAGCTACTTAACTTCTCTCTATAGTTATATGTTTCTTAAAGTTAGAGACTGATTCTTGCTTATATTTAGATTCCCCTGATGTCCCATAGCTCAGAGCTTTACACATAGAAGGAACCCAATAAATATTTGATGATCTTAGTTGAGTAGCCTTTATTTAGTGCTTTGACACCCTTTGGCCTTTCTTTCTGTGGTCTCCTAATCTAGGAAAGTTCAGTTTCAGATAAATTTTTTATTAGCTAGGTTTTTTCTGGTGAAAGCATCAAATTTTTAGCTCACTGACCTTCAGGTTAGCCACATAGAACCACATAAACAGAAAATCTGATATCTAAATGATTTTTAGTAACTGAACAGACTAGTGAAATTGAAATCTTTATCTTTGACATATTCTGAATTTAATGACTGAATATAGTTTAGAGTTTTGGATTCAGATACATTGTTCTTTAAAATGTCCATAGGACCCCAGATGGCTATTTCTTATCACTCAATAAAAATAGCCTTTCTTATCATCACTTTTATCTGTTCCTTCGTTTTATGAGTTTTTATTTTAGAGGCAGACAATATGTCTGCTGGTAGAAAGTCTGCCATTAAGACTTTTAAAGACTTAAGCTGGAGGAAGCTAGCTTCACAGAAAGGTATTTTATCCATACCATGATTTTGGCATTTTTCTTTAAAGAACAAATTCATCTTGATGCCCCTTTATTAAATTGATTCAGAAGGGGGAAAATATCTTAAAGAAACAACAATATGCAATAACAATAACTATTGCTTCTTGGAAATTTACTATATTGGCATCACTGCACTGAGCATTTGTCCAGATTATATCTCATTTAAAATTCACAGCAACATTATGAGGTAAGTACCTCTATCACCCTCATTTTCTAACTGAGGCTTGGAAAAATTCACTAGTTTGTCCAAGATCAAACATCTAGCAAATTCCAGATTGAGGGTTTTACCAAATTTTGTCTGAATTCCAAAGCCTTTGCACTTAACATATGGGTTATTAGCTCTCTACCATGACATAGAAAGTCACCAATAATGATTTATTAGGGAAAGAGTCAAATTAAAGTAGTATGAACAAATGTGATTTAAAGTGTTAGATTGGGTTAACAGAATATAAATTTTGACTATTAAACTAAGTAACATTTTGTCTAGAAAGGCTTATAAGTTAATAAAATAGAAATATTTTCCTTAAACAGTCCACACCAAAAGGTGTCTATCATTAGGAAATAATATAAGCCACGAACATAAGAATTGCAAGGGAAGGCTAAGGTGTATATTCCAACATACATATGCTGTAGTTCCAACATATCTGAGCAAGCATTTTTGAGGAACTAGAGAGGACTGTTGTCAGAAGTCTATTTTATTTAGGATTAAAATAACTTATGGGAACAAACTTAGAAGGTTGGTCTCATGTTAAAGCCATAATTTTCTGAAGGGAAAGGGGATTCTAAATATAGAATGGGGTCTGTCACCCAGATTTCTCTTCTGGCTCATTTTCTCACCTATTCTTCTCTGCAAGGGAAAAAAAAGCTGTTAAATTGTGTAAGGCAGCACAACAAAAACATGAGAAATAAGAAAAGGCAGAGAGTGTTATTAACTATACTGCTGCTGAAAGCCAGCAGGCCTTCATGTAAGGGGAGATTCTGAGAATGCGGCACATTGCTGAGATCAGTATCTGGTAAGTGTGGCATATTTTCCATGAGAAAACATAGCATCAGCTATTCTCAGTGGGCATAGGTACACAGGTGAATCAAGAGCCCAGACAGGTAATACATCGGGTCACTATCAACATCACATTTGATGAGAGACTTTGCTCACAAATATATGTGAAGCATTATACTCAGAAATAATTAATAGGAACTTAGCAGTGAACTATTATATACCACACATATAATATAGTATTTAAAATAATGGTTATTTAATACAGTAGCACAATGGGGTAAATATTTTTAAATATATAATATGCATATATATGCATATATATATATAGGTGTGTGTATGGGTACATATATATACAGGTTATGTATACAGATCTGTGTACATATATGTGTGGCATAAGTGTTTCTGTGTATGTGTAAGTACATATATATATACATATACATACACATACACACATATATATATACATTTTGTTCCTATTTACACAAACTAATATTTTGCCTCTCAGATGATTGTTTACATCTGTGTTATTTTATGGCAAAATGCACATAGAAAACAATGACGTCATTGATTTTGCATAAACATATGATTAGGTCAGATCCCTCTGCTGTAGGATCCTCTTGTACTGATTCCCTTTGTCATAGCACTGATTATACTTCTTTAATATGACAAACCTATGTCCTATTATTCTGCATACATAAGCTAATTATATATTATTCTATATCCTCAACCCAAATAGAGTGCCAGGCACTCAGTAAATACTTTATTTGAACTATATGTTCTCCCAAATTAAAAGCTTCCCTCAAAGGGGCATTTATCAGACTTATACACAAACCTGGTTTATTATTGGATCACTTTTACCATCAATATTTACATCGTCGGGGCGCCTGGGTGGCTCAGTCGGTTGAGCATCCGACTTCAGCTTGCGTCATGATCTCACAGTTTGAGAGTCTGAGCCCCGCGTAAGGCTCTGTGCTGACAGCTCAGAGCCTGGAGCCTGCTTTGGATTCTGTGTCTCCCTCTCTCTCTGCCCTTTCCCCATTCACACTTAGTCTGTCTCTTTCTCAGAAATAAACATTAAAAATACATATATTTACATTGTCAACATCATGGTTTATATAAAAACTTTATGCTTAAGGTAAATTTGTCCATCCTAGAAAACAGATAGGAAACATTTGAGGGTTCATAAGAGTCTTTGCTAGTGTCGTAAGTCAGACCATAATGTGGCCTACATACTCTGCATAACATGTATTTCCAAAATTTTATAGCATAATTTTAAATATGGATTTTTAAACATTGTGCATTTTCCAGTTTTATTCAGGTCTTACTCTATTGCTTAACAAAAAATAAAAAGATTTTTAAAATTTCAAAAACCATGATTCATTCAGTAAATGGAAATAATGATTTTAAAGAAGAATTGAAGATCATTACAATTCATTTATTTATTATTATTATTTTAATGTTTATTTTTGAGTGGAGGAGGGGCAGAGAGAGAAGGAGACACAGAAGCCAAAGTAGGCTCCAGGCTCTGAGCTGTCAGCACAGAACCCAACACAGAGCTCTAACCTAACGACAGCGAGATCATGACCTGAGCCAAAGTCAGACACTTAACAGACTGAGCCACACAGGTGCCCCACAATTCATTTAAACACATTTTAAGTGATCATTAATTGAATCTCCTAGCTTTGAACTGTTATTTGAAAAATGGCTTATCTTTTTCTCTGAATCATCTTTGGTTATCTGTGAAAGTTGATCTTTAGGTTTTTCCTGTCCAACATTTACTCTAACAATTACTCAGTAAAACAATACTTAAATTCCTTAAAGAAGATATCCATTTTTTAAAATGTGAATAAATTCCTTTATAATATAAATAACTACTTACTTTGACCTTCATTAAATAGTTAAAAACATTATTAAGCAAATATATTTTTATCTAAATAGGATCCATATTCTTGTTTTCTAAAGAGAATCTTATAGTAGCTTATTGGTATGTCCAATAAAGTACTGCATCCTTTCCACAAGTTTTACAAGATCTGCCACTTAACTTTATTTCAGTCTTTAAGGTATTGAGCTTTCAAGACCTGGCAACCAGATATCAGTGTCATCACATTCATTATTTAGTGCCTTATTAAGATTCAATCCTTCTTTTGTAGCAAATGTCTACCTGTCTAAACCCACTGGTGAAATTAGAGGATTCAGTAAGGAACAAATAGATAAATTAAATTTAAAAATGAGTTTCCTAGAATGTATCAGTCAAAAGGTCTCTGTTCTCATAAGAATAGAGCACTTTCATGTTCATGTGGCTCTAACTACTGGGGCCAGTTTTCCATTTATTTCTAAAATTAAATAGGGCCCTTTATGTTAAGCAGGAAAAACATATACAAACTTAAATAGTAAACATCTTAGACTTAGAACTTCATCTTTGAATGTCAAAGCAAGTTTAAGTTTTTAATGGTATAGTTCAGCTTAGCATTTAAAAAATTTTTTTCTTTACTTTAAACTTCATTGGCCTATTCATTCTCCCTGAAAGTCAGCATGCTTTGGGAGAAAATAAACTGGGCCAGACATCAGAAATCCTAGTTTCTAGCCCTACATTTTCCCAATTTAATTAGAGAGTGATATCAGATATTTAATTTTAAGAAGCTCAAAATCATCAACTGTAAAATGGGGATTGGATGACTTATCTTCAGGTTTGCTCCCAGCTTTAATATCTACTATGTATGTGTGTGTGTTTACTCAGTATAAATCCTGTTAACCATTTTTGTTTCCAGAGCACCTAGAACAGTAGTATCTGGTCCCTGGTGGTATTATATCTTTTTTTCTTTTTCCCTAAAAGAAGGAAGGAGCAGAAAGCAGAACACAGGTGGGAAGGAAGAAAAGAAGGGACGGAGGGAGGAAGCAGTGTTCTAAAACATGACATAAAAAAGTGGCTCAGTCAGCTGAGTGTGCCCAGCTCAGGTCATGATCACATAGTTCATGAGTTCGAGTCCCACATCAATCTCAATTCTGTCAGTGCAGAGCCCTCTTTAGATGCTCTGTCCCCCCTCCCCCCCCCCCCCCGCACACTCATGGTCTCTCCCTCTCAAAAATAAAATAAACATTTAAAATGTGGCATAAAAAATGACTATTGCCTATTTAGTAGACTTTTCAACCTGGGCAATAATTATCAAGGAAAGATTTGGAGAGTTATTTGTTTTTTTTAAATCTAGCTCTTTCCCGCACGTCTGGAATGACAATTTACTCACATGGAGGCACATCGTTTTTAACAGTTCCACAGCTGCTCCTTCTAGAGATTGTCATCATTTCTTAACAAGAGACAATTTTAACAGATTCTTAAGAGTTTGCTTCTTAGTGTCTCTGGGTTTTATTTTTCTCTGTCCATTTTTTTAAAACATCACTTACATCCAGAACCAATATTTAGAAGAGATTTAAGAATACTCTTGTCTCTTTTTAAGACTTGTCTTTCAAAAAGGTCTAATGAATATTCCCTTTGTCAGTACTACACAACAGGCAGTTCTTTATTGGAGTTCTCTTTAAAGGGAGAATGGGTTCCTGGAGTATAACCTTCATAACATGTGGAAGAAGATATCATGAGAGTGAGTGACAGATGTGTACTAATTATGATAGAAAACGGTGGCTCGCTTCCCTAGCTTCTATTTTTCTGAAATGTAAATGATCTTAAATTATTAGGTGTTCGAATGATAGGTGAAAGTTAAGGTAACATTTCCAAAGAAATTTAGAAGCGATTTATATGGCATCCAGGCAATTTCTGCCTTAGAGTATACTCAATCTTTTATTTTAATGCTGACACTTCAAGCTGAAAGTCTTTCAGTCACTGTTGAAGTTAAAATAACACAACAGAGGGTGGTGAGTAAACGTTATAAAATACATGATGGATGTTCAGAAAACACTATTATATGCAAGAGAAAACCCATCGAAGAAGAAAAAATGAACTTGCAGAATGAATCAAGAAATAAAAGACAGTTAATATACAGAAAAATGAATGCAGACTGCAGAAGGAAGAGATTTTGTTAAAGAAAAACAAGGACAGTATCTTCTTTCTTAATTACAGTTTATAAGCTTTAGAAATAGTCTCTCTTTGCTTTTTAGCAGTAATTTGTTAGGCTTCATTCTAGGTGAATTGATTACTTGTTCAAGTTGTGAAAATTATTTTTAAGATGGAGGAGGATTCACTGTGTTCATAAGCATTGAATGTAAAGGTATATTCATTTTGTAGGGAAGAGTTACTAAGAAAATATTTTTTTCCTTTTAAGGCAACAACTACTCTATTTGTTTTTGCTTTGTTTTTCTGCTTTACTTTGGGGAAAAGAAAAGCAGTTATTTAATGAAGGAGAACATTTTTGACAGTGAATGGAGTAGTTAGGTGAGCTTTGTCAGATTACATTTAAAAATTACTGTTACAGGGGCGCCTGGGTGGCTCAGTCGGTTAAGCGTCCGACTTCAGCTCAGGTCATGATCTCAAAGTTCGTGAGTTAGAGCCCTGTGTTGGGCTCTGCTGACAGCTAGCTCAGAGCCTGGAGCCTGTCTTTGGATTCTGTGTCTCCCTCTCTCCCTTACCCTCCCTTGCTCACGCTGTCTCTCTCTCAAAAATAAATAAAACATTAAAAAATAAAAAATAAATAAATAAAAACTACTGTTACAGTCCTTTTAATGGAAGGGTATGCTTCTCTGATATTATACTAATAGTCATGCTTTCTGGGTGTCTATAATGAATCATTTATTCAAAAAATAATTAGTGAGTGCTATTATGTGGCAGGTGCTAGTTTAGACACTGAAGATGAAAGAGTTAAAAGAAAAATAAAAGCAAAATTTTCTTCATTTCACAGATGATATTCAGATGAGAGAACATAAATAAATACATATAGTCTTCCCTAAGTGCTCGAGAAAAAGGAATAACAAATTGTAAGGGCACGGCAAATGCAGAGATGAGGGGAAGATGATTTTAAATAGTGCGACCAAGTCACTGAATTACATCTGAGTAAACAACTGAAAGCCATGAAGAAGTAAGCTATATGGAAACATGGGGGAACAGTGGCTCAGCCACACAGAACAACAAGTAGTATGGCCCCAAGGCAAGAGCATGTCAAGAGTATCAGAGAAAAGAACTTTAGGCTGCTTTTAAGGGTCCAGCTGTTACCCAGAGTGAGACTGGGAAGCTGTGGAAGGTTTTGAGCAGAGAAGTAGCACTATATGTTTTAAGTTTTTACAAGATATTTTGGTTGTCCTGTTGAAAATAGACTGTTGGTGTCTAGGAACAATACAAACAGTGACCGTAATGAGGTATTGCAATAATCCAGGCAAGATATGCTAGTGACTTGGATCCAAGTAGTAGCATTAAAAAAACAAGTCAAAAAGTGATTTGATTTTGACTATGGTATGGTTTGCTGCAGTGGTGACCCTGGTTATTTAGATGAACTCTGAAATAAAGCTACAGGAAGACATGGGGCATCTGAGTGGCTCAGTTGGTTAAGCGTGTGACTTCAGCTCAGGTCATGATTTCACAGTTCGTGAGTTCAAGCTCCACTTCAGGCCCTGTGCTGACAGTTTGGAGCCTGGAGCCTGCTTCAGATTCTGTGTCTCCCTCTCTCTGCCCCTCTCCTGCTCTCCTGTGTGTGTGTGCGCATGTGTGTGCTCTCTCTCTCTCTCTCACTCTCTCTCTCTCTCTCTCTTCTTTCCTCTCTCAAGAATAAATAAACATTAAAAAAAAGATACAGGAAGACAAAAGTAATAATTGTTCCATAAGCACTTCAAGGAACTGACTACTGACTAGATAGCAAGACATTTCAGAATAAGTCCTCAAATGAAGCAAAATTCTAGAGATAAAACAGGACACTTAAGTTGCAGTGCCCAGAACATTTGCTGATGCCACTACAGTAGCTGCTATGGTGATGGACTTTCAAGGAGAGGTAGCAGGAATTAATGCCAGGGGTGCCAAAGGGCAAGAATCCAAGGATAACATGTGCAATAAGGTAGGATCATGAAGGGGAAGAGCCTTATTATGGTAAGGAATGCCCAGAAGTAGAGTCAGTCCCACTTATCATCTGGGGGAGTAAGCAGGCAGAGAGATAGAAGGAAGAGAGGGGGAAACATACCAGTCTCATTTGAGGGGTCTGAAAACAAATATATGTTTTTGACTAAATGAATTAACTCACAAATATTAGTGTGAATATTGTTTTGTGCTTCTGCGTTCTGGTATAAGAGCATTTCTCTCTGTAAATTAGAATTCCACTTGTTGTGATGAGCACTGGGTGTTATATGTAAGTGATGAATCACTAAATTCTATCCTGAAACCAATACTACACTTTATGTTTACTAACTTGAATTTAAATAAAATCTTAGAAGAAAATAAATGGAATTCCAAAGGAACCTTTCCCTAAATGAAAGAATCATTTCTGGAGAGAAATGTAGCTCTTTCCATGATTACAGTTTTTTTTACTTAACCTCAATTTATATGAAAGTTTATTAAATGTGATGTTTAAGATTGCACTAAGGAAATATTTCATAATTTCCAAAATATGAGATATGCAAACCATGAAGTTTTCGGAACAACAATATGTAATAACTTTCTGATCTGGTTATATAATATTCAATTTAATTACTTTTTTTTTAATAAAATGGTTTGACCAAGAAGTAATGGAAAAAATTGTTTTAAGTTTATTTTTATTTTTTAAAAATTTTTAATGTTTATTTATTTTTTAGAGAGAGACAGACAGAGTGCAAGCAGGGGAGAGTCAGAGAGAGAGGGAGACACAGAATCTGAAGCAGGCTCCAGGCTCTGCGCTGTCAGCACAGAGCCCAATGTGGGGCTTGAACTCATGAACTGTGGAGCCAAAGTCGGACGCTTAACCGACTGAGCCACCCAGGGACCCCTTAAGTCTACTTTTAAAATGTATTAATATATTGATATTTCTAAATGAAATAATACATATAACTTAGATCACTTAATACTGTTATACCTTCCAAAAGAACCAAAGATGCTTCATTCCTTTCCATTAGAAAGAATGAAAATATATATCACATGGTCGCTTTCAATAAGAAATTGTCACATCGAAAATAATTCGATGAGTTGAAGGTATAACTGGGTTTTGTTATATGATTTTCTTTTAATTTCTTAAAGATACTCTAGGGATATCAAGTTTGGTATCTTCTGTGAGAAATAAATTTAGGAGTGGTGGAATCATGCAATTACACCAATTCAACCATGTATTTTAATCAATTAAATATAACCACATAAAAGGTTATAAGTGCATAAATCATGTGAAAATATTTCACTGGGCACTATTACATGTCTGGCAATAGGGACCTTAAAACTTTTCCTTTGAAAATAATAGGAAATTTAGGTGGGCAAAATCTGGGATATATAGAACTATCAAACAAATTATGAAATTAGACAAAAGTAGAAATTTTGATCCACGCCTTGTTTTACACCATTTTACATATGCCCCCTCCTGCCTCAACCCCAAGAGGGTAAGTCTGTCACAAATTCCTACTCTTCGTTATCCCACCATCTCTTAGGCATCCTTCAGGTGTTTGCTCAAACCTCATGTTCACCCATTCACTGAATCTCTGACTAGCTTATATTTCTGTGTTTCAACACCACCAACCCTACAGTAGTAAAAGGCTCTTCATCTCTCTCCTGAATTGCGGGGCTCTCGACTAAGGTCCTGGATACAGGTTCATATCCATTTTCTATACTATGGCCAGAAAGATCTTGGGTGTTTTTTTTTTTAAGTTTTTATTTTAATTCCAGGTAGTTAACAAATAGTGTAATATTGCATTCTTGTCTGCAATATAGTGATACAACACTTCCATAAAACATCTGGTGCTCATCACAAGTGTACTACTTAACCCATCATGTGTGTGACCCATCCCCCCACCCACCTCCCCTCTGCTAACCATCAGTGTGTTCTCTATACTTAAGATGCTGTTTCTTGGTTTGACTCTCTGTTTCTTTTATTTTCCATTTGCTCATTTATTTCTTAAATTTCACATATGAGTGAAATCATATGACAATTGTCTTTCTCTGACTGGACTTAGGTCGCTTAGAATAATACTCTCTAGCTCCATGAATGTCTTTACAAATGGTAAGATTTCATTCTTTTTATGGCTAGGTAATATTCCTTTGTGTGCGTGTGTGTGTGTGTGTGTGTGTGTGTACATATATATATATATATATACACCAAATATTTTTTTGTTTGTTTGTTTTTCCTCAGCTCTTAAATTAGGGCTCATTTTAGGGCTTGAATAAAAGTTAGGTTTAGGGTTAAGGTATGGCCATAGTGAGGGTGTTTGCCTATGATCCTTCAGTTCAAAATCCTCTCTAGAGGGATAAGTTTCATGTTTCATGTTGGGGTAATTCTTGGGTTACAATTAGGGGATTGTGGTTAGTTTTTAGGGGTTAAAGTTAAGTTTGGATTAGGATTAGGTCTAGAGCTAGGGTGAGGGTGAGGGTGAGGGTATGTTTCTCCTATCCTTTAATTCATAGACCTTTCCAGAAGTTAGGTTTAGGGTTAGAGTTAGGGCCAGAGGTAGAGTTTAGGTATCCCTAATTAGAAGTAGGGTTCATTTTAGGGTCAGGATTAAGGTTAGGTTTAAGGTTAGGTTTTGTGCTTCCCAACCTGGAGTTCAGAGACCTCTCCATCAACTAAAACCTCTAACTTCTGTTTGTGTGAGAATAAACATGGCAACCATCCACTAAACCCAAGTAAAGAGGGTTTTGTGCTCTAAATACTCTTTAAATGGATATTCAGTTGTTCCTTCTTTTTTTTTAAGTTTTTTAAAATTTTTATTCATAGTCTCATGAATTAACATACAGTGGAATATTAGTTTCAGGTGTACAATTTAGTTATTCAACACTTACATACAATACCCTGCACACAAAAAACAGGTGCCCTCTTTAATCCCTATCACCTATTTAACCCATTCCCCCACCAATCTCCCCCCGTAACCATTAGTGTTTTGTTTATACTCAACAGCTATTTCTTGATTTTCCTCTATCTTTTTTTCACCTATGATTTTGTGCTTTGTTTCTTAAAGCCCACATATGAGTGAAATAATATGGTATTTCACTTTCTGTGACTGACTTGTTGCATAGCACACTACTCTCTAGCTCCATCCATGTTGTTGCAATTGGCAAGATTTCATTCTTTTTGTGGTTGAGCAATATTCCATTGTGTGTGTGTGTATACACACCACATTTTCTTTATCTTTTATCAGTCGATGGACCCTTGGGATCTTCCCATTATTTCTCTATTGTTGTTATTTCTATTATTATCAAGGTGTATATGTTCCTTTGAATTAGTATGTTTGTATTCTTTGCATAAATATCTAGTAATGCAATTGCTGGATCATAGAGTAGTTCTATTTTTAACTTTTGAGGAAACTATTCTGTTTTCCAGAGTCGCTGCACCACTTTCCATTCATTCCAACAGTGTAAGAAGGTTCTCCTTTCTCTGCATCTTTGCTAGTATCAGTTATTTTTTGTGTTGTTAATTTTGACCATTCTGACAGGTGTGATGTTGTATTTCATTGTGATTTTGATTTGCATTGCCCCAATGATCAGCGATGTTGAGCATCTTTTCATATGTTTGTTAGGAAGTCTTCTTTGGAAAAATGTCTTCTTTGGGAAAATGTTTTCTGCCCATTTTTAACTGAATAACTGATTTTTGGGTGTTGAGTTTTATAAGTTAGTTTTAATATATTTTGATACTAATCCTTTATCAGATATATCATTTGCTAATATCTCCTCCAATTCCATAGGATGCCTTTTACGTTGGTTGATTGTTTGCTGTGCTGAAACTTGATTTTGATGTAGTCCAGATAGTTTATTTTTGCTTTGATTTCCCTAGCCTCAGGAGACATACCTAGAAAGAAGTTGCTATAACCTATGTCAAATAGGTTACTACTTGCGTTATTCTCTAGGATTTTTATGGCTTCCAGTGTCACATTTAGGTCTTTAATTCATTTTAAATTTAATTATATGCTTGGTGTAAGAAAGTGGTCCAGTTTCATTCTTTATTTTTTTAACATTCATTCGTTTTTGAGAGACAGAGAAGGAGTGGGGGAGGGGCAGAGAGAAAGGGAGACCCAGAATCTGAAGCAGGCTCCACGCTCTGAGCTGTCAGCACAGAGCCCAACATGGGGCTCAACTCACCAACCACAAGATCATTACTTGAACCAAAGTCAGACGCTTAACCAACTGAGCCACCCCAATCCAGTTTCTTGCTTTTGCATGTTGTGGTTGAGTTCTCCCAACATTTGTTGAAGACAGTCTTTTTTCCATTGAATATTCTTTCCTGCTTTGTCAAAAATTAATTGACCATATAGTTCTGGATTAACTTTTGGGTATTTTATTCTGTTCTATTGATCTATGTATCTATTTTTTTGTGCATGTACCCTACTGTCTTGATCACTAACTCTTTGTAATATAACTTCAAGTCTGGAATTTTGTGGCCTCCAGCTTTGGTTTTCTCTTTCAAGGTTGTTTTGGGTATTTTGGGTCTTTTTTGGTTCCAGACAAATTTTAGGATTGTTTGTTCTAGCTCTGTGAAAAATTCTGGTGGTAGTTTGACTGAGATTGCATTAAATGTGTAGATTGCATTGGTAATATGAGCATTATCAGTCTGTTCAAGTTTTCTATTTGTTCCTTTTTCAGTTTTGGTAGTTTATAGGTTTCTATGAAATTTTCCATTTCTTCTAGGTTGTCCAATTTGTTAGCATATAGTTTTTCATAATATTCTCTTAAAATAGTTTGCATTTCTGTGGTGTTGGTTGTTATTTCTCCTTTCTCACTTGGATTTCATTTATTTGGGCTCTTTGTCTTTTCTTTTTGATAAGTCTGGTGAGAGGTTTATCAATTTTATTAATTTTTTTCAAAGAATCTGCTCTTGATTTCATTGATCTGTTCTATTGGGTTTTGTTTTTTTTTTTTTTGGCTTCTATTTCATTTATTTTTGCTCTGATCTTTTTTATTTCCTTCCTTCTGATGACTTTTGGCTTCTTTGTTTTTTATTCTTTTTCTAGCTCCTTTAGGTGTAAGATTAGGTTATTTATTTATTTTTCTTGCTTCTTGAGACAGACCTGTATTACTATAGACTTCTCTCTTAGGACCGCTTTTGCTGCATCCCAATGTTTGGAACTGGTGTATTTTCATTGTCATCTCTTTCATTGTATTTTTTTAAATTTCTTCTTTGATTTCCTGGTTGACCCATTCATTCTTTACTAGCATATTGTTAATCTTCCATGTATTTGTGGTCTTTGCAAATTTTTTCTTGTTGTTGACTTCAAATTTCATAGCGTTGTGGTCAGAAAATGTGCATGGTATAATCTCAATTTTTTATACTTGTTGAGGCCTGATTTGTGACCCAGTATGTGATCTCTTCTGGAGAATGTCCCTTATATACTTGAAAAGAATATATTTTCTACTGTTTTAGGATGGAACGTTCTGAATATATCTGTTAAGTCCACCTGGTTCAGTTTGTCATTCAAAGCCATTGTTTCCTTGTTGATTTTCTGTTTAGATATCCTGATATTTTATAGATATAAGTGGAGAGTTAAATCCCCTACTATTATTTTATTATTTTCAATGATTCCTATATGTTTGTTATTGTTTTATTATTTGGGTACTTCTATGATGGGTGTATTAATATTTACAATTGTTAGATCTTCTTGTTGGATTGCCCCCTTTATTTTGATATAGTAATCTTCTTAATCTCTTGTTACAGTCTTTGGTTTAAAGTCTAGTTTGTCCAATATAAGAATTGCTACTCCAGGTTTCTTTTCACATCAAATTGCCTGATAAATGTTTGTCCATCCCCTTACTTTCAATCTGCAGATATCTTTACGTCTAAAATTAGTCTCTTGTAGGCAGCAAATAGATGCATCTTGATGTTTTTTTTTTAATCCATTCTGACACCCTGTGTCTTTAATTGGAGCATTTGGTCCATTTATATTCAGAGTAATTATTGATAGATAGGTAGTTAGTGCAATTTTATAATTGCATTATAATTTTTGTTTTGTCATAGTTTCTGGAGATTTCTCTCCTCCGTTCTTTTCTTTGTCACTTTCAATCTTTCCTTTCCCCTTAAAGAGTCCTCTTCTACTAGATTGTCATCTTAGCTTCTCTCCAGAAAGATCTTTTTAAAATTCTAATCTGAACATATCAAGGACCAGCTTTAAACCACCAATAAATCTGTGTATCTTTTGGGATAAAGTTCAAAATCTCTAATTGGGTCCATAACATTCCAAGATTGTAGGGTAACCAATCACTCCTCCAGTCTCTATGGCTGCCATCCCTTGTTCTTTGCCCTCCAGGCATATTGGCCTCCCTTGACTTCCTAGAATGTGTTCCCTGCTCTTTCAGACTGTAAGTGCATTGGTTTCCTTTCTGGAAATCCTTTCCTGTCCTTTATCCTAGTAAACTCTTTCTCCTCATTCAGGTTTAGTTTACACTTTACGTTCTCTCAGAAAAGCATTCACTTCACCCCAGACTAGGTCATGATTCCATAGCACTCTGAATTCTCCTCATGTCTCTAATTATAAGTTCATTCTCTGTCCTCCATATTAGAATTTCTGGGAGGTGAGGAATTCTGCCATTCCCCACCCCTGCATTTAGCATTCAGTAAATGCTTGGTAAATAAATGGATAAATTAATGATCTGATAAAAGTAGAGTAGTTACCCTTGTACTGCAATTCTGTCAACTCAGTGTACTGGCAGTATGTCACTTAAGATGCTATTGGCTTTGTCCTCAGGTAAGCCACTTTCTACCTTACAAGATGGTTGTCACATTTCTGGGCGTTGCATGCAGAAAGAATAATGTCCAGTGGAAGAAAAGCAACTGTTAGAGGGTCTTTTTTGATAGCAAAGTGTTTTTTTTACCCAAAATCAAAACTCATTATAAGATTTCCTTTCATGTCTCATTGGCTAGTCTATCAAATTTCAAAATCTAAATAACTGTAGCTCATCCATTAATTGTTTTTTCAAGTAACAATGGTATTCCTTGAAGAAACAATTAATTCATCTCACAAAGATACAATCACTTAAGTACTTTTCCTCCAGACAGTCATCCTGCTTCAGCATGCAGGAAAAATCCTTTATGCTTACTTCCCATTATGCCACAAAGAATACTAAAAAGATGTGTACTCAAGTGTCAAACTTTAATAAAATCAATAATTTCTGCTGCTTCACAAAGTACATTCTTATGTAAACCTGTGTGTATATATGTGTTGTTTTTACTATAAAGTGTCATAGAACAGGGATCAACAAACTATCGTCCATAGGTCAAACATAATGCGTAGCTACTTTTAAAAAAATAACATTTTATTGAATACAGCCATGCCCATTTATTTACATTTCATCTGCTGATGACTTTGCTCTTCAACTGCAGAGGTTAGTAATTGAGACAGAGACTATAGAAAGTGTAAAACATTTCCTATCTGAACCTTTGCAGGGAAAAAATAATTCCTGACACCTAGCATAGAAAAGTACAATAAAAATTAGTAGAGTTTGGCATTACTGTATTGATTTGGACTAAGAAACCAGTAATTTTATTCACCATGGTTTCTACACAATCAGATCAAATGCCAGATCAGTAAAAATGGCAAATAATGTCTTTTTATAAAAATTTTTATGAAAATAATACTGTCTTTATGGACCCATCAAAAAGTCTTGATAGCTCCTTAAACCTGTGGATCACACTTTGAAAATAACTCTCCTGACTATCATCTACATTCTTGTCAAGGTCTAATATGAATTAATAGTTTTACCTCTTCTTAGACAATGAAAAGATTTTAAAATACTTTATTCGTCCCATTCCCAATTGATATGCTATTGTTTTGACATGAATTCTGTATATACCTAAACTTTATGATATATTACTATTTTTAATTTAAGCAATTAATATCACTCAGATTTTTTCAAATATTTCTTTCTGAATCTCCAAACGTCTGTCAGGGATCACTTGCCATCTGTCTAAAAAACACTTCATGTGTTTTATTTAATCTATGGTTGGTAGTAATATATGCTCTCTATTTCTATTTGTTTGAAAATGTCTTTATTTCACATTCATATGGGAAGGATATTTGGCTAGATATGACAAGATATCTTCAGTATGCTGAAATGAAATGACTGTAACTCTAAATATCATTCCATTACTGGTTGGCTGGAACTCTTTCTTTTGAGAAGTTAACTAACAATTTGATTGTCACTCTTTGAATGTGATCCAGAATGCTTTTTCTTTGTCTTTGACTTTCAGTCATCTTTTTATAATGTTTTCTTAGAGTAATTTTCTTTATACTATAATTCTTGGCTTTATGGAAATTTTTATATCTGTAATTTGATGTAGTTAGCAACTGGGGATATCAGTCAGTTATATCCTTAAGCTTTCCTCTCCCATCCCTCCTGAGACTCCACTTATATTTAAAATACACCTTTTTTTAGTCTCCCCTATATCTCTTATTCTCTTGTCTATATTTTGTACCCTTGCTTTTATTTGTATTTAAATGCATATACTTTTTCTGATTTATTGTCCACTAATTCCCTCTTCAACTCTAATATCTCTGATATCACTTAAACTATTATATTAAATTCTGGAGTTTTAGTAATTTATTTTTCTTCTTCTGGAATTTCCATTAGGTTCTTTAAAAAAAATATCTGTTTTTTCTTGAAATTCTTCAACTCATCTTTTTTTTTTTTTACTTGAATGTATTAAATTACAATGTAAATTCTGTATAAGATAACTCTATCCTGTTTCCATTGTGTGTTGCTCTTTTGGTTTTGTGGCTTTATATTCTCATGTTCCTGGTTATTTATAACTTAGTTTAAACATTGCATATGAAAACTTGTAGACTACAATTACTGAAGTTTTCTTTCACTGGAAACAGTTAATAATTACATCTGGAACGCTACTATGGATAAACATCCCAGATCATCACAACCCAGTCAGGGATTAAGATCATTCAAAACAGATTATTTTTCCTTTTTAGTGTTAGTCAGTTCTCAGTTTATTCTTCCTTTTAGCTTGTAATACCCCAGGGTTCAATCTCAAAACCTGGAATATTTACTAGATTATCCCTCCTTGGGGAAACTCCAAACCCACATTATTTGTTATTCTGGCTTCCACAGTTTTCCAGCCTCCCTGTTTAACCTCTTTGTCTCTCTGCCATAGTCCTTGGTATCAGGAACTAACTCTAAGAGACAAGAAATCCCAAAGGTATTGTTTACTTTTCTGGGTTCCCTTCTCTTGGATCTTGGCTCTATAAATCTAAACTACTTTTAAAGCTTTCCAATGCTTTCTAACAACTTTTAAGTATTTGTCCAGCTTTTCAGCTAACAATCTACCATCATTGGAAGTAAATTCTGGATTAGAACATCTCTGTCATAGCCTATTCTGCATGTCACTCTTCATTTCCTCACTTTGTCTGTACATTCTTTTTCTCTTGAGCACCACATAGTTCATGCCCTATATCGTATGTTTACTTTTTAATATCATTTCAATAACAATAGTAATATTTTCTCAAGTTCTCCATCTACAAGTGGTATTTTCATGCTTGGAGAAAGACCTTATCAATTGCACTTTTATGTCTCAAGCACATCCTAATCTTAATTACACAGAACTGCACAATAGTAACCCTGAAAACAAAACAGTTTGTAAAAGACATTCCACCAATACATATACTTTTTGAGAAAAGTATTTTCTCCTGTGTGGCACTGTGGTTTACTGTAATCTGTCTCTAGATTGCATTCTGAATTTAGTTTCCATGTTGAATCTAAAAAACATTCCCAATCAAGCAGCATTTCTTGGACAGTATAATAATTCTTTATTATCACAATTATCATTAGTGACATTTTTGACTTCTTGATTACATCATGTACCAATTACACAATTAAATTTGCCAATGCTACCACCACATGTGTTTATGAAGGGACTGGCTTTAGTAAAAATACATAGTTGTAGAATGATTATTATGTTGGTAATTATTTGTGAGTTGTAGAAGGAGATTTAAGCAAATTATAAATCAGATACTAACTGGGAAGAGAAGAACCACTACTGAAGAATAGTGAATTTTAATGTCAGTATAAAAATTGTATAACAACAATTTTGTTTAAAAAAATCTGATATAATGCCTAGAAAAGGAACGAAAATTAAATGCTTTATTAATCTCTAATAATAACCTGATTGTACAATGGATGCTAGCGCAAAACATATTTGTGCAAATAGTTCTAAATGAGAAAACTAATTTCTTATTCTATGGTAGCCTAGCATTAAATTATACCACAGTTTTTTTAAACTTAAATTCTCAGAAATAATGATGTAATACATGTAATTAGTTATATTAATATAAAATGTAAATCATTTATGTAATAGTATAATAAGTAAAATATATATTTGATAATTATATAAATTTATATTTATTAATATGTATATATCAATTCATATTTGTGTTTTAGTTCTTTAACTCAACAAAACTCTTGTACAGATGACCTCATTTACTCCTCAAAGCAATATTGAAAACTGAGATCAGGAGAAACTTCACAGAAATGACTCAACCAGTGAATAGTTGATTTGATATGAACCCTGGCTTATCTGATCCCCCAAGCCATGCCTTTTCCACTGTACCATATTGTCAAATAGAAAAACATTGCAAAATCAGATATGATACTGCTGTTTAAAAACATACATAATTTATGAAATATTGTACAAGGACTTCTGGTTATGGCTAGCATGGTTAATTGGTAAAAAGTTCTTTAAGAAACACTTCTTTGGATTTTTTTCAAATTTCCTATTTTATCAAGAGGCATAAAATCTCCAAAATTCAGGACTTATATGAATGAAAAATAATGTAACAGTTTTGTGGAAATTATTGAATCATATGTCATATGCTAGCCTATCTAGATTTTTATTCTGAGGGGATGCTCTCCCATTTAGTAGCACCAAACTCTCCCTCACAGACGCGGATCGCTAAAAACTATAGTACTTTCCCTTGGCCTAAGAAGAAAGCTACGTGTAATGTTAATATTTTCAGCAGACTCCTTTAGCAATTACAGTGTATAATCACTCACCTGGGACAGAGCATATGTTGTGCCGAATTGTCATTTGTCTTTCCAGATTAAAAGCAAGTAAGCATCTTGCCTGCAATAATCATTCAGGAAATACTGGTTGATGTGAAATCAAAGAGCTCCCTCTGGTCAGGTCCCTGTGTGCTACTTTGATCTTCACACCTATACCTCTCTCCTCACTCCTTCTGTCATTAGTAATTCCCTGCTCCCATGTTCTTGATAAAGTCATGTTTTAACAAGTCTCCTCATTCCTTATAAGGAAAATCAGTTATGGAGAAAATAAAACAGAAGTTTATTTCTTAAAGGTTTAAATAAAAAAGGATCTTTTTGTCCTATTTTCTTTTTTGTTTTTTACTATTGTTCTTTTATTTTTCTAAAATCTTTACTCAGAAGCTCACTTGAAGTCACTTCAAGGTCACTTGGAGACCAAGAAAAAAACCTACTAAACTCTTTGAGTTTGAAAATTTGCAAAGCTAAGATTTACCTCAGTCATTTCTTCCCTGTATTCTAATTCTAAAAGCATAGTTCAAAACCTACTATCTATTTCATGTATCGGAATACTATCTAGTTGTTAAAAAGAATGAAGGAGGTCTACATGTGTGGTGATATAAGTAATTTACAAGATTTATTGTCAAAAAATTAAGGTATAGGACTGTGTGAAGAGTACAATCTCATTTGTAAAATATGGCAAAATTATCGAAGTTATGTACATACATACTTTTGTATGCAGTGACTATGAATAGAAAGTTATTTGAGACTAATTTCTAGGTTTATGGTAGAAGGGAGACTTAATTTTACTCATCACTTTTTTGTACCATTCAGAACTTTTTATGAAATGCTCAAGGGAATTTCAATTTAAAAAAAAGAGTCACTAAAATGACACAATTCAAGAGTTCTCAGAATATGATTATATAGAATATAACATCCAACCATTCATTCATTCATTCATCCATCCATCTATCCAAAACCATTTATTAAACCTACACAATGCACTGCCTTTTAAACTTGAGTTATTGTAGGGGCGCCTGGGTGGCTCAGTCGGTTGAGTATCCGGCTTCGGTTCAGGTCATGATCTCGCAGTTCATGGGTTGGAGCCCCGCATCAGCTCTGTGCTGACAGCTAGCTCAGAGCCTGGAGCCTGCTTCGGATTCTGTATCTCCTTCTCTCTCTGATCCTCCCCTGCTCACCCTGTCTCTCTCTCTCTCTCAAAAATAAATAAAACATTAAAAAAATAAAATAAATTTGAGTTATTGTAGGGGAGAAGAATGGGAAATAGGGGAGTCAGTGTGCTTCCAGGACATAAGTAGAGGGGTTGGTTATCAGCATTTCTGGAAGTTAAAAATGAATGACTATCTGGTCAAGATGAATTTCACAGTCTGTCCAGGTTGCCCTGGTACTCATTAGTTGTCTTAACTAAAGGGTTTAATTGTTCATTAGGGAAGTCATGGAAAGCTTGATAAGCATTGGTAATAGCTGCTTGAATGGATTAGCTAGGACACCAATTCACAAGGAGCAAACTAGAGTTTGTGGAATCAGAGTTGTGAGACATGGAGGGGCATTACAAAATGTAGGTGCTAGAATGAAATAATCAGAATCCTAAAGCAAAGGAATCCTTGGAGATTGAGCTCATCCTTTTTCACTGGCCATCTTTATGTACCTTAACATGGCTATGTGTGAATCCCTTTCTGTCAAAAATAACTGCAAAAGTATGTATACTGGCATGCATATAAACAACTTAACATACAAGTAAACATTATAGAGAAGGAATTAGTTTCAAGACAACTATGAATTATGGTTAAAGGTTGAAAACATGCAATGTGTGAAAACCACACTTACTCTATCATTAACCTAGATATATTACTATGAAGAGTTTCATTGTAAATCTAACATTTAAAATGGTGACAATGCCTTTTTTTTAGATAGAATAAAATTGTAATATATCCTCTCCTTTAAGCTCCATTAAAAAATTATCTTCACAAAGATGAGAAAGCTGAAGAGACTATCAACTCAGTTTTCATTACAGACTTCCTCTGCATTTGAACTTGGTGCCCAGTGTCACATTCCCCCCACCCCCAATTCCTGTCTCTCTATAGGATATAGCAGACTTTGTATAGTTTTTTATCCTACCACTATTTGGTTTCCAAGTGAATGATTTTTTCCTTTGAGATTTAGGTCTTATTCTTTACCTCTTAAACCATTTTATTAAAATATATATTTTTTATAACTGGCCTATCAGACAAAAGATTAATTCCTATAAATAAAAAGAATAAAACCCTTTAGATTTTGCCTACTGCAATCTACCAGATTAACTTTTTATTATTATCACTTTCAAAGAAAGAATTATATCTTATTTGGCAGAGTACTTGGAGAATTGGCCTTTTTTTTTTTCTTTTCCAAACTGAAAATCATTAGCTATGCTATAATGGTCTATCACAGACAAAACTTGCTTTACCTTTTCTTTTTTTTTTTCTTTGCTGTTGCTCTATGCTATTAGCTTTTTCTGGATTTGCACAGTAAAATCTTTCTATATTTCTTACCCAAACAGGCTTTTCCAACAAATCTCAAGATTTAGGAAGTTACCATTGCTTCCAGGAATTTATGTTGCCCAAAGCCAGCAAACAGATTTAGCCAATATTACAGAATGCTTTGGGCTACAAGAAAGCTGTTATTCAAGCAGATGTTATTACAGAGTAGAAAAAGAGATTACTCTTTATATTTTGGTTCTACAGAAATCTTCCATGAAGTAGTTATTCCTAAGGAAATACAGAAATTCATTTGTCAGAAAACACTTTAGCTAAATGGTATCAAACACTAGCTATGTCCTTGCCCAGCCTTGTAAAAACTCATGCTTATAACTTCACTTTATAGAAAAAAAAATTTAATGCCAAGGCCAAACTGTAACTAATTTTAAATGTAGCTACTCTTATCACTAGACTCTATTAAGCTACTGCATTATCACCAGCACAAATTATTGTTTTACTGCCCTACTCCATATTCTCCTTGTGGAAAAGGGGGGGGGGTCAGCTGACACTCCTGGTGAGGGCTTCCATGTTACAGTTATTGTTAGGGCTCCTTTAGAATTTCTCTTACAAAGTGTTCATTTGGGTTTTGTGTGAGAACAAAGCTAAGCTAACAGCACACCAGTTGATATGAACTGATGCTCTTCTAGGATTAATTCTTAACAAGATATTATTGTCTTTTGTTCTCATGGCTTTTCTCATGAAAGATTTTAGTATTTTTACTTGGTTAGAATAATCATCTTACTTTTTGCAATAAAATTTATCCGAGTATTTTTCATTTTTTTTATTTTCTACTTTATTCATTTTAAAATTAGTGGAAAAAAATAATACTGGCAAAAAGTTCAAAAATACCAGTGCATGTAGAATAAAAATTATAATTTCCCCTTCACACTTTTACCAACCCTTCAAAACAATTTGATTCCTTCCCCCCATATAGCCACTATCCTTGCAGAATATTCTCAATTTACATTTATATACTGTCACAGATTCTAATTTTCCACTTCTAACACATCAAATAACCAAGCTATTTGAAATTTTTTTCTGAAATAAAAGTAAATGAATAAAGTAATGACCTGAATCGAATGCTTGCACTTCATTGTTTGAACTTAGTGACATTTCTTGGCTTCTTAGAAATATTTACTTACTTTTCTGTGCCTTTCTGAATTCTCAATAATTGTAGTTGCCATATAAGCCACTGGGTAAATACTGTATTTCACAGCTTTATTTTAGTGTTGCTTATTTTATTTCTTCTTACTTGAATTGAGGTTTTGCTATCATTAGTAGTGTTAGGCATATGTATGAATCAAGTCAGTTGACCCACAGCCATAATAATGATGAATTTATATCATCATAGCTACTTTGAATTTGCTTCTCGATCACTCACAATACCTATTTATAATAATTTCAATCACCCTTACTCTGGATATTTGAAATCATCCAATATAAATGTTTAATAAAAGGAACACCAAGTTCCTCAACAAATTTTTTTTGTTAAATTGATCCATGAATTAAGTGTTAAATTAATATATTTAAATAGCAAAATCTACACTTTTTAAATTTAAATTATTTTAACTAGAGAAATATATTTGATCAACAATACTGCAGCATGGTCCATACAATTGTTATGCAAATTTATCATTACTGGGTTTTTTTTCTTTTGTTGTTTTTTAAGTTTTTATTTAAATTCCAGTTAATTAACATACAGTGTAATGTTAGTTTCAGTTGTACAATATAGTGATTCAACATTTCACACAATACCAAGTGCTCATCACAAGTGCACTACTTAATCCCCATCACCTATTATAACCCTCCCCCACCCACCTCCCCACTGATTTAAAAAAGAGTTAATACCTATTCTTCTCCAAATATTCCAAAAAATATAAATGGAAAGAAAACTTCAAAATTCATTCTATGAGGCCAGCATTACCTTGATACCAAAAGCAGATAGTGTCTCTATTAAAAAAGAGAACTACAGGCCAATATCCCTGATGACAACAGATGCAAAAGTTCTCAATAAAATACTAGCAAATCAAATCCAACAATACATTAAAAGAATCATTTACTACGATCAAGTGGGATTTATTTCTGGGATGCAAGGCTGGTTCAATATTCAGAAATCAATCAATGTTATACACCAGATTAATTAAAAAAAAGGATAGGAACCATACAATCCTTTCACTAGATGCAGAAAAGCACTGGACAAAGTATAACATCCATTCATGAAAAAAACCCTCAACAAAGTAAGATTAGAGAGGCCATGTATGAAAAACCCACAGCTAATATCATCCTCAATGGGGAAAAACAGAGTGTTTCCCCTATGATCAGGAACAAGATAGAGATGTGCGCTCTCACCACTATTATTTAACATAGTACTGGAAGTCCTAGACACAGCAATCAGAAAACAAAAAGAATTAAATATGCAAGGAAGAAGTCAAACTTTCACTATTTGTGGATGACATGTTACTCTATACAGAAATCCTGAAAGACTTCACCCAAAAACTGCTAGAACTGACGCACAAATTCAGGAAATACAAATCAATGTACAGAAATATGTTGCATTTCTATACCCCAATAATGAAGAAAGAAAAAGAAAAATTAAGGGATCAATCCCATTTACAATTGCCAAGGAATCATGAGATGTTTAGGAATTAAACCTAACCAATAGGTGACAGATCTATCCTCTCTGAAAAGTATAAAACATTGATGAAAGAAACTGACGATGGCACAAGGAAATGGAAAAATATTTTATGCTCATGGACTAGAATAAATATTGTTAAAATGTCTGTCTATACTACCCAATCTATACATGTAATGCATTCCCTATCAAAACGCCACCAGCATCAATCCTAAAATTTGTGTGGAATCGCAAAAGAAAGACCCCAAATAGCCAAAACCATCTTGAAAAAGAAAAGCAAAGCTGGAGGCATCACAATTCCAAACTTCAAGTTACATTACAAAGTTGTAGTGATCAAGATAGTACAGTATAGGCACAAAAATAGACACATTGATCAATGGCACAGAATAGAAAACTCAGAAATAAACCCACCGCTATATAGTCAACTAATCTTTGACAATGCAGGAAAGAATATCCAATGGGAAAAAAGACAATATCTTTAACAAATGGTGTTGGGAAAACTGGATGGCTACATTCAAAAGAATGAAACTGGTCCACTTTCTTACACCAAGCACAAAAATAAATTCAAAATGGATTAAAGGCTTAAATGTGAAACTTGAAACCTTAAAAGTCCTAGAGGAGAACATAAGCAGTAACCTCTTTGACATTGGCCATAGAAACCTCTTTCTAGCTAGGTCTGCTGATCCATGGGAAACAGAAGCAAAAATAACCTATTGGGACTATATCAAAATAAAAACCTTCTGCAGTGTGAAGGAAACAACACAACTAAAAGGCAACCTACAGAATGGGAGAAGATATTTGCAAATGGCATATCTGATAAAAGGCTAGTATCCAAAATATATAAAGAACTTATAAAACTTAACACCCCCCAAAATGAATAATCTAATTAAAAATTGGACAGAAGACATGAACGTTTTTCCAAAGAAGACATCTAGATGGCTAAAAGATATATGAAAAAATGCTCAACATCATTCATCATTAGAGAAATACAAATCAAAACCACAATGAGACATTACCTCACACCTGTCAGAATGGTTAAAAATAATACAAGAAAAAACAAATATTGTTGAGGATGTGGAGAAAAAGGAGCCCTCTTGCACTGTTGGTGAGAAGGCAAACTGGTGCATCCACTGTGGAAAACACTAAGGAGGTTCTTCAAAAGTAAAAAATAGAGGGGCACCTGGGTGCCTCAGTCAGTTAAGTGTTTGACATTGGCTCAGCTCATGATCTCGTGGTTAGTGGGTTCGAGCTCTGCATTGGTCTCTGTGCTGACAGCTCAGAGCCTGGTGCCTGCTTTGGATACTATGTCTCCCTCTCTTTCTGCCCCTCCCCCACTCATTCTCTCTCTCTCTCTCTCTCTCTCTCTCTCTCTCTCTCTCTCTCTCTCTGTCTCTCTCTCTCTCAAAAATAAATAAACATTTAAAAATTTAAGTTAAATATGGAACTACCCTACAATCCAGCAATTGCACTATAAGTATTTACCCAAAGGATACAAAAATTCTAATTCAAAGGGATACATGCACCCAGATGTTTATAGCAGCATTATCAACAATAACCAAATTATGGAAACAGCCCAAGAGTCTATCAGATGATAAAGGATAAAGAAGATGTGGTGTGTGTGTGTACGCGTGTATACACGCGCGCGCGCGCACACACACACACACACACACACACACACATATACATACAGTGAAATATTTCTCAGCCATAAAAAAGAATAAAATCTTGCCATTTGCAATGACATGGATGGCTCTAGACAGTATTATGCTAAGTGAACTAAGTCAGAGAAAGACAAATAAAAATACCATATTATTTCATTCACTTGTGGAATTTAAGAAACAAAACAAATGAACAAAGAGAAAAAAAGAGAGAGGCAAATCAAGAAACAGACTCTTAGCAAAATCTACATTTAATTAATAATTACCAAATTAGTTAGTGAATTCATTTTTAAGCAAGCTTATTTTAAGATAATGGTAGATTGTAAGAAATAATAGAGATCTGTGCACCCTTTACCCCATTTCTTCCAACAATGACATCTTGCAAAAACTCTCCTATATTACAACCCGGATATTCACATTAATACAAGATACAGAATATCACCTTCACCACAAAGATCCTTCCTATTCCCTGTCATAGTTACACCTACTTCTACCCTACCCCCATCACCTCCTCAGCCCTTGACTAACACTGATCTGTTCCCTATAATCTTGTCATGTCAGTAATGGTCTATAAATGGAATCATACAGTTTGCAACCTTTGGCTTTTTTCATTCAGCATAATGTTTTAGTGATCCATCCAAGTTGTTGAATATATGTGTAAATAGTTTGTTCCTTTTGGGGCGCCTGGGTGGCTCAGTCAGTTAAGCGTCTGACTTCGGCTCAGGTCATGATCTTATAGTCCGTGGGTTCGAGCCCCACGTTGGGCTCTGTGCTGACAGCTCAGAGCCTGGAGCGTGCTTCAGATTCTGTGTCTCCCTCTCTCTCTGCCTCTCCCCTGCTTGCTCTCTGTCTCTGTCACTCAAAATAAAAAATAATAAAGACATAAAAAATTTAAAAAAATTGTTTGTTCCTTTTTATTGCTGAAAAGTATTCCATGATTTGGATCTACCAGTTTAACCATTCATGAATAAAAGAATGTGTGTTGATTGTAGTTTTGGGCTACTACAAATACAGCTGCTATGACTATTCATGTACAGGTTCATGTGTGAACATGAATTTTAATTTTCTAGGACAAATGCCCAAAAGTGCAAATGTTGGGTTGTATGGTAGTTTCATGTGTACGTTTTTTAAAAACTGCCAAATGTTTTCCAGAATGACTGTACCATTTTACATTTCCACTAACAATGTATAAATGATCAAGTTTCTCCACATCCTTGCCTGTCCTTTTGCTATTAACACTATTTTTATTTTAGCCATTCTGATAGTGAGCTGTGATAGTTATTGAGTTTTAGTTTCATTTCCCTGATGGCTAATGATGTTGAACATCTTTTCATGTGCTTATTCCCATCTGTATATTTTCTGAAGTGAAATATCTCTTTGTGACTTTTGCCCATTTTCCTTTCTTTCTTTTTTTTTTTTTTCAGATTTAGAGAAAGAGCAAGCAGGGGAGAGGGGCAGAGGAAGAGACAGAGAATCTTAACAGGCTCCATATTCTGCACAGAGCCTGACATGGAGTTCAGTCCCACATCCCTGGGATCATGACCTGATCCCAAATCAAGAGTCACACATTCAACTGACTGACCAACCCAGGCACTCCTTTTGCCCATTTTCTAATTGAATTTGGGATGTTTTTGGTTTTGTTTTTGCTATTGAATTTTAAGAGTTCCTTATATGTTGGATACCAGTCACTTGATATGTGATTTGCAAATAATTTTCCCAGTCCATTGCTTGTCTTTTCACCCTCTCAACAAGGTCCTTAGCTGAGCAAAAAAATTTTAATTTTGATGTAATTTGACTTATCAGTGTTTCTTTTTTTGCTTTTTATTTTGATGTCGAGTTTAAGAACCCTTCACCTAATTCCAGATCCTGAAGAATTTCTCATGTATTTAATTCCTAAAAGTTTTATTGTTTTTACATTTTGCATTTAAGTCTATGATCCATTTTGATTTAATTCTTATGTAAGGTGTGAGGTTTACCTTGAGGTTTATTAGTTTTGTTTGTTTGTTTTTGCCTATGAATGTCCAGTTGCTCCAATAATTGTTGAAAAAAAAAAAACTAAAAAGCTATGCCTCCTCCATTGAATTGCTTTTGTACCTTTGTCAAAAATTAGTTGGCCATATTTGCATGGGTTTTATTCTAGGTTCTATACTCCATTTCATAAATCTATGTGTCTCCCTGCTAATATTACACAGTCTTGATTACTATAGCGATATAATATTTCTTAAAATCAGGTCAATTGCTTCCTCCCACTTCATTTTTTTTACAATACTATTTTAGCCATTTTATTTTCATTGATTTCCATATATTTTTTAATTGTTTTGTTTATTTCAAAATTTTATTTAAATTCTGGTTAGTTAACATATAGTATAATATTGGTTTGAGGAGTATAATTCAGTGATTCATCACTTACGTACGACACCAAGCGCTCATTACAAGTGCCCTCCTTAATGCCCATTACCCATTTAGCCCATCCCCTGCCCACCTCCTTTTATCAGCCCTCAGTTTGTTCTCTATAGTTAAGAGTCTCTTATGGTTTGTCTCCCTCTCTTTCTCCCCCCCCCTTATGTTCACCTGTTTTGTTTCTTAAATTCCACATATGAGTGAAATCGTATGGTATTTGGCTTTCTCTGACTGACTTGTTTTGCTTAGCATCATACACTCTAGGTCCATCCATGTCGTGGCAAATGGCAAGATTCCATTCTTTTTGTAGGCTGAGTAATATTCCTGTGTGTGTGTGTGTGTGTGTGTGTGTGTGTACATCTTCATCTTCCAGCAGTAATATTGTAATATTCCATTATATGTGCCACATCTTCTTTATCCGTTCATCAGTTGATGGACATTGGGGTCTTTAAATAATTTAGCTATTGTTGATAATGCTGCTCTAAACATTGGGGTGCATGTGTCCCTTCAATTTTTATATCATTTGGGTAAATATCTCATAGTGCAATTACTGGGTCATAGGATAGTTCTATTTTTAGTGTTTTGAGGAACCTCCAGCCATTCTGACAGGTGTGAGGTGATATTCTCATTTTGATTTGTACTTCCCTGGTCATAAGTGATGTTGAGCACCTTTTGATGTGTCTTTTGGCCATCTAGTTGTCTTCTTTGGAAAAATGACTATTCATGTCTTTGCCTATTTCTTAATGGGATTATTTGGTTTTTGGTGTTGAATTTGATAAATTCTTTATAGATTTTGGATACTAACCCTTTATCAGATATGCCATTTGCAAGTATCTTCTTCATCAGTTGCCTTTTAGTTTTGTTGCTTTCCATATATGTTTTAGAATAATCTTGTCTATATCTACAACAAATTTGCTCTTTTTTTCTAGGAATTTGTTAAACTTGTATATTAATTTAAGCAGAACTGACATCTTTGCTAAGTCTTCTATCTAAATCCTGAACATAATATGTCTCTCCAGTGTAGATCTTCTTTTATTTCTTTCATCAGTGTTTTATAGTTTTTAGTATCTAAGTCCTGTATGTGGTTTGTTATATTTATACCTACATATTTCTTTTTTGTACAGTTATCAGTCTTATTCTATTTTTAATTTTATTGTCCAAATGCTCATTGCTAGTATAAAGAAATTCAGTATTTGTGTGTGTGTGTGTGTGTGTGTGTGTGTGTGTGTGTGTGTTTCTTCTATCCTGTGACATTGCTGAACTCACTTTTTAATTCTAAATAGTTTTTTATGGATGATTTGGGATTTTCTATGCAGACAATCATGTCACCTGCAAATAGAAACAGTTTTATTTTTTTCTTTTACAATGTGTATTCTTTTATTTCCTTTATTTTTCTTTTGTACTGGCTATAACTTCCAGTACTATCTTAAGTCAGATTGGTGAGAGTGGACATCATTGTTTTGTTCACGATTAAGTATCATGGTAGCTCTAGGTTTTTCATGGAGCTTTTTTTGGAGCTTTTTAATCATGAATTCATCCTTTGTCAAAAACTTTTCTGCTTTAAATGATATGATTCTGAGAGTTTTCGTCTATCACCTATTAATATGGCAGATTTCATAGATTGACTAGAATATTGAACCACCCTTGCATCCCTGTAATAAATCCCACCTGCTTGTGATATAAAATTCTTCTACATATAATGAATTCTATGAGTTAATATTTTGTTAAGAATTGTTCTTCCTATATTTATGAGGGATGTTGGTCTGTAGTTGTTTTGTTTTGCTTATTTTTATAGTTTTATTTTAAATTTTTTAATGTTTATTCATTTTTAGGAGAGAGATAGAGTGCAAGTGGGGGAGGGACAGAGAGAGGGAGATACAGAATTGAAGCAGGCTCCGGGCTCTGAACTGTCAGCACAAAGCCTGACACGGGCCTCAAACCCATGAGTGGTGAGATCATGACTTGAGCTGAAGTCAGACGCCCAACCACCTGAGCCACCCAGGCACCCCTGTTACAGTTATTTTGCTTTAATATTACCTTTTGATATCACTGTCATACTAGCTTCATAAAATGAGTTACGAAATTCCCCTGCTCTTTTATTTTCTGGAAGAGATTCTTGACAATTTGTGCTAATTCTTATGGAAAGATCCACTAGAATTCTCTAGTTAAACTATTTTGTGTTTAGATATTTCTTTGGAGGGGTTAAATTACAAATTCAATTTCCTTAATAGTTATAGGTTTAGGAAAATTATGTATTTCATGTTAAGTGGATTGGATCTTCGTGAATTTGAAGGAATTAATCCCTTTAACTTAAACTGTCATATTATGTGGGGAAAGATGAACACATAGCATTCCTTTCCTATCCTTCTGATGTCAACATGGTCGATAGAGAATTACAGATATATAGATGGAAATCATAAAGATGAGATTACCTATATATTTAGAGAGAAGAGGACTTTGACAGAATGAGAAAGAAATTAGACAGAGTGAGTGGCCAGAGAGACACAGGAAAATCAAGAGTGTTATGTCAGAAAAGCCCAGGGAAGGAGATCATTTCAAGAGGAGGAAGGATCCTAGAGTGTTAAGTGAGTTAAAGACTGAGACATGTCTATTGATTTAAACAGCAAAGAGGATACTAATGAGAATGACACCATGGCAAAATCAATACAGTGAATCAGTAGAAGCAGAGGCTGGACTGGGATGGGTGAAGGTGCAAGTGAGAAGTAATGAAGTGGAGGTAGTGGTAGTACACAATTATTTCAAGGATTTTTGTAGAGGAAGAAAAAGAGAGCTCCTAAAAGGGAGCGAGGAAACAATTTTGTTTTTGTTACTTAATTTTTAACATTTGATAAACATTGGCAACTTGGAATGTTCTTTAGGAAGAATCTAAAAACTAGAGAAAAGTTATAAGTTTTTAAAATATAATTTTCAAAAAGTAAAATCATAACAAACAAAAATATAAACTCAGAGTTTTTATATAACATATTAATTAGTGAAGACAGCAATGAGATATTAGGACCTTTCCCTGCATCATCTGAGAAGCTAAGATATTTATAAGCAATGTAACAAAAATATATTAGGATAAGATTACTTGGGTAGATGTAAAACTTGTTTATGTCCAATAAGCCATAAATCACTAGGGTTATCAGTTCTACCAGCCAGAAGTTATTAGCATCTCTATCTCAGAAAAATATACACATTAAGGTGTATCTTCTCTAAATCTTGGCCCTTGGATTTGGATGAGTAGTAAATACGTGAGGTGGATTAAATACATTCCCCAAGACAATCACTATGTGAACTTGAAATGTGCCACCCACTGATTTGGCCTTTTAGATAATTTTTCTGACAAGATACATTAGAAATGCTGGATAACTATAGAGTAAGGTGCCCATGTTAACAAGAGGACAGTGTTGTCACCCAAACTGCACATTGAAATCTCCTGGGAAAATTTGAAAAAGTATTTAAACCCTGGCCCCACACTGAAGGATTCTGATTTAATTTGTGCAGAATGGGGCCCCAGCAAAAGCTAGAGATAAGAACAGTGGCAGAAGGTGTGCTAATAGGGGCATAGGTGAGAGAATTAGCCTTAGAGAAAAGGATGATAGTTCTTGCTGTACAGAAAAGGAGCAAGGGTTGACTGTAGATGCAAATTCATAGATTTGAAAGAAAAAATGATGCCTGTTTTACTTCAACTCAGTAAGAAAGCAGGTACAATTTCTTTGAAATGGGGAAAATTTTAATTGGGTTAAATAATTCACCTCTCTTTGTTGTTTCCTTATGTGCATGGACAGAAAGAACATGTTAAGGTAAATTTCATGGTCTTTATAGAATATTAGTTGTTAAATTCACTCCATTTAACTTAGCTTCTTAGGTGTTCTCCATTTACAAATATGATTTCTTTTTTTTATTTTTTTATTTAATTATTATTTTTTATCTTATTTTAAGTAAGCTCCATACCCAATGTGAGGCTTGACCTCACAATCCTGAAATTAACAGTCACATGCTGTATAGGTCAATATTAGCCAGCAGGTGTCCCACAAATGTGATTTTGTAAACAAGTGCCAGTTTTGAGAGCAAAAACCCGTTGACAAATGACTGTTTCAATTCTTGATGTGAGACTAAGTAGTCTCCATGGCCTAATTTCTAAACGCACATGATAGATGGTAGTCATAACAATGATTCTTTCTCCTAAGTAAAACCCATGGTTCTCTGCTGCAGTGTTTGGACTTGCACTCTTTCTCAATTAAGATAATGTTTTGAAATGCTGAAAAATAAGAATGAAATACTATGTGGATCACCATGACACAGAATGAAGAGGAAATGTATGTGGCCCACTTACAGAGTTGAGCGCTGGAGGACAATCTCATGACTCACCACCTCTGAGAACCATTGCACCAGCCTGTAGGTGCTTCTGCCAGACTTGAAAGACAAGCTTTTGACTGTTCATCTTTGTAAAATCTCAGAATTTGATAAAGTTCTGGCATTTGATAGGCGCTTCATAATATTTGTCAACTGAACAAATGTATTATGGTTATGATCCCCATAATTGTTGCAAAGCCTACAGAAGTCATTACAATTCAAAGCACACAAGTTCAGAGTTAAGAAGATTGAAAATTTCTTAATATGGCACATGCTAAAGTTCAGCAGTTTATTTATAGGATGATTTTGTTTCTGCTTCTCTCCCACATTCCTGTAAATGTTAAATATCAGTCTGTCATGCATGCAAAGTGCTGATCTAATTGGTCTATGAGAGAACTCTGTTCCCTTTCAGCATCATAAAGATGTGATATGGATAATCCACTTAGAGCCTCCCCTTCTGTGCTACTATATTTAAAATAGTTTGTTGGTTGTTCATGGGGATTTATCAAATGAGTTTTTAAGAAATGAGAAATCATTGAGTGCTAGTGTGCTTTCCACTTTTTACTGAGCCTTTAAAAGGATTTACCTCAGGCGCCATGGGGCTGATTTCCCTTGATATTTTGTGACCATCTGTAGTCCAGTAATGCAGAAACAGAAACTCTCTCAGGAAAAGCTTTAGAAAAGATGAGGTCTTTTCTGTACTTCTTCAGTGCCACTCCATGAACTCTTTCTCTCAGGGGCCATATCTGGCTTCCTAGAGCTCCACATTGTTATTTCTAACAGAGAGCACAGTCCCCAAGGAGGGTAGGACTTCAGAAAGCTTTCTCTGCCATCTGTTCCTCCATGGTGTTGAGTGTATGTTTCCTAAGAACAGCAAATAACTGTTTTAAAGTGTGCAATACCTTCACAAGTCTCAAAATTTCTACACCTTGATTCATTACAATACTAACATTAAATGAGAGCTGCCTCCAAGGCATGTAAGGCATTTTATAGGCATTGTTTTAAGTAATTATTCTCATTATTATTACAGCAGGTAATGATTATCATTGCCCTTGTTTCATAGTAAAGAAAAAGACTTAAAGGGAGTTTATGATGTATTTAAGTTCCCATAGCTCACAAGAGATAAAAGAAGATAAAACCCCGTCTCTTTGGATAATTAGAAGACTCTACCTTCTATGAAACATGGACAGTCAAAAGTTTCATAAGAGCATGTGTGTCAGGCTCTTTTCTTAACAAAATTTCAACGTGGCATAATTAGCTCATGAATAGAGATATTTATACCTCATGAAGATCACATTTTTCTTGAATATTCAATTTAGTGTCTAGAAAAGAGTTCACAGCCAGAAATCAAATACACTCCTCAAGAAATCTCTTAAGTGTCTCTTCGAATTTGGAAAATTTAGTTTCCTTCCTAACGTTTCATTGATGATTCTTACAATTTTATATTGAAATATCTATGGCGTAGCTATCAGGTGTTGAATGCCTACCCTACAAAATGTCATATCTAGCATCACTCCAAGGTGGGTAATATTATCATAATTTTACAGATGAAGAAATGGAAGCATATAGAATTGAAGTATTTTTTTCAAGTTCACTAAGCTGGAAAGTGATGAACTTGGGATTTAAATCCAGGTCTGACTGGTTTCCAGCCATTTTCCACTATGTCACCCCAAATCAGTGCAATTATGTAAATGTTATACCTGTTAAGAACTTTGTACTCCTCAGGTATAAACATAACTGATTCACTCTAAGAATTGTTTGATCACCATCCACACAAATACACATTTTTTCACTTTATTCTTTTGCATATTTTAGTATGATAGTTTGAATATAGAAATATTTTTAACTCATTCATGCAACTCTAGGGAATATCACTGGGTTATCTCATTTTCAAAAAGTTAAGGGGAAATGAAATAACAAATGAATGTAAGAATAGGAAAAGAAAACACTTTGCATGCTAAACCCTAAATCTCAAATGGCACATCAGTTTTAAAATGTGTTAAAGCAGATTAGCTTTAAAAGGTTTAGCCATTAGGGATTTTTCCATTGCCAGTAATATGGTCAATTGAAACTAGTTAGAATATTTTAATAGAAGTTTTCTTTTCATTAGAATTATTTCAAGTCCGGATATAGTCTCCAACTAATAAAGATAATCATAAAATACTTTAGGGCCCTATTTAAGAAAATGGGAGTGAGTAGGGCAAGTTGCAGAATTTTATTCTTGACTGAGAAGGGAAAGAAGGCATTATTTCTACTTTATATGGAAAATTAACTACCTAAATGTGATGCCAGCATGAAAATAAGGGTACATAGCAGGAAAAATCTGCATCTCATGGGGAATTTGTGTTCACTTCTCCCCGAGCTTAAAATGACACAGGCTTTCTCTGGCACACAGCAAGTCAGATGAACTTGGTCTCTGAGGAGGTGAGAAACAAAAGAACATAATGATATGCTCGGCCACTCAAAGCTCAAATGGCAACATGTTTTATTTTTGTACATGGGAAACTTCAGTGAACTTGGAAACATAACTCTTTAGTTTTGCAGCATTCTTTCTGTTAGGTCAGGAGCAAATAGCAAAAAAAAAAAAAAAATTAATATTTATTTATTTTTGAGAGACAAAGCATGAGCAGGGGAGGGGCAGAGAGAGAGGGAGACACAGAATCTGAAGCAGGCTTAAGGCTCCGAGCTGTCAGCCCAGAGCCCGACGCGGGGCTTGAACTCATGAGCCGTGAGATCATGACCGAGCCTAAGTCGGGCACTTAACCGACTGAGCCACCCAGGCACCCCGTTTTTGTTTTTGTTTTTGTTTTTTGCAAATAGCAAAATTATCATGTACATGCCCAAATTCTAAAGGAGATCAGTTAATCTAAAGAAATTAGAGAACATGCACATGAGACTTGAATGAGCATTTCTGCTCTTTGAAGAGTCTTTCTTCCAAGAATATTAAATAATGATGTATGCATATATGCAGAATATTTTCTTTAAAAAGTTAGGACATATAAGTTGTAATTTTGGACTCAACCAAAAAAGAGGTATTGAACCAGAAGTCTTAATTACAACGTCTCTGCACTTAATATCCTCCACATAGAAGGTAGAGATAATGATAACTAACTAACTAACTAACTAACTAACTAACCAGATACGGCACAGAACAAGCAAGGTTTTGCAGCCAGAAGATGAACATGTGCTGAATTGTTTTAACCCATCTGCACATTCTAAAAGCGAGGAGGAACAGGCTCATTTTGCAGAAAAATAGCATAATGAGAGTTGAGAGAGTCTGAAGGGTTGAGGGACTACCCAGTTAACAGCAACATTGTTTCCAGCCCCAAAAGTGAAGCTTGTGTGACAATTTTGGCTTAGATGTCCAGGCTCCCTGGCCTCTCTCGCATGGCGCAGGCACCAGACAGCATAATTTGAAAGCACCGATTCTGCCTATGTGGACACCAGACATTCTTGTGACTGAACGCTCCTCAGTCTACAGCCACATGGCTGCCCACTAGCTGTGTTTTTTGAGCGAAAGGCTCTTTTTTGAATAAATACATCTATAAAATTCTTTGACAATGTGTTTAGGATTGATTGGTGCATCACACTAGACAGTCTACAGAAACTCAAGAAACTGTCTCTTATTTTGAAAACATTTCCTGATGCATGCCTTCTCCATCCCTAGCCCCCTTTCCTAAGAGAGAAAGGTGAAAGACAGGGGAGACATAGCCTTATTCCTGAGGGCCATAGCATCCATTTTAGGATTTCCTCAGAAGAAATGATGGGGAGGGGAAGGTTTTAGTGACATCGCAGGTTTAGGGATAATATGCCAGAGTGATAAAATTCAGGTTGTCTTTATATCATTCTGGAACCAAAGTTGAGGTGAAGTATAGCCTTAAATGATGAATCTAGAATTAAATGAAAAGAAATAAAATGTAACATAAAATAAATCATAGAATGACCTTGATGGTCAATGCTATTTATGTATTTATAGTTTTTTTGTTTTAGGTCTTTATGCCAGGAAATTGTATGGGACTTCATGCCTTAATTTGTGCAAGCTTGTCAGAGGCCAGATAGACCTTGTATTCATTTCACCTGAGGACCTAAAAATCTGTCAAAATTTAATAAAGTTGACTAGATTGCAGGCAGAGTCACAGAGGGAACATATTTCAAAAATCCAGCATTGTAAGACTGTATCTCACTTTGATCAGGAGGTTGTAAAATAGCTAGGAAACCTTTGCCTGCGGCTTTGTCTGAGAACCCGGGGCCTGCAAACCTGATGTCACATGTGAGCCTTAAACCCAATGCAGAGTAAACATGGTGTGATAAATACACACGCATAAGTTATGAGTGTGCAACTACTCTGTGGTTTTGTTAAATTCATCCAAGTAAGGGTGGTGCAGAATCAGTAGTAGTTAATAAGGGGTTTTCGATCTGGCTGAAGAGACACAACCAGTTAAACAAATCTACGGTTTTAAAGCTACTGAGGAACTTATAACTTTAAGAGATATATTCAATGACGAGCTCTATCATTATTCCCTTCAGTCTGAACAGGGTCTATTAGTTTCCTGGGTCTGCCATAACAAAATACCATAGACTGGGTGGCTTAAACAACAGAATTGATTTTCTCACAGTTCCAAAGGCTGCAAGTCCAAGATCAGTGGTTTCCTCTGAGGCGTCTCTCCTTGGCCTACAGTCGGCCACTGGCTTGCTACCTTCTCACATGGTCATCCTTCTGGGCATGTGCAACTCTGGTATCTCTTTTTGTGTCTAAATTTCCTCTTCTAAAGAGGACACCAGTCAGATTGGATTAGGCCTGCTGTAATGGACTCGTTTTAACTTAATCACTTCATTAAAGGCCCTATTTCCAAATACAGTCACATTCTGAGATATCTGGTATTAGAGCTTCAATTATAAATTTAGGGAGGGACACACAATTTATCCACTTACAGTAATAAGTGAAATGAATTAATTAACAGAGTTGGATATGCAGAGTACAGAGGAGTAGAATAGGAAACTGTAGAACTCCTCGGGAAAGAGTGCCTATAAGAGTGACATGTAGGGTGTTGATTTTATGGCCATACAGTCAATAAGGACTGACAAAAGCAATTTGAAAAATCATAAAAATTATTGATGCATTCTCTTCCCTGATAGTTTCGATTTTTTTATTCAATATTTAAGCCCATCCTGGAAGAAGTAATAGAAATATCATGAGAACTGATGAGCCATTTTTTTAAGAAAAGGAATTGTTGGGTAGCCTGGGTGACTTAGCTAGTTGAGCATCTGACTCTTGATTTTGGCCCAGGTCATGATCCCAGGGTCGTGAGATCGAGCCCTGCATCAGGCTTTGGGCTGAGTGTGGAGCCTGTTTAAGATTCTCTCTCTCTCTCTCTCTCTCTCTCTTTCTATCTCTCCTCCCCCCCCACTTCTTCCTGCTTGTGCAATCTCTCTCTCAAAAGGAAAGGAATTGTTTTATAATATTTTAGAAAAAATGCCATTTTATTGCTTATAGACAATACTTTTAGTACTCCTATTATTTCTCTTATGTATCATGGATTTTTTTTGTTGTTTAAAGCTTTAAAAATTATGGTAAAATTATTGTGCATTGTAGGTGCTGGGTTCTATCTGAAGGGACATTTAAAACTATTGGCAGTAAAGTTTTGGTTCATCATGCATAGAGTATAAATTTTATTTTCCCTCTCTACCCAAGGGAGTTAGCCCATTTTCTTTTTGTGTGCCCCCTTCACTCTATGAGACATGTCTTCACCATCTTTGGACATTTTTAGATTATATTTTCTTCTGAATGCTTTATGTGACTATAAAATCCAAGTTATTTGAGTCCATTCAACAAACATTTAGTAAGTATCTGCAATGTTCAAGGAAAGCAATGTGTTAGATTCCATGTGGGCTATAAAGATGAATAAACCATGTCCGTAATGAGCTAACAGTGTAATGGGAAAAACAAGATGTGTCAAAAATGACTAGCATACAAAGCAGAATGGAAAAAGGCACTAAGGAGACTGCAAATGCTTGAGGAGTTCTGACATGGCAGGGATTGACTACCTTTAGCTGTGGCATTAGGGAAAAGCTTCCAAAAGCAAGTGGCACTTGAACCTCATATGAAAAAACAGTTGTAGTTTCTATAGAAAAATATGGTAAGTGGGGTCAATGGAGAGTGCTCTTTAGACAAGCACATACAAACATAGGAAAAGCAGAAAAGTGCAGGGATGATTCAGGAAACACCAGAGGCTGTTTGAGAACAGTCAGAGGGATGGTCCAGCACACATGTGGGACCTCATGGAAAGGTTCTAAATACCAGGGGCACCTGGTGGCTCAGTCGGTTGGGCGGCCAACTTCAGCTCAGGTCGTGATCTCACAGCCTGTGAGTTGGAGCCCTGGGTTGGGCTCTGTGCTAAGAGCTCAGAGCCTGGAGCCTGCTTGAGACTCTGTGCCTCCATCTCTCTCTGCCCCTCCCCTGCTCATGCTCTGTCTCTCTCTCTCTCTCTCAAAAATAAATGTTTTTTAAAAAATTCTAAATGCCAAGTTATTGAGCAGTTACTGGGAAATCAGGAAGCCCAGTGAATCCAGCTGATAAACCCAACATCAGAATTCTTTATCAACTGTGGTTACAGTGATACAAAACCACGTGGCTTCATTTGGCCCTTCTTAGGTGATGTGTGCCTGGAGTATGATCGTGTTGTGACAATCATTATGATCTCCCCATCTAATTATTGTATTTGCATATTTCTTTTGCTTTTGTTCCTTGGTGCTATGCAAATATAAAATGTCATGAGATTTTGAAAATTCAGCTCAATGTTTCGTAAATGCCCACTCTGTATAAAGCATAATGCTGAGAGGTATGAGAAGGAAGCAGACACACTTATACCTGTTAAGGAGTTGATATTTTACCTGTCATCCAATTCTAACCCATATTATTTCGGTTTCCAGGACAAACTACAATCAATCAATCAATCAATCAAACACTAAGAAGACGGGTTGATGTGGCAATGAAAAATATCACCTTAGAGTCAGGCCAGCATCTGAGACCTAGATTTATCATTCCCTACTCTGTGATGTTGGGCAAGTCACTAAGCCCTCTAACTTTAGTGTCTTCACTACAAAATAGAGGTACTTCCTCATGGTATTGTTAAAAGTATTAAATTAAAAGGATGTATGTAAAGCAGAGCACTTGCCACAAAGTAACATTCAAGAAATGCTAGACTTTATGATTTCTTCAAGGAGTATTTTTTTCTCCAGTTTTCTTTTGTCTGTGTAGGAAAATGAGGGCCAGAGAGTGTATGTATGTATGTATATTATATTATATGTATAATATATAAATATAATATGTATGTATGTATATATTATCCAGTATATGAGGATAATATTTTCTGGTTATTTATTACTATATGACAAAACCTCCCAAAATGTAGTGACCTAATATAATCTATTTTATTTCTCTTGGTTCTGTGGGTTGACTTGACTCAACTGGGCAATTCTTACTGGGAACCTTTCATGCAGTTTCCATCTAATGTGGGCTAGGGCCATAGTTATCTGAAGGCTCTACAGGACTGAACAGCCAAGATGGCTCACACACTGCAGATAGTTGATGCTCCTTTGACCTGGGAAATCAGTTTGGGCTATAGAATGGAGCACTCATAAATGATCTCTCCAAGTGGTTTCAGCTTTCTGAAACATAGTCATGATCTCTGAAAGGGAGCAGTCCAAGAGACTTGGCTAGAAGCTGCTGCAGGGATTCTTCCTTTGCCGATCTGCATGATTTGCTCCATCTCATCTCCTCATCTCATCTCATCTCATCTCATCTCATCTCATCCTCCATGGCTTTTACTCCATGGTGGTCTGTTGTAAGCACACCTGCTGTATTCACTGGGGAAAGCCACCACAAGGACTGGCATGACTCAAAGAAGTAGGGAAATAGACTACTTCTTGACAAGGGAGTGGAAAGTGACTTTGCACATGAGAATGTGAGTGAAGACTACTATTGTTCCTTTGCAGCAATCCCTGTAAAAGTACTGTAAAACTAGGGTAGACAGTAGTTGTCTTCATTTTTCTGATGAGGAACCTGAGGGTCAGGATATTCAGAGTTGGCCAAGGTAACTCTATTATTAAATAGAGGAGCTTCACATTGAACAGTGCTCTTCTGAATCCAATTTGGTCTTATGAGAAAACTACCCTTTGACTTTCTTCACATAATTCATCATGAGCTTTCTTCAGAGATGAGAAAGACCATTAAGGCTCACAGCAGTGATCTCCTTTTCACTCCCTACACATCTCCCTCCGTATTACCCTCACCTCTGTACCATTTTCCATCCCCTCCTAGGAGCCTGGGTTTCATCATTTTTAAAATGGGGAAAATAAGACCTCATAGAGTTGAAATGATGATTACAAGCATGAAATACATGTAAAGTGCTTAAAACAATCCCTAATATATAATGAGTGTCCAATACTCTCTAGCCATTTTTGTTTTACCATTATTATCATTACTATTATCATTCAAAGTCTTCAGGATTATGATAGGAATTTATGTCATTGTCTCTGTTCATTATCAGTCCTTCCTAAACCAACTATCTTATATAGTTTTCCTTCTATGGTTTCTACCTAGGTCATCTCATAATTGCCCAAACCAGAGAATATTGTTCATTGGTTATTTTTCTCTAAACTCTCTGATGCACTTGAAATGCCCTACATCCTTGGCATTAATGGCTTTTACTTTTCCTTGAAGAGTATACATATATAGTTGTGCAGATTGTAAACTACTCAAGGTTACACATCTAAAGGAAAGAGTTGCACATCAAAAATAAGGTACAGTGGCATACCTGTTAGAACAGTTCCCCAGCAGGTGGCAGTAACATATTCTGGTCTAACAAAATCGGTATACTGTGACAATTTTCTAATAAAATAAAGTATCTTGAGGAAGAGACATCTCTTTACTAATTCACACAGAGGTACCGTGTGGGCTGGGAGTGGCCCTGCTTCTCTGACTGTTCACCCTCTACTGCCTCCTCAGATACTCTTCCTTTGCCTGTCCCTTGAATGCCACTGGGCTTCTTTTCTCAGCTATCTGTACTTATTTGACGTACTCTAATTGGATAATATAATAGACTCTCACTATTGTAAATATCACCTTCTCGCTAATGAGTCCTAAATCTTTCATTCCAGCGCAGACTTCTCTTTTGAGAAATCTAACTGCCTCCTGGGTATCTTCATCTGGATATCTCATGTAAGACTCATATTTAACATGTCAAAAACTTCATTCACTACCAGACCCTCAGCAATGACACCCAGCCATCATTTTTAAACCAAGATAACTCTGTTGTTCTTCATCAGTATTTCCATGAAAAAGTTCAGTTTCACTTTCTGTGGGAAATGTTTATTGGGAGGAACAGAGGACTATATGTTTGTGAGACTCTTCCTGTGACTTCCATCCAGAGGAGTACTGCCTCAAAACTGAGGGTGTGGCATATGTTTCATGTCCCAGGATCCCTCCTAGATCACTATACCCTTTGAGATGGATCCAGAAGGGAACTTGAAATTAGCCTTTGCCTCTGGGAAGCACTGATTGGTTTGGGGGCAGAGATTCATCTTATTTTATTAACTTCATAGAGCCATCAAATTAGAATATCTATGAGTTATGCTGGAGTTCTTCCACTCATCCTACAAATTACTTTACCCTACAAATTACTGATTTTATACCCACATTTTTTAATGTGCTGTCTCGCTCTTTCTCTCTCTCTCTCTCTCTCTCTCTCTCTCTCTCTCTCTCTCTCTCTCTCTTCCCCTTATCAGTATTCTATTATAGGCTTGTTCTGTCTCTCAGTTGGAAATTTTAATAAACTCCTTACTACATTCACTCTGTACTATGTTGTCATCTTATCTCATTAGTATATATTGCTCATATAGGTGACTAATACTCATCTAAAGGATAAATCTAATCTTGTCATCAGGAAATCTTTCAAGGTTTCCTGTGACCTGCAGGATGGAGTTCAACTCCAGCCCATGATTCAGCTCTGATGTAACCTTCTTCAGGAAGCTTTGTCTGACCATACCTTCCAGGAATCCTTATGTGTGTCCAAAATGCCTATGTTTCTTTATTATTACATACTCATTTGTGTACTATATGGCTCAATTGGTGTGTCTTTCTTTGCCACTAGAATATGAGCTTCTCGAGGACCCAACCTGCACCTTAATTTGTATTCACAGTGCCTAGAACAGTGCTTGAGGCATATTAAGTATTAAAAATATTTTAAATGAATGAAGGATTAGTATAGAATGAAACGACTGAAGGAGCTTCATAGAGGAGGCTGCACTGAGTTCGCTCATGAAAGAAAGGATATGTTTAGTACAAAGAGTGGGGAGGGAGGTAAAGCCTTCTAGAAAAGGAGCTAGGAAAAAGGGAATATAAAACTCAAAAGCCATGAATGAACAAGAAGATTGTTCATTCGTGAGTTGTTCAAGGCATGATTGTGGTCCTTCTTTTCTCTCAATACAGCAGAATTCATTATGAGGAGATCTCTTTTCTTGTATCTTCTATTTTGGTAATTTCCCTTTCTTTCTGCCCTTCTCTTTATGTTGGCATTAAGCTTCCTACGTTTGCCCATTTCAACATTTTTATTTCTCTATAGACAAGAACCCACTGAGTCCAGGAATGTATACAAGCTAGCTCAGCATTTTAAATAAAGGCAAGTCCAAACATTTTCATTTTATTAGCCCATGCTCATCTTTTACTCCCCCCTCCTCGGTGACCTCTTCACTCTTGAATCCATACTAAGAGGAAAAAATATAAGGTAATAAGGCAAACCACTTTCTTTTGAAATGCCTGGTAAGATGTTCTGAGCATTTTAGATGATCCTACATAGCTCCATGATCTCTTGTGAAGTAAATGTTAGCTTGTGATTAAAGGTTGGCATTTTCCAATTCTCCGTTTATAAAATATATATATAGATAGATAGATCTTCTAAGATTATAATTACACATTATATTAAAGAGTAGTGTACATAAATAATAAAGAAGAATAATCTCATTTTCTTTTAAGCTTGTTTTCCATATTTTCCTCATTTCAAGGTGTCTTAACGCTAGAAAAGATTATAGACTTTGAGAGATTTTATTGATTTTGATATTAAGACAGAGATTCCACCAGTGCTTCTGATATTACTTCTTCATAATCAGCAACCTCCTCTGTACCCTCAAATTCTTCTCTAAATGCTTTCTCAACCTTCTTGCCTTAAAAGAAACATGGCTATCCCTGGAAAACACCACTATCCCTGAATCCTCCTCAGGTAAATTGAGGCCATTGTCCTTTCTAACCACTTCTTTCCCATTCTCTTGTTAAAAACTCAGCTGATTTGAGACTCAGGCCAGTCTGGTGTTCTCCCTTTTCCCCCTTCATCACTGTTATTTATTAAACTTCAGTTAAGTTTTACTTGTTTACCAGAAGAGTTGACATACAGGCTTTCTCTGCCTTCCAAGCCATGCCATTATCCTGAGACACCATCATAGCCTCTCAGTTTTTAGGTTTTCTCCTATGTAATGACTTTCTCCTCTACCTCTCTGCTTCCATTTTAGTGGTCACAGTAATTGTAACTGTTCTACTTCCCAAAAACACTAAAACAAACATCTTGGTCTCCTCTTGTTCCAATTTGCTTTGCCAAGTATTCACAATATTAGCAGTCATTAAATTCACCAAGATTCCGGTCTGTTGATCTTTTTTCTGTCTCCCAATCCACACTTCCTTTACTTTCTCCCCTTTTAATCCAGCTTACATTCCCTGGTGTATCATTACCAGTCATTCTCTCAATTGTCTTAACAGTAACCTACATTGTCTTGTTTCTGCCAGCCCATGTGTACCTTAGCCTACCCTGCAACACACACTTTCTTTTTATTTTTTCCCCCACAAAACCTCTACCTGGCTGAAGTCAGCTCTCTACTTTCTCATCACCTGAAGTAGAACTATGGAGAATTTTTAAACAGAGTCACAGGTCTATGGGTAGCCCAGTAAATTTTACATCAACAACCCCAAATGGATTCCCAGTGCTGCATTAGCCATGGTCATCTCTGTCTGCTCATCTCACTTCCCCATTCCCCATAGCAATGAAATTAAACTTTATTTATTCTTTTCAAGTACCCCTCCTACTTTCATCAGCTCTTACATCCTATCAGACTGGAATGTACTTATCTTGAAACTGCCAAGCATACAGACTGTCAATATCTATATTAATGTCACCTTCCTTCCCCTCAGTGACGACAGGAATGCCATATGTTCTCTATCTTTGGGTTATGTTTATATCTTTGCTTTGGGTTCCATCTTCTTTCCCCTCTTGGGAATTTTACATCATTATTTTTCTGTCTGTCTTCTGCAAAGCCAACCTCTCCATCTCACTAAATCCTTCCAGTTGGCTTTTCAGCATATGCAGTCTCTCCCTTTAAAACTAAACCACACAAAATATCTCTTTGAAGTTATTGCTCTATTTTCTGCCTCCACTTTAACACTAAATTATTCAAGAAGTTATGTGCACTCACTGTCTCCCAGTCATTCCTTCACCACTACAATCTGCCTTCCAACCTTTTCACTTCCACCAAAACCATTTTACTCAACAGCTTATATCTATGTTGTTAAACTCAAAGGACATATTTAAGTCCTTACCTAATTTACACTCAGTAAGGGTTCAATATTGTTACAGATATCCTTTCCTTCTGATTTTCTGCTTTCTTCTTGTCTGCGTTTGCTCCTCTACCACAAAATTAAATGTCAGCACTTTTCAGAGCTTGGTTCTGGATTTGTTTCTAATCACACTCGAAGGAAGTTCATCCACATCCATTGTTTTTGTTTCAATTACCACTAAAAGACAGATGACTCACAATTTGCTTGTTCAGTTAGAACTTCTCCTCTAAGCTTCAAGGCTACATATCCAGATGACTTTTGGACATCTAGATGCCCAAATCATGATCTGTCTTTTATCCCAACCCAGCCTTATTCTGGTGCTCTGACATTCTTTAATGGTACTGCAATCCCTTTCATGTATTTACTGGAAAGAAAAATGAAATATTCTCTCTCTCATTCTCTCTCACCTCAGACTCAAAATTACCTAAACTTGTCAGTTTTGCATCAGGGCCTTCAACTTAGTTCACTCCTGTCTATCTCCATCACCACCCTGACCATGATTGGTATTTCTTGCCTGAAACACTATCATAGGCTCTTCACTGATCTTCCTGTGTATAATTTGAACTTCTTCAGTCTAGTCTACTCTAGAACAGTGTGCTCTCAACCAGGGGTGACTTTGCTTTCTGCACAAGATATGGCAATATCTGAACACACTTTTGATTATCATGACTGGGGGAGGCAGTGCTATTGGCATCTAGTGGGTAGAAACAAGGAATGCTGTTAAACATCCTGCAATGCATAGAATAGGCCCCCATAACAAAGAATTATTTGGTTCAAAATATTAATGATGCTAATGTTGAGAAAACCTACTTCAGAGGTAGACTGAGATTCTCACACTGCAGGCTTGATTATGTCATGTGTGCAAATGTATGCATGTATACACATACATATATCTACACACTTGCTTAAAATTTTTCAGTAATTCCCTATTTGACTAAGACCACAATAGTTAATATGGCCCTCCAGATCCTTCGTATTCTAGCCTCTACCTACCCTTATAAGTCATCCAGCATCTTGTTCTCTCTCAGGCTCCTTGCTTCAGCCTCATTTCTATCCACTGAACTACCTCCCAACCTAGGACATTTACATATGTCGTTTCTCTCCACCTGGAAATTTCTTCACTCAGTTAAGCCCCATTTCTCCTTCAAATATCAGCTGAAGATCTTTTCTCCAGGGGAGTTTTGCAAGACCTTGCTCAGTAGGTTAGCTCCCCACTTTAGACATTCAGCATTTATATGTCTCTCTTTTCTGATCTGTATGAAGTTGCATATTTACATTGATTTATGTGTTGTCTTACTCTTTGTCTCCCTCACTAGACTGGAAGCTACAAAATAAGAACAACTTTTTACTTTGTTTCAAATAAAACTGCACTACAAATGGTCGCATTTGTAGATTTTTAGTGACTGAATCTCTACATATGAGAAAACTTAATCACTGGACTTGAAAAAAACATCAAAGAAACTATTGATACACAGACTAGGGAACTTTAAAATAGCTGTGATGAGTTAAAAAAGACTATAAATGAGGTGCATAACAAAATGGAGGTGGCTACTGCATGGATTGAAGAGGCAGAGAGGAGAATAAGTGAATTAGAAGACACAGTTATAGCAAAAGAGGAAGCTGAGAAAAAGAGAGAGAAATTAATACAGGAGCACAAAAAGAGAATTCGAGACCTGAGTGATACAATCAAACGGAACAATATCCGTATCATAGGAATTCCTGAAGATGAAGAAAGAGAAAAAGGTCCTGAAGAGATGCTTGATCAAATTATAGCTGAGAACTTCCCAAATATGGGGAAAGAAATAGACATTGAAATCCAAGAGGCCCAAAGAACCCCCTTAAGATGTAACTTGAATCAACCTTAGGCACGACATATCATAGTGAAACTGGCAAAATATAAAGACAAAGAGAGAATTCTGAAAGCAACCAGGGATAAAAGGGCCCTAACATACAAAGGGAAACCTATCAGAGTGGTTACAGACCTATCTACTGAAACTTGGTAGGCCAGAAAGGAATGGCAGGAAATCTTCAATGTGATGAACAGGGAAAATATGCAGCCAAGAATCCTTTATCCAGCGAGCCTGTCATTCAAAATAGAAGGAGAG
>CM053578.1:45054983-45233195 GCA_028646485.1 Cryptoprocta ferox
TAATCAGAACAAGGCCACACAGCTTAATAAATAGAGAAGGGGAGGCTTAAATCTAAGTTTTTCATCATTTTTCCTCTAAACTGGTATTTTTTGTATTTGTTTCAGCCTGTAGATTTTTACTCGAAGTAAATCTTTTGTGGAAACAGTGCATGAAACAGATTAAAATAGATTAAAGCAGATCACTGCTGTGATTAGAGACAGCTCAATTCAACCTCATCTAAGATCTTTTATGTCCCTACACAGACCCCTCCTTACCACTTGACTTAAGGAACTTATTCCAAGGAACTTCCCACAGAATCACTTGGATCTGAAGTTCGAGGCTTAGGAACAGGTCTACTACATTCATGTGTTGATTGTCTATGAGGTCTTTTACCACCTCAATATATGATGTACTCTTTGTATCTGTGAATTTGAAGTTGAGAATACTAATATTGCAGAAGTTAGTGTCATCACTGGCTGAGATATTTGCTTCAACCATTTCACCAAATCACATGTTTCTATATGAAACAGAAAGGTGATCTTTTCATGTCATCAATTGAGTCCCTGGACTATATTTAACATTACATTTTTTGTCAAAACAAAAACTTTCTTAACAGGAATCACTACTTTTAGGCATCTTCATTTTCTCTTTATTTATCTTATTTTATTTTTGCTGATGCTAGGAGTTGGGTTAAATTGCTAAAACAAAAGCAGATGGATACTGCATCCATTTCATAGCAATCACTTTACACGACAGTGGGAGAAGAGGCCAGAATGAACTAGGTGAGAACTCTGCATGTTCATTAGCTAAGGAGCTCATACCCACAAGCCCATGCATGTCTGAAATTATGTCTCAACAGCATAAACATCAGTAATGTTATGAACTTTGAGGTTTTTTACAGTAGTTGAAAGCACAAATGTTAAGGGCAATGCCCTGAAAAAACGGAAACTCCTTTTCCTCTGTTTTTCTCCTGTAAATGTATTTTTAGTTCTAGTTCAAGTTCACTGTAATGAAGATACTATGCATCACATATTTAGGAGGTATTTGAAGATGAGATGATTAAATGCATACTGCTATTTTCTACTTATATATTGATATATATTTGATATAATAATATATATGTAAGTGGGTATGATAATTAGAAAACATAAGCATGCTAAGAGTTTATTTTTCCAGAACCCTTGCCTTTTCATTCATATCCTAGACATAGAAAATGTATCTACTCTAAGAAATGTTTTAGAGTTTTTAGCTGTTTCTCAAACTTAATTCATTTATTTCAGTGTATTTTAAATGTAACAAAACTGAAGAGCAATTCAGCACATCATTATTTGAATTGCTGCTGTTTAGAAAATATAAGTTCATATACAAAAATCTAAAACTTATGATTAGATATTGAGGCAATTTTCAATATATTGATTAAAAATACATATATATATATATATATTTATACTTTTGCTTCTCAAGATGTCTTAACCTATTTACTAACTTTTTACCATTTTTATGCAAAATGGTCTGATTGACTTGGTTTGTTTTATTATATTATATTACTTAATCCATAAAGTAAGGAACACTAGCTCTCTGTATTTGAAATACACTTTATCCTTTTTCCTTTGGGAAACTTTTCTCTCTTCAATGTTAAATTACTATCTCAAAGAAGTAATTTCACAATCTTTATGAATTGCAAAACTGTACTTACTATGTGGTGGCTGAATGGGTTGGTAATTTGGGAGCTCTGTAATTACTAAGATTATCATTATAGGGTGAGCATGACATTAAAAAAAATCTCATTTCCTTCTGTCTTAAGCATATAATGTCAATATATTGCTATTTTTTGAAGTCCCTCATGGACATTTCTCATGTCTTAGGAAGTTGCATCTATTAACATATATTACATTGTATTGTGACCCTTCTTTCCACTTTCTGTCTTTTATGAGAGCAAAAAAAAAAAAAAAACCACATGAAAGAAAAGCTAATTCAGAAGTGGAACTAGTGGCAGGAAAGTAAACTAAGTGTCAGATATGTGTTTGCAGTTCTTGGCTAAGTTATCAAAATTTTACCCGAAGCATATTGGAAAACATCACTCATAGGAGCCCCCCTCCTCTCTCATTCTTGCCTTCTAAACCCCCTGAAAACCACATCTGTTTCCCACTGATAGCTTTTAACACGCATCCCTTTAATGTCTTCTAACAGGAAGTGGAAATTGAGAGAAGTTTATGTTCACCAAAATTTAAGAGTCACCCTGGGAGCCAGTCCGATGATTCTGTGAATGATTCAGACAAGAAAGGCGAGGAAACATCTTTTGACAAGATGTCACCTGAAAGTGGTCACAGCCACATCTTGGAAGGTTAGCACAACATTTTGATGTGATTTCTTGGGATCATATATTGTATAATATGAATGGTTAATAAGAATATATATATAACCTTTATTTTAAAAATTAATAAGAAAAAGGTGAGAGGATATAGGCTTAAGAAACACAATTTAATAAAATAGTAGTGTATTTAAATACTTCTATATCTATTATATTTGCTTTAATTTTTAAAACTAAATAGAATGTATTTTAGTTGATTGTAAACCAATACAATAAGCATTTTCAGTATTAGGCTTTTTGAACAATGCATTTGACCATCATCTGACTTTTCCTTTTGCAAAAGAAAGGAAACGTATTTGTCTGTGGGATAATAAAAGGATAATATATAAGTTACTGTCAGTGGCAAAATTAAAAAAAATTAAAAATGCCTTCAGCATCTCTTTTTTCAGGCAATTAAACTAAATGTGCTTAATGAATTCAGAATACAAAGTGACATTAGAGTGTCATAATTTAGGAGAAAACCTCATAAATTTGATTAATGTTTTACAAATGTCATTAAAAAGTTAATAGCTCATATGTTAGAAATTGTGCTATTAATATAATTTTCAACTATGACAGAAGTGCAAAATATAAATAATTAATTGGAAAATACAGATATCATTTATCATTTCTGATTAGAAACATTCTGGGTTTTTACATGTTAGCCAAGTAATGCATATTATACTATTTATGATGTTTGTTAAAATCATAATTAGTACAACTTTTAGTATTTCATTACACATATGTGTGTATGTATGTGTATACATATGTGTGTGTGTATATGTATATATACATAAGTGTATATACATAACTGTGTGTGTGTATATATATACATAACTGTCAAGTTTCCAGTCAACATCAGCGGTGTGGAATATAACAGGCAGTTCACAATTTGGGAAAACCAATAATGCTCTCCTTTAAAACTTTGCTATTAGGACACCTGGGTGGCTCAGTCAGTTAAGTGCCCTACTCTTGATTTCTGCTCAGGTCATGATCTTATAGTCAGTGAGACTGAGCCCTGAGTCACGCTCTGTGCTAAGAGTGCAGTCATGCTCTGTGCTGAGAGTGCACTCTCTGCTTGGAATTCTCTCTCTCTCTCTCTCTGCCCCTCCCCTGTTCATATGTGCGCTCTCTCTCTCTCTCTCTCTCTTACTCTCGCTCTCTCTCTCTCAAAATAAATAAACTTAAAAAAAAACTTCGCTATTCAAAGTGTCCTCTGTGAATCAGAGTATCAGCATCATCTGACGGCATATTAGAAATGCAGAACTTTGGGCCCTACACCAACCCTGTCAAACCAGAATCTGCATTTTAACAAGATCCTTAGAATATTCATGTGCACATTAAAGTTTGAGAAACTTTGCTCTAGGCCCCTCTGGATAATTTATGTAGGATTCAGCCCATTCTGCTTCCAACTGGTTAAGTATTGTAATTTGGAGTTGGAGTGGGAGGTGAGTGTGGAAAGAATAAAGGGGAGTTTGTTAATGATGAACTGGATGCACATGGACTTCTAAATATAGGTAATTTGGGATTTCAATATCTAATTTCCATTTGCAGTTCATTTTTATATGCCCAGTTGATATCCTCATATGATTAGTATCAGTCTTAAGGAATTTATTCCACATATTTCATGCTTGTGATTAAACTTGATGAGCACTTGGCTGAATGCAAAAGAATTAGAATAGCAGAGGGAAGCTTTAGAGATGATTTATGTTTGGATGATGTTGACCTGCCGAGATCTTAGCATAGGGAGGCAAAGATGAGGTTGGCAACTGACCAGTGTTACACAAGACAAACACCTTCACTCAACCTGCCTCACTTTTCTCCTGTGCTTTCTTAGGTTCTCATGCAGTGATTTTCAAAGCCTCTTTATTTTACACACTTAAAAAGATATTCTGGAAGGTAATCATTATTGAGTATCAAGATATGACTTAAAGTTAAGAGTGACCTCAGATTTAAATTTCCCGATATGTTAAAAGCATCAAGGGCTACACTGAAAAACACAGGGTGTGAATACTGTACTAGGGATAAACACAGCAGCTATCTTTACTTTTATTTTATCTGTACAATGCACAAGTGTCACTACTTGTAAAAGAAAGAAATTTCTTTCGTTATGGCATCCTGTTAATTCTTCCATGGTGACCAAAATTTCTACCTTAGGTGGGACAATTATGAGCCCTTTTAATGCAGATAGTTAGCTTTGACAGGCTTTATAATGAGCTTGATGAAACCTACAAATGAAAAAGTGTATCGATGTTGCTCTTCTGTTGCAAAGAGAATTTATTCCAAGAAGACAAACATGTGCGTCTGAATAAAATGTGGTAACAAATATGTCAGAGTATGTGATTATATGAGTGATTGTGATGGCCTCACATACTAAACATCTTAAGTAGCCTCAAGAGTTTCATACTTGAAGGCAATATTTATTTAGAGCTCTTTCATAAACAGTAGAATCTTAAAATGAAACTTCAAAAGATCATTACAATGTAGCTACCTAATGTCCGGCCTTCCTAGAATTTGGTAAAATCCATGTAAATTGATCAAAGGTGCATCTCAAGACTCAAGAATAGCAATGGCTGTGGATTAGTTTCCACCCCTTATTCTCAACTGCAGGTCCTGGGTAGCCGCACAGAAAGGCCCTGGGATCCCCCCAGATTTCTTTCTATGCTTGTTGATCCATCCACTCCCAAGCTGTGTTTGATTGCTTTCCCCACCCTTTATTAGGTTACCAATATATTTGTGTCAAATAAACCATAGTGCTTCATGTGTATTTGGTGCATTCCATTCACATTTTCTGTGGGATGTATTCTAATTGTTAGCTGTTCCAATGATCCTAGAAAGACTTGGCTCCTTTGAAATTAAATGTCAAGCATGAAAAATCCATAATTTGACAAATCTAGGTGATGTAATAGATACAAGAGAAAAAGTAAATTCATACAAATGGTTTTGATTAATGGTACCACTGTGATATAAAATGTCTGTGACATTTCCTTTAGAAATTTTAAAACCAGTTAAGCTGGAAAGTGAATATTGGGAGGCTTAGACACTGATTTACATGGTTTGATCTACTTTGGTTTGATCTACCTGAATGTAGAGTAAAAAATTTATTTTTTCCACAGAAAAATTCTGAATCAAAGGATGGTTCACATAGAACAGGTGATTGATTATTGTTCATCAAGTCTAAATGTTTTAATATGACAATTACCTACTTTTCATTTTTATTCTGTAATCATCTTTTTAATATTAATCTTCTTAGCCATCAACATGTAAAATGCTGACAGATAAAATACACATTAAAGTCATTCGTTCAAGGCTTTTGTAATAAACCTTAGAAATTGCCTGCTGTATTTCTCTTTTTATTCTGTTTTATTAAAACAGATTCAGTCTTTATTTTTGTAATGGCCATTCATCTCCTGTGGTAGATTTTGCAAATCAAACTCAGGGTTCTGTTTTGTTTGGTTTTAATTTTCTACTACTAAGTAGTGGGATCCTTTCAGCTATTAATGTTTCTGAAATACTGATGGATGTGCAATATATGTATTTGTATGTGAACCATTGTTTGTATATCTTATTTTTTCATTTAAAATCAGACATTTTAGAGAAATACTTTCTGTATGATAAAAGTGTTCCATATGTCTGTTGTCCAATGTGCTAAACACTAGCCACTAACCACTGGTGGGTATTAAGCACTTGAAAAATAGCTAGTGTGACTAAGCAACTTGTTAATTTTATTGAATGCTAATTAATTTAAATGTAAATACTCACCATTTTGGACAGCCCAGATTTAGCATATGTCATTTCTCCAAAATAACTTGTCAACCCTTTTCATAGGAAGGAGTTCAGATGCCAGTTGATCATTTTAAGTTATCCTTTCTCGGCAAATTTATCTTAATTAAAATGTATGTGAATCGGTGTAAAGATAATCCATGTTTGTTAGATAAACAAATCAGTAGCAATAATCCACATATTAAAAAGATTGCCTTCAAGAGCTGGTGATGGTCTCCTCTCTATGGTATTTCCTAGTGGTAAAGAAAAAAATAGTTTCACCTGTGTTCCCTTTGTGGCATATTGAAAAACAAGGCTTTTATCGTGGAATAGATATATCTATGCATTTTTCCATAACATCTTTTTCTTAGGGATTATTTTCCTTGGGAATATGAATCCTCACAGGTCAGGAAGCACACCATTTTCTTAATACCTAAAGTTGATGAAGTTAAATGAAACACAGTAACAAGATACTTTAAAATTAACAGATCTGTTCTTTTAGTAAAAAGGGGCTTTATTTGGAAAATTATAAATAAATCAGACATTTAATCACAGAGCCGCCTTGGTGAAGGCTATCAGCACCATTCGTTTGGCTCTGACTGATGTGTTCTTTCTAATGAGATTCAGAAAAGAGGCTTTAGACTTAGTCTCTGGACAAACACCACCATGGACCCAAGACTCCCAACCCAGTTCTTCTGCTTCCAGACTTGCTTCCTTACCCATACATACCTTCCTTCATGCCCCAGACAGTCTCCTGTAAAACAAGCCATGTTACTTTCATTCACATAGGAGACTTTTCATTAGTAGAAATGTTGTCAGTGAAGTACAATTTAAAATAATTCTGACATAATGCCCTTTAAAAGTGAAGAATACTTTTGCCATATGATAAGTATTTGATATGTTTCATCTGTTTACTCAGTTTGGGGATGTTTTTATTTTCTCCCTTAAAGTGGGTTTTACCTGCAGTTTTCAATGACTGCCACATGTTCCTGTTACTTGCTTTTATAGTCAGTGAGTCAAAACGAATTCCAGAGTTAAATCATGGGTTCTACTGGATGGGGCAGCTGGAAGTTTGCTATTCTGAGGAAATTGTAATGAAAGGTCTATTCATGAGGTCTTTCACATGGAAGCTATAAATCACCTTGGAATGCTGGAAAATTTCTGTTGATTAATAATCAAAATCCCAGGAACTCATTTTGAGCTTGTATATGGTCATACTTAATTTTAAAACACGATGCCATCAAAGAAAGAGAACAACAAATATAAATGTCCCCTTGGAATTCATTCATTCATTTTCCTTCATTGCAACTGGAAAGAACTGCTATTTTTAAAATATTCTGATTATAGAATCAGAATGTATATCTATTCCCAGAGAATATTTTTGATATGGTATTTTTATTTGACCATTTATTCATTCAGTCAGTCAATATTTATTGAGTGCCTAAAGCTGCCAGGTACTAGCCTAAGTGCTTGAGGACATCAATGAATAAAACAGACAAAAAATGAGAAAAAAAAAGAAAAGAAAAGCCCTGGTCTTGTTAGCTTATACTATAACATGCAAAAACACACTTTGGACAATAAAAATAGTGCAGAAGTAAATTACATACCAGAAGGTAATACGTACTATAGAAAATACAGACTGTGATAGAGAGGTTGGGGCATGGTAGAGATTTGCATTTTCAATTAGAATAGCTATGATCAGACACAACAAAAAGGTGACATTTAAACTAAGACTTGCATAAAATATTTTCCCTTTTCTTTCATTCTTAAAAGCATACAGAGTCATATTTTTTATATGCTCAAGACAAATATATTCAGGAAGATTTGGAGCAGAATCCTCCCTGGGTGATCTTTTTCCTCATGATTGGAACAACCGCATTGCTAGTTTCTACGCAGTTCCTTGAAGCAGAGGAAGGATATACATCAGTAAATCCCTTATACCTTACTATTGTCTCCAGTGCAAAGTGTATGAAACTGTTCCTCCTTGTCTTCCTCAATATGTCTTGCACATTTGGGGTATATTTATTGCTCTATTCTGTCCTCAGATGACAGACCCAGATAGGAGGCAAGGAGTTCAGGGAGAACGACAGGGCTGGCTGAAGAGTTGGGAGCCTATACATGGGAGGCAAACAAGGAATTGGTTATTCTAGGGCAAGGGACTTGAGAATTACCTAATAGGTTTGAAATTAGAATGTTAGTACAAAGGTGAAACACAAGAACCTCACATCTTAAACTGAGTTTATGATTCAATGTGTTTATCCAGGTTGGCACAGCTCATATGACCATCAGTGTTCCAAAATAAAGACAACGTTAGAGGTTCACGAATGCGGTAGCTCCATACTGGACAAGTTTAATGACAGGTGTTGGTGATGCAATTCTCGCTGAGTTTAAGGATAAAACATGCTGTCACTAAAGGATCAGCACGTGACAAAGAGAACACATTACTTTGAGGCAATGATTTTAATTGAAAGAGAAGAAGGAAAGAAGTAAGGAAGCAAGAGTGAGAAGGAGAAAGGAAGAGAGAAGGAGGAAGGAAGTGAAAAGGAGAGAGACAGAAACAGGAATGGAGGACGAAAAGCAAGAAGAAAATGGAAAAAAGGATAAAGCAGTTCTATGAAGATTTTGAGAAGTAGCTAGAATATTAAAGAGCTGGGTTTTCATGTCAGAAACAAGCACAGAGTAGAAGTAGTAGCAACATCCATAAATCCAGCAAACATTTACTGAGAAGGAAGAGTGAAAATTCCAGGTAGATCTAGTAAAATCATGAGGGAGCATTGAAAGTAAGGAATATGGGGGGGGCAGGGAAAAGGGATGCTTTCATATGTGTGATGCTTAGCAATTCAATAAATGTTCCTATATCCCCATGAAATGGGATAAGAGAAAGTTCTAGATTCTAAACTGGGAGTAAAACAATTCAGATTAATTACACTTTGCCAGATTAAGAAGGATGTCAGGTTTATATGAAAAGGGAACACTTGAGTTTTATTCTTTCAGAGTTGATTAAAGTGTTCATTGACATATTTAAAAAATGTTTTTAAATCCAATTTTCAAGATGTATGGATTTTGTAATGTTTTTGTATTTTCAGATTTTGAGCAATATACTTTTATTAAAAATGTGTATTTTCTCTGTATAATTTTTATGGATATTTAATATTAAAAATTCCTTATTTGCTTGAAATCAAAATTAATTATAAATATTTAACTTCTAATCATAACTTCTTAGTCCTGGTTAATGCAGCTCCATATGCCCTTTAAAATATATAGTGTTCATGATGAATTATAAGAATAACAACCTATTAATAATAAATGTGAAATACAAATAATAATAGCACATGAAACTTTCTCTTTGTGAAGAGCTACATGTTTCTATATTTGACTTTTTATCCACATCTATAAATATGAGGATAGGGCTAAAATAATATTCTATGAATAAATTCTGCATGTCACAGTTAGGATTCTTTATTTGCAACTTCCAAATTGATGAAATACTATATGAGGCCTCAATTAGAAGAGTACACAAAGTCCTAGCCAGAGGGTCTCAGGAATCTTAAAGACTACGACAAACTTTTTATTGCCTAAGACAAAGAACCAGTTGTTCCATCTGTGAAAAAAAAATCCATTCTTACCAAACTCATTACGTTTAATAGTTTATTTGTTATAATATTTCAGCACTTAACAGTCTAGATACTTCCAGATTTATTAGGGGCTATATAATCATTCTCTGGGGACTTGGTAAGAACATTACTTTTCATATACATCAGAGAATAATTCAACGAATTCAATACAACACCTCCAACTATTTCATACCATCAAGTCACAATACTTTTGACTCATTGACTAAATATCACCATTCTTCATTCCTAATGCTGACATACTGCACTATGGGAGATGATATCAGGATATTTGGTTAATTACTTTTATTTATATTATAGACATTAACATTTAATATTAATTTATAGTGGATCCAAGTTGGTAAATGAGTAAGTAGTAGAAGCAAAATATAAATCCTCTCTGGAGGAATGCAACTTCAACTAGGGCCTCAATAAAATCCCAAAGAGAAAGTTCCAGTGACCATGAGTTTACAAACAAAAATCACAAATAGATAAGAAATAAGGTTATGTAAGAGCCAGCAAGTATAATAAAGCAGGACTATACTTACATAGGTATCGGGTATGAATTGGAGATTCCAGAAAGGGAACTCTTTATCCTATGGAATTTACTTTGTAAAACATCTAGCATTCAAGTTAGTTGAAAATGTATAGACTAGGGGCAGCTGGATAGTTCAGTCTGTTAAGCATCTGACTTCTGCTCAGATCATGGTCTCATGGTTTGTGAGCTCTAGCCTCGTTTCGGGATTCTCTCTCTGTCCCTCTGTCTTTGCTCCTTGTGGGATTCTCCCTTTCTCTCTCCCTCTCTCTCTGCCCCTAACTTACTCACGCTCTCTCAAAGAAAAAAAAAAAGAAACAAAGAAAATTTATAGACTAGTCAGTGAACTAATACTTGGATAATCGTCTGTCAAAATAAATAAATAAAAAGATCCTGTATTTCATTATACACAAAATCTTTTCCAGATTTTTTAAAGTACCAAACATAAAACTCAAAATTCCAGGAAAATTATAGAAGGATATATTTATACTTTCAGAGGCAGAAAGGAATTCATAAGAAACAAAAAAGACAGAAACTAGCAAGAGAAAATATGAGATCAATATCCTAAAAATACTTAAACTTCTGTTCTATGAACAATATATTAGAAAATACTTTAGTATACATTACCAACAAAACATTAATTCCAGGATATATAGGAAGCATCTACCAAAGAAGAGGCAACAAAATTTCAAATAGGGCAAAGCATGTGAACAAAAGCAACACTATAAATGGACGATAATCATATGAAAATGTGAAGAGCACTACAAATAATTTAGAAAATAAAATTTACATAATAATTAAGCATACTATTTTTCAACAAAATAAAAAAAAGTGTAACAATTTGCATTTTACAATATATAAAGAAACAGACCCTCTCAGGGTGCCTGGTGGCCTAGTTGGTTGGGCTTCCAGCTCTTGGTTTCATATCAGGTCATGATCTCAGGTTTCCTGAGATAAAGCCCGAGTCAGACTCTACATCGACAGCACAGAGGCTCTTGGGCTTCTCTCTCTCCCTCTCTCTACCCATACCCATACCCCTCATGTACTTGCATGTATGTGCATGTGTGTTCTCTCTCTCAAAATAAATACACATTAAAAAAAAAAGAAATAGACCCTCTCTTTTTTAAATATAATTTATTATCAAACTGGCTTCCATACAACACCCAGTGCTCATCCCAACAAACGCCCTCCTCAATGCCCGTCACCCACTTTCCCCTGTCCCCCACCCATCAACCTTCAGTTTGTTCTCAATATCCAAGAGTCTCTTATGGTTTGCCTCTGTCCCTCTCTGTAACTTTTTTTTTCCCCATTCCCCTCCTCCATGGTCTTCTGCTAAGTTTCTCAAGATTCACATATGAGTGAAAACATACAGTATCTGTCTTTCTCTGACTGACTTATTTCATTTAGCATAATACCCTCCAGTTCCATCCACATTGCTGCAAATGGCAATATTTCATTCTTTCTCATTGCCAAGTAGTATTCCATTGTGTATATAAACCACAAATCTTTATCCAGTCATCAATTGATGGACATTTAGGCTCTTTCCATAATTTGGCTATTGTTGAAAGTGCTGCTATAAACATTGGGGTACATGTGCCCTTATGCATCAGCACTCCTGTATCCCTTGAGTAAATTCCTAACAGTGCTATTGCTGGGTCATAGGGTAGTTCTGTTTTTAATTTTTTGAGGAACCTCCACAATGTTTTCCAGAGTGTCTACACCAGTTTGCATCCCCATCAATAGTGTAAGAGGGTTCCGATTTCTCCACATCCTCGCCAGCATCTATAGTCGCCTGATTTGTTCATTTTAGTCACTCTGACCAGTGTGAGGTGGTATCTCAGCGTGGTTTTGATTTGTATTTCCCTGATGATGAGTGATGCTGAGCATCATTTCATGTGTCTGTTGGCCATCTGGATGTCTTCTTTGGAAAAGTGTCTATTCATGTCTTCTGTACATTTCTTCACTGGATTATTTGTTTTTCGGGTATGGAGTTTGGTGAGTTATTTATAGATTTTGGATACTAGCCCTTTATTTGATATGTCATTTGCAAATATATTTGCCCATTCTGTCGGTTGCCTTTTAGTTTGGTTGATTATTTCCTTTGCAGTGTAGAAGCTTTTTATTTTTTTATTTTTTTATCTTTGAAGTTTTCTTTTCTTTTTTTTAACATTTATTTATTATTGAGAGACAGAGAGAGACAGAGCATGAGCAGGAGAGGGGTAGAGACAGGGGAGACACCAAATCTGAAGCAGGCTCCAGGCTCTGAGCCGTCAGCATAGAGCCCGACGCGAGATTCAAATCCACAAACCGCGAGATCATGACCTGAGGACGCTTAACAGAACTGAGCCACCCAGGTGCCTCTAGAAGCTTTTTATCTTGATGAGGTCCCAATAGTTCATTTTTGCTTTTAACTCCCTTGCCTTTGGAGATGTGTCGCATAGGAAATTGCTGCGGTTGAGGTCATAGAGATTGGTTCCTGCTTTCTCCTCTAGAGTTTTGATGGTTTCCTGTTTCACATTCAGGTCCTTCATTTTGAGTTTATTTTTGTGTATGGTGTAAGAAAGTGTTCTAGTTTCATTCTCCCAGCACCATTTGTTAAAGAGACTGTCTTTTTTCCATTGAATACTCTTTCCTGCTTTGTCAAAGATTAGTTGGCCATACATTTGTGGGTCCAGTTCTGGGTTCTCTATTCTATTCCATTGGTATGTGTCTGTTTTTTGTGCCAGTACCATACTGTCTTGATGATGAAAGCTTTGTAGTAGAAGCTAAAAGAAATATACCCTCTCATATGTTGTTGGTGATAGTACAGAAATGGTATGGTATCTTGGAGAGACAATTTAATGGTGTTAATTAAAATTAAAAATGTCAACCAAAAAATTCCATGTCACTTTTATCTATTTATGTAAAAGAAACACTAAACATGAGTATAACCATCAGTGATGGAGGATATTTATTGCAGTGCTTATAAGAGAAAAATTGGAGGTGCCTGGGTGGCTCAGTCGGTTAAGCATCTGACTCTTGGTTTCAGCTCAAGTCATGATTGCGTGAGTTCAAGCCCTGTGCCAGGCCCCACACTGGCAGCACAGGAGTCTGCTTGGGATTCTCACTCTCCTCTCTCTCTGCCCCTCTCCCACTCATGCTGTCTCTCTAAATAAATAAATAAATAAATAAACAAACTTAAAATGTTTTTAATTAAAAAAGAGAAAAAAATAGTTACAACTTACATGTCTATCAATAGGGAAATGATTAAATAAATTATGGTTTACCCATACCACAAAATATTACACAGAATTGATAAAAATGGGATAGTTCAGTTGGTATCACATAAAAAGCCTTGTAAGATTATTAGGTTGCTGTGCTATTATGATGTTTTACAGCAAGAAAACATTGTTCATGTATTGCTAACATAATTTTTTTTGTTTATTTGTTTTTGAGAGAGAGACAGCATGAGTTGGGGAGGGGCAGGGAGAGAGGGGAGAGAGAGAATCCCAAGCAGGCTAGACTGTCAGCACAGAGCCTGATGCAGGGCTCAAACCCGTGAAGCTGGGAGTTCATGACCTGAGCTGAAACCAAGACATGGATGCTTAACTGGCTGAGCCACACAGGCTTCCTGCATTTTTTAAAAAAAGAACAATCCTTAAGAATGGGGCAACTTTCTGATTAAGAAAATTAAGATACTAAATTTCTATAGTATTGTGATAGTAAAATTTTTATTGCCTACATACATATGTGCTTAAGAACTATAAAAAGCTGTAAAAAAGTTGTTAAAATTTTATAATGGCAACATAAACAAAAACTATCATATTAAAATATGGTCTTTGGGCAGTGAAACTGGCCTTTTGTTGTTTTAGTCCACATATTTTTATTTTTATTTTTGAGAGAGAGAGAGGGAGAGCACGGGGTGAGTGAGTGGCAGAGAGAGAGGGAGAGAGAGAGAGAGAATCCCATGCAGGCGGGGCTTCAGCTCACCCAAAGTGGTGCTCCAACTCATGAACCATGAGATCATGACATGAGCCTAAGCTGGATGCTTGACTGACTGAGTCACCCAGGCGCCCCTCCACATATGTTTAGAGACCACTGTTGTGGTCAATTTCTGCTCAAGTTTGTGGAAGGTTTTTAGAGATTTGTCATTTTAAAATAGTAGTGAATAAAATGTTTTAGGAGAGGTAATATAAAATCATATAACTTGAAATAAAATTTATTTTTGAACACAGCTCTATTTATGACTTTGCAAAATCTGAAGAACAAAATCTAGATTCTTTTCTTGTTTGTAAAAGAGTGAATTCAATGTTTATTAATTTATCACTAAGCAATTTGGATTGGGTCCCAGTGGCTATATGACTTTGTCAAAGTTTTTTTGTGTGTGTGTTTCAACTGGCTCTTAATAAACAATTCAGATATGTTAAGTGATATTGGAAGTTGATAATGGCATAAAGAAGACTCTCATTAAATATAAGCCAATAGACTGAATTTCTATTGAGGTCAAGTCAGAGCATAGGGTAAGAAATAATAGGAAATGAATTCTGAGGCAGAAAAAGTTTAACAAAAGAAAATATGTCACCAAAAAACAGATTCTCTAGGGAGCACAGACATCTATATTTTAAGGGTGTATGTAAACACAAATTATGTGTCATGCATAGGCACTGACAATGCAAGGATGCACAAAACATCCTCTTTAAACTCTCAAGTCTTATGATCTGGTCCAGAGTTTCTCAAATCACCCTCCTAGCATGATTATTAAAATTCAGATTTCTCTGTGCAACCTACAGTATAAAGCAAAAATGTAGCTTGCTCTCATTGATTTAGGCTGTCTGCATATCAGTGCATTTTAATAAACTTTCCAAGTACTTTCTTTGCACTCTGGTCTAGTCTGGTAAACTGTATTATCTTGGATTTTGTTTGCTAAGGGAAATACCACTGAATTCTAGCATCTCATCTGTAACAAGATCTATCCTGTTTTTGGAGAGAGGCTGGAGTTGGGCTGGAGTGGGATCAAAGTTTCAAGTTTTGGATACAGGCCGGTCAACATGGAAATAACTAACAATATAAGGCACATAAACACAGAAAAGTAATGTAAAAATTCAAATGAAGAAAAAATTTCTTTAGACAGAAATAGGGAAAACTATTCTCAAGTAAGTCCTGGGATCCTCCCCCTTTCTTCATTATAGTCATTCCAGGACATCCTTATTTTATACTGGAGTGTTTGTGTCAGTGAAACAATGTTGCAGCTTCTGGGTAGAATTCATTTAGCACTAAATGGTTGAGTATCTCTTTTTTTCCCAATTTTTTATTTAACTTCTAGTTAGTTAACATATAGTATAATATTTGTTTCAAGAGTAGAATTTAGCTATTCATTACTTACCTATAACACCCAGTGCTCATCACAAGTGCCCTCCTTAATGCCCAACCCATTTAGCCCATCCCCAACCCAACTCCCTCCATCTAACCTCAGTTTGTTCCCTATAGTTAAGAGTTCTCTTATGGTTTTCCGCCTTCTCTTTTCTCCCCCCTTCCCCTATGTTCATTTGTTTTGTTTCTTAAATTCCATCTATGAGTGAAATCATATAGTATTTGGCTTTCTCTGACTGACTGACTTCACTTAGCATTATATACTCTAGCTCCATCCACGTCATTACAAATTTCAATTATTCATTCCTTTTTTCTTCTTTCTTTCTTCTCTCTCTCTCTTTGTTTTATTGAGAGAGAGAGAGAGAGAGAGCTGGGGAGAGGGGCAGAGGCAGAGAGAGAAAATCTTAAGCAGACTCCAATCTCCGCACAGAGCCCCATGCAGGGCTCAATCTCATGATCCAGGGATCATGAACTGAGAAAAAATCAAGTGCCAGACGCTCAACCAACTAAGCCACCCAGGTGCCCCAAGTATTCCTTTTTTTTTTTTTTGATGAATATATGTATGTGTGTGTGTGTGTGTATACATATATATATATATATATATAAAACTGCTAGGTCATAGAGTAGCTGTATTTTTAACTTCTTGAGGAATTTTTGAGGAATCTCCAGACTGTTTTCCAGAATGGTAGTACCAGATTCAATTCCTACCAGCAGTGTAAGAGGGTTCCTGTTTCTCCACATGCTCACCAACATCCGTTGTTTCCTCTGTTGTTAATTTTAGCCATTCTGAAACATGAGAGGTGATATCTTATTGTAGTTTTGATTTGTATTTCCCTGATGATGAGTGATGTTGAGCATCTTTTCATGTATCTGTTGGCCATCTGGATGTCTTCTCTGGAAAATTGTCTATTCATGTCTTCTACCCATTTCTTCACTGGATTATTTGTTTTTTGGGTGTTAAGCTTGGTAAGTTCTTTATAGATTTTGTATACTAACCCTTTATCCAATATGTCATTTGCAAATATCTTCTCCCATCCCATAGGCTGCCTTTTAGTTTTGTTGATTGTTTCCTTGGTTGTGAAGCTTTTTGGTTGAGTATATCCATAGACTAGACTCAGCAGGCACAAATACAAGTTAAGACTATAATCTTGCTCTCAAGGAGCTCCTCATTAGGAGAAGAGAGATAGGTATACAAAAATATTGAGATAAATGCTAATAGTGCTATAAAATCACTATTCATTTATTCAAGCAACCAATTCATGTAATGACTACTGAGTACCAGGCATCAGCTACACCACGGTGAACAAGAACATTTCGGTTCTTGCCCATATGGAATTTGCATTCTGGTGGGAAAGTCAGACAGTAAATACATAATCCCATAGCAAATAGGCAATTATAAACTGTGGGAGTAAAGGAAGAAAATTGGGTGCCCTGGGATTACTAGAGACAAAAGAATCATTGAAACATAATATTAAAATTTAATTTTGAGCTGGATTTCTATCGAATTAGTTCTTGAATCTGGCAAGATATTTTCTGTATTGTTTATGTGTTAGTAAGCTGTCAGATAATTGTAGAAATGATATCAACTCTCTTTTTCTGCTGTCATATTTGTAAATCAATTTATAGCAATTCCTGTAGTAAGCTCCTTTGCCTGACCCTTCTTTTTGTGAGAGGAAGGTTTTGACTACATACTTTCATTTCAGTCAGCTCAAGCTTGCTTTTTTAGACCAGCTGGGTATTATTTCTTATGTTCTTTATACTCTTTATTTATATATTTGTAATTGTTTACTTCCTCACAGTAATAGATATGTCTTCTATGCCCAATATACATACTCTGGACTTAAAGAACAGGAAGACAAGTCAAGCTATAGTTAATCAGGACTGGAAAGACAGTATAATAGAAACCTCAGCTCTAGATATGTGAATAGCTATTTCAATAAGAGAAATGAGTCTGTGGAAGATTGTTCAGCTCTTTGATGTCCCTCTATGTAATCACTTTATGAAGTACAGAATTCTACAAAATAGAAAATGCTGGATGGCTTAAAGGGAAATTGGTGTTCTGAGCCACTGGCATTTGAGTGACAGCTAAAATGATCCCAGGCTGTCTTCTTCTGATGTTCCCTCAAATGCAACCCCTTCCTCAAATGCACAGTCAACCTCTACTTAATCTACATGATGGTTCTGACATGTTATATACACTGTGCTATGATTCATTTGTCTGTGTTATTCACAATTATATATGTGCCCTATATATGGAGTATATATTCAAAATACTTACTGAATGAGTACATTACTTAATTTTGAAATACTGAGAATCATTGAACACACCTGTAATTTGTGCACATAGGAGAAGATGCTCTTTCATATGCAGACTTGTGTGATAAAAGTGTTGAAAATGTGATTTGGTGATGGGCAAGCCCAGGTTAAATCATGTATGTGGCACATTAAAAATTGTGCAACATTAAGGAAGTTACTTAACTATTATAGGCTTTAGTTTTCTACTTTTTAAGACAATAAAGGTAATAATAGTATCTCTTGGACATGTTGTGGGTTTTACCTGGAATATTACATGAAAAGGATGCTGCATAGCACTCAAAATGGCACTAGTTTTAATGTAAATTTAGAACACAGATTTTGTTTGCCAGCTATAAAACTTCCAGAAGATATATTTATAATTGGAGTGGACTATTTTAAAGCGTCTCTGTAAGATGTTGGTTTCCAAGTTCTTTGAATCAATAAACAACTGTAAGTTAATCAAGTGCAAGGCAAGTTGTACTTGCCTATTCAATGCCTAGTAGACACGCAAGGAATGTTGTTTGTGTGAGTACATGATTTCCCACGTTGGGGCAAGGTAATCAGCTATGGATTGTGCTTCTGAGACATAAACTTAAATGGTAAGCTCTGAAAAAAAAAAAAACTTTGTGTCAATAGACACAATATCCCTATTTTTATGACCTGTCAAAGAGTATTATTTTTTAAATGACTGAGGCTTGAAAAGTAAGAGAAACTTACCTATCAACCAAAATGATAATTGAAGCAAAACATGAATAGCTCTTTGGTGAGTCAATAAAAATGGAGGAGGAAACAGACACTTCCCAGTTAAAACTTCAAAGATAGTGACACTGGCTATTCTAGATTTCCCTCCTCCATGCCCCAGTGAATTTTTTATTTGGATTTTTATTTCTTTTTATTTTTTTTCGTTCACAGTCTAAAATATTATGCTAAACCATTCTTACACATTTTCCCAATCCCTGATATAAACAAAGCAAATGTTACTTAGAAATATTCACTATGCTTTGTTATTTACAACAACAAAACACAACAAAACACACCAAGTGCAATGAAGGATGGAAACAAATATTCTTAATGGACACACAAAGCAGTTTATGACATTCTTGAAAAAAGTGGTCAATTCATGAGAGAGCCCAATATTTCTAGTGATACACTGCTAAATCTGTCTCTCAAAAACTCTTGACTTCCATTCATTCATTCATTCATTCACTTATCTATTCTATATTTCATAAAACAAATATGTGCTTTTAGTATGTTTTTTACTTAATTCATTATTATTGCTTGATATAGCATTTGATCCTTGTCCATTCACTCAGATGTTCTTATATCACAAAGTCAGTATCTACTTTATGCAAATAATGTTCTCCATTTATATGAAACAAAAGGGAAATGCCAAAACATATATTACACTGTATAAATATACATGTATAATAGCTAACAGGTTTTCCATAGTCTCCTTTCTTTTTAGAAACCACACACACACAGAAGGAAGTCCACTACAAATAGGTAATTTTTTATTACTTTAGAAAAAGTGTTTGGAATCCAGAATCTTTGCATTCCTTTCCCTCCTGCAATCAGAGTACCTTGTGAAATGTTACTAATTCTACACCCTTAGGGGAAAAAATGAAATTCCTTGACAATCTTCTGGAGATCATTATGGTAAAAAAGGTTGCAATAGGAGGAACAAAGAGTGTATGTTTATATAGGCCCATGTACTGATGAAAGAAGGAAAAATTATCCAGCTTCCTCTTGGCCATAGTGACATATTGTAGCTTGATATCTGTCTAGGCTTTTTAGTGAAAATATTGTAGGCAAGACTATTGAGAGTGAAAAACAATCTATGGAAGTCATTTCTCTTCTCCCTGAAAATAAAAGGCATCAAATGTGAAGTTATTTATCCACTTAATAAATTCTTTAAACAGTATTCAAGTTATGCCATAATATAAACATTTGCCATCAGAACCTATCAGTTACATTTAAAGATAACAAAAGAATTGTGGTCAATTATATGTGTCTTATCAGGTTACAAAGAGTAAATAACCTTACAGGATGCACCTGAAAATAGCTAATTAAATAGTGCACCAAAGTTTTAGTCTCTTAGTTTACATAATTTTCTCTATATTTTCTATATTTGTTTATAACTACAAATATGTTTGAGGCAAGAGTCCAGATTCTGAGAGGCAGATGAAGGATATTAGGTAATTTTTATGAAATAATATTTACCTTTTGCAGAGTTGCAAGCACTTGATTTATTTATGTGACATTTTTGAAATCCAGTTCAAATAGCCTTAACAAACATGAAATGGAGTAATGTAGATATGTTTATACATCTGTTCATCAAACTAACATTTAATGAGCACCCACAGTATACCAAACCCTATGGTAGACACTGGGTGCCCAGGAATGGCAGGACAGAAATGGGCCCACCCTCACAGAGGTTACTATGTAGTAATAATAACAACTTACATTTCTATTGTGCATTCACAATATAGAAACCATTTTTATAAACATCTGTGTTATGTACTCCTATCCTTTAAAATAGGTGTTATTAGTTCTAGCATATAAATCAGATTATTAAAACTTGGAAATTTTAAGAGATAAATTTTATATCTATTTTCAGAGATAAGTACAAATACACATACAGGATAGTCAACCACAAAAATAGCCATTTATATTTTATAGCACTTAATGGCTTTTTTCGGAAAGATTTCAATCAGGATACAAGAAACATACAGTAATTCAAAAAAGGAAAGTTCATAGAATCGTTATTACAGGAGATAGTAACAGGGGATTAGGTATAAAGGGGTGAAGAAAACTCTGAGGAATATACAAAAAAATCAGATATAGGGAGCAGCCATGACCTTAAGGGGTAACACTGAGCACCCAAGAAAGAAACAGATATGAAAATGGACCCCTGCCTTGTAAGTCTGGGATTCAGACCTCATTGGAGAGGGTACTACAGTGACCCACTGGATGGCAGAAAAGTTCACTGAGGGTCTGCACTGGGAAACTGATAGGAATCACTTTGTAGGGTGCCGAGAGAGAAAGAGACCATGGAGAGATGCCATGTGCTGCTGGACACAGAGCACTACAGGAGCCTGCCAGTAGAGAGGAGGGGCAGAAACCCAAAGCAGTTTCTTCTCCAGGATCCCTTTAGAGTCCTCCACTGATGAAATGTAGCATCTTGCTAGCTGGTAAGCGAGAGATGTTCCAGTATCATAAGCAGAGCCATAGAGGGTAGATCTGAAACTTAGAGGAATAGAATGATAAATGGCACGCTGATATATCAAGAACATTTCGGTGCGTTATATCACATCATTTATTTGTTCAACTGCACTATGGGAATACCTATTATATTCTTATATCATGGGTGAGGTCGTTTAAAAACATTTAATGAATTATTTTAAAAAGAGAAAGAATTTTGAAATTAAATATTTTGCCCATTATTATAAAGAGTAAAACTTACAGTCTGGTATTTGGAAGCATTGAATTTGGCACTACACTGTTTGGATCTAATCTCTGACTGTTGGACTTCAGGCAAGTATGTTGGGAAAAATATTTAAGCTCCCTGCATCTCTGTTTCTTCATTCAAATATAAACAAATAGAACCAAAAAACAAAAGAGATTGTTTTCATATATTTTTTTTATTTTTTAGTGTTTATTTTTGAGAGAGATACAGACAGAGTGTGAGCAGGGGAGGAGCAGAGAGAAAGGGAGACACAGAATCCAAAGCAGGCTCCAGGCTCTGAGCTGTCAGCACGGAGTCAGACATGGGGCTTGAACTCATGACCCATTAGTTCATGACCTGAGCTGAAGTCGGATGCTTAACCGACTGAGCCAGTCAGGTGGCCCATTTTTTCATATATTTCTTGGGAAAATTATATTGGAGGATGTTTAAAATGTATTTGGAATTTAATTGGCCTATGCATAATGCTCATTTGTTCACTACTGTTGTTAACTTACATATTACTGAGATACTTCTTCCATTAAAAAAATCTTAAATATCTAGGATAAAGAATAAAAATCTACAAGCATCTGGGAAGAAAATCAGTTATATACAATGCGACAAAAGTCAAGCTTCCCAAGGTATTTCTTCAACCTATACAATACTAGAAAATAGTAGAATAACATTTTCAAGTTCAGGGGAGAGGAGATTAATAAATACTTCTATAAGGAACCTAGTTGCTTCTTATGTATTTAGACAACAGAGGGGTGACTGGGTGGCTCAGTTGGTTAAGCAGCCAACTTTGGCTCAGGTCATGATCTCACAGTCTGTTGGTTCAAGCCCCGTGTAGGACTCTGTGCTGACAGCCCAGAGCCTGGAGCCTGCTTCAGATTCTGTGTCTTCCTCTCTCTCTGCCCCTCCCACACTCTCTGTCTCTCTCTCTCCCCGCCCCCCTCAAAATAAAATAAAGACATAAAAAAATTTAGACAACAGAAAAAATAAGACATAAACATACCTGGCCACAAAATTCATCTACTTATAAATATATATTGTGTGATGGCAAATGACAGCATGTATTTGAAAAAACTTAAAAGGGGTTATTGTTTTATTTTTGTCATAAATCCAGTATTTGATTTTTAGGAGACAGAGAAAGTTTTAAAAAAAATAAAAATGACTGATATTCCTACATAGAGTGAAACAGGTGTATTTCCTCCTAGTTTTTTTCTCTTTGCATTTTTAAAATGGTGATCTACTAAATGTGTTGTGGTATTCTACATTCTACTAGATGTGTGGTGGTATTTGATTATGTTTCTACTAGTTACAGTAATTTTTTGAGTTTTTCAAATATATAGTCTTGTTATCTGTGAATAATGATAGTTGTACTTCTTCCTTTCTGATAATTATGTCTCATATTTATTTTTCTTGTCCTATTACACTGGCAAGACTCTCCAGTATGATGCCAAAATAAAAGAGGAGACATATTTGGGTTTTTTTGTTTGGGTAAGCTCAGCACCCAGTGTGGGTGTTGAACTCATGACCTGCCATCAAGAGTCACATGCTCTACCAACTGAGCCAGGCAGGTGCCCCCATATCATTCCTAATAGAGACACAACAATCACTTTTTATCATTAAGTCTGCTATTACTTTAGGATTTTCTGTATATGCTATTTGTGATGTTTAAAAAATTTCCCTTTATTCTTTTTTATTTTTTTCGATTGGTTTAATCTTTTTGTGTTTTTTTTGTTTTTTTTTTAATTTATAGTTTATTGTCAAGTTGGTTTCCATATAACACCCAGTGCTCTTCCCCACAAGTGTCCTCCACCATGACCATCACCACCCCTTTATTCTTCATTAAAAGTGTTCAGTCATGAATGGGTATTGAATATTGTTAAGTATGTTTCTTCAGTTATTGAAATGACAAATAACTTTAAATTCTTAAATTTTTAAATTTTTAATCATAGTGAATGACTTTATTTCTTTGGTGAGGGAAATAGATTTGCAGTTTTCTTAAGTGACAAAAAACCCAAATGTGGACTATTGGCTATATATTTCTCCCATTTGTATAAATATGAAAAGCATATGGTTTTATATAGAGAGGGATATGTATACATGTATTTTATGCATATAAAACACATATGTGTGCTTTTATATACAGGGAACATTTCAGGATACATGAAATTTTTAACAGCAGTCTGTTGCGTGTATAAAAAAGCATTGTGTGTCTGGCCTAGGAGAAAGGGGTTTATTTTATGCATAGTCTTATGTTGTGTGAAATGTTGACTATATATAACTTTGAAAAAATACATACTTCTATTTCTTGTTGTTATTTATTGCATTTACATTTAAGTATTTTATTGGCTTAGAATATATTTTGAATTATAAGGTGAGACTTTGAAATAATTTTTCCCAATTATTTAGTTGAGTTTCCAAATTCCGTTCAGGAAATAGCTTCCTTTTTGTTACACTTACTAAACATTGTTGTTTGATTCAGAGTGGTTATTTTTATTCTACTAAAAGGGATGTTGATTTTAACGCTAATTTTATTGCATTTGAATGAATATATCTTTGTGAATTGTAATTTTTGTTGGAGCTAGTATGCCATATTGGTTTATCAAGGTTTTTTTTTTAACTCATTTTTTGTTTTTCTCTTTGTATTTATTCTTCTGATGAAATTTAAAATTTGGTCAACACCTTAAGGTGCTTACCCTGACTACTCAAATTAAAGTGTTTACTTTTCTTTTTCATATCACTGACTTCTTCTCCTTCATAAACGTATCCCACTTGCTATATATTTGTATATTTACTCTGGCCCATGGATGTTTCATTTATCTTATTAACACTGTATCTAGCACAGAACTTGACATACAAGTGCTCCATAAATATTTGATGACTTATTCATTCAACAAATGAATACATGGATGTTTAAGTTCCTCAAACTCCAAAAAAAATTCAACTCAATTTTATTTCCCTTGCTTCTCTTCACTTTAGAAATTTATAGAATCTATTTCAATCTGTGCTTAGATTCCTGAATTATTAGGAATTATTAGGATTATTGAATTATTACATTATTAGGATAAGATAAATGTTATGAATATAAAAAATATATTATTTCCTATATACATTTTTTCAAAGATTTTTTTTTGCAATTACATTCAGTTTTGTAACTGCATTTACAGTATTTGTTTGGTTTTAATTCAAAGAATAAATACTTAAATACAATAAATTTTCTATTCTTTGATTCTTAATTTTGAATCATCTTTTATAGGCTTGCAGATACGTCTTAGTCTGTTCCCCAGTGAGGATATATTAATCATTTCTTTTATCTGAGAATTCTTTTATATTTTGGAAAATACATCTCTATTTCCCTCATACATAAATAACAGAATCTTGTCTATGAGGAGAATTCTTCATTCAGATTTATGTCTATCATAAAAACAAAAGCAAAAACCTTATACACAATATTCTACTCTACCACAGTGTGTAATGTCTTGGTGAAGAACTTTGAGACCAGCTTGTCTTTTTAATTGTGATTTTTATCTTTAAAATCCAAGAATTTATAAGGGCATATCCAGGTGTCTTGATGAGCCTTTGGTTTTGTCCTCTCAGATCCTTTTTCAGCTTGAAAACTTTTTTTTAGGTTTAATTGTATATGTCCTTGCTATTTTTCCCTTCTTCCTTTGAAACGGTTATGTTCCTTTGATCATATCTCTGTCCTTCATAGCCATCATTATCTAGGTCATCATTTTTCATCTTTTGATTTTGCTCCTGCATTACGGAAATATTTCTCAAGTCTTTCCCCACTTCAATGATTGAATTTATTTTTTTCATAAGTGCTCTTTATTCTTTCAAATGCTATTTTATCTTTTCTCTTAAATTTTGCATTTTTGCAACCTATTTTAGCCTTCATTTTTTCCCATTCTTTTGTTTAACCCTATTCTCTCTTTAATAACGCCTATAATAGTTTTGTAGAAGCTTCTCTTCCTGGATCTTTTTGAGCACATCAAAGATATAACGTAAATTTTTCAGCCATTTCAAAAATGAACTAATTTTAAAGGCTGTGTTATCAGTTTACCTCATCAGATCAGTGCCCCTTACTATTCCTCCAGCAGGACCTCTTTATGATATATTGACCTAACTTTACTTGCATTGTGTTAATATTGATTCAAGCCTGGTATTTCTTTCAGATAGATCAAGCAACACCTTTTCTATTGAAAAATGTGTTCACTGAACACTTGACCCTTATAATTTCCTTTTTTTCCTGAACTGTATTTGAACTCTTTAATTTTTGGTCCTATCCAAACTTGCTGAGTAGAGGTTGAAATTTCTACCTCATACCTTACAGGACTAATAGGTTGTCAGATAACAATGTGTAAACTTCCTTTTGTATAGTACAAAGCATGAAAAATTATACAAAGCTCCACCATGTACTATCTAAAGGGTTTCCTTAAAAACCTGAGGACCCACTTCATCTTCTCCCTTCTATTCTGAGAGATGTGATACATAGCTAGACACATACTGAGAGGGGTATGAGTGGAGATGAGTTAGGACTATAGCTTGGGTTGGTCCGGAAGATCTCTCACATGGTACTGAGGGAAGACATCATAGTTTTGGTCATAGCAACATGAGTCAAAATCTTTCTGTATTATTTGGGAAAACTATGTGTCCCCTTCTGATTCAGAGGGGGCTGTATGCAATGTGTCATCCAAAACTGAGATTCATGTTCATTCTCAATGATAACCACTGTTAAAAATTCTGTAAAAACTTCAGCATATTTTCTCCTCCTCCCTTTATCCTCCTTTTCTTTCCTTCCTCTTCATCATTTTCTTTTTCTGTTCATCTTCTCTCTTACACAAACACAAAAACATACAAATACTCTCTCTCATTGTTAGTAATTCATGCTATTTTGTGCTTTTCCTTTTCTACTATTTTAATTAAAATTTAATAAATCTATCAGGAATATCTGGTATTCTATCATTTTTTAACCAGGTAGTTCCCTAATTATAACTTATCTTTTCTTTTTCCTGAATCAAATTTCATAGATTCCCTGGAGTTCTTTAATTCATTCCAGTCTCTGTTATAAGGGACAAGTTTCATCCAAATTATATTTAAAAGATAAGAGTGATCCACATACCGAAGTACCTTGGAAAGAACTTTTTTCTTTTTTCACTTTTATGCTGGAAGCCAGGTCACTAGAAATCTCCCTGCATGTGGAATCCAGTGGTGAATCAAGAGAACCCACATCTGGCTTATTGTTGGTTGATTCCATGTCCCTGTTTTCCCTGAACTGTCCCAGAGTGTGCTGTTGTGCTAGCATCATTATTAAGAGTGCTCCTTCACTCTCAAAAACACCCTGGTTTGCATAATAAATCATATGATCACCCTATATAAAACTATGAGATATGATTTAAATATGAGTCATATATGCCTGAAGGACTTATTCATGTGTCCTTAATATCATGACATAATTTTAAGAGGATTAAACTTGAACAGGTGAAAATTACAGTCAACTAAATTCAGCTACAATTCAGTTACTAATACCCTAATTCTGTTTTCATGACAACTGAATGGGGCATGTCACCAACAGTGTCCAAGCAGATTGCTCAACCCTAACTGACGGGCTTAGATAATAATTTAGACAATTAGACAATCTGAGTGTCAAGATAGACATTCTAGAATTCTAAAAATTCTAGTAGTTTTGTTCTTCAATTCTAAAAATCTTAGATTGACCCCCCCCAACCCATTTATCTAGGGATTACATCTTAGATTACTGAAGTAGAGTTGTCCCAACCTTAAAGCCCCCACTCACCCATTCTTCTGGTCTCTAGAGCGTCCACTCATAGTTCACTTTGCTACCATACACAGTGAAGGCCTTGTCAGAGCCTATCTACTGCAGACCCACCCTCTGCCTAATCAGAATATTTCTTAATATGTAAAAGAGGTGACTTATCTTAACGTATATCATCCAGCATACATAATAATGATGGGATGGAAGTTTTACATTAAGGTCAGGATAAATGACATATCCCAAATAACTCAGACATTTAGAATCAACAGAATTGAGTCCAATCCCCACTTTTGCTGATAATTAACTTTCGTCTTTAGAGGAGTTACCTAACATCACTCATCCTCAATTTCCTTATGTGAAATGGAGATAACACCAACATCTTGGTGTTGCTGTGACCATAAAAGAAAATAAATATGTCACCTACTTAAGTCTCTGGCAGAATTCCTTTATAAAGTGTAGATGTTATTGTTAAGGGAGAATTAAAGGGAAAAGGAAGATTCACGAGCTTTTCTTGGAAAGCTTTAATATTAATGAACAAGAAAAGAATGAACCAAATGAATTCCTACATGACGTCTTTCTTTTATGTCAAAGAGAATAGGCTTTCAGCTGCAAATGGTAGTACCAGCAAAAGTAGAAAGGGGAACAAATTCAAGATGAGTGATGACCTAGTAAAGAAGCCCATAGAATTTTGAAATCCCTTAACCAGATATATCTTATTTCAGGTTATAAAGAATACCTGAAAATGCAGCAATATAAGTCGACCTAAACTCATATGAGTTTCCCCTCAGAGGAAGGTCTTTGGCAGTAGTATGACTTTATATATTAGTGGCTCTGTTCCTTTCAATATCCTTTATCATAGACTTAGATAAGACATACATTGCAACTGTAAAGAGACAACTGTATTGGATGGCAGAAGCAAACTGGGATAAGGGAGTGGCACTATTGCCATGCACTTAAAGCATAAACTAGACAAATACAAGAAACTGTAGATGTGGCTTGTCACTAACATATGAAAAAAAAAAGACTTAGATTTTAATGGACTGTAGCTGTATGATTCAACAATATCATATTGCTGTAGAAAATCTAGTGAAGACTTTTTGATATTCAATATAAAATATACAAACCAAAGCTGTCTATTCCTTACCCATATGTCTTCTAGATTATTAATCTTGTCATTTGCTGCCTCCAATCTACTGTTAAACTTTCCACTGAGTTTTTAATTTCTGTTACTTGTATTTTTTAATTCCAGAATGGGCATTTCGAATGATTTTGTAATCTTAATCTTATTATAAAGTTGTCCATCTCTTCATATACTTTGTATGTTATTTCCTATATTATCTGAAATATGTCAGTCATTATTATTTTAAAGTTCTTATCTGCTAACTCAAATGGCTACAACATCTGCTTCTTTTCCCTGGTTTGTTCTCTCGGTTAATAGGGAAAATGTTCTATCTCTTCACATGCCTAGTTATTTTTTTTTATTGAAAATCAGGCATTGTGTTTTCAAAAACAAAGATGAAAAAGTTCCAGATGATATTATTTTCATCACAGAGGTTCAGCCTTTTCTCTGCTAGGCAGAGTGGAGGGGGAAAGAGGCTGACTACCTTAATTTAGGATTTCATTGAGAATCTGTCACATCCTATTTTTGTTCTACTTTTCTGAAGTCTTCAACTTGGATATTTAGCCTCACATCCTGTGAAGCTTCGGAATTTGATAAATGTCTTGAGAGGGAGACTGGCAGTGTTTGAGTGTACTCAAGCCACCAATTTTATCACCCAAAGCCTGATCAAGCTCCAAAATCTTTGCTGTTTCATCTGTCTCCTGTCTTCTAGGGTAGAAACAGGATCCTCATTCCACCTCTAGCTAAGTCCACACTATTATGCACTTCCAGGGACAAAGAAGTTATTGCAGATTATTTAGAGTCATTTCTCCTTTCCTTTGAGGACTTTCAACTGTCTTGTTCTCCTAGAAGATCGTGTTTCCAAAGTATCAAGAAAATATAGGCTATTCCACTTTACTTTTCTGTATTTGGGCTTATGATGGTAACTGCTATCCTGTGAAATGTTGGAACTTAGCAAATATCGTGGGGAGAAAACCAAATCTGAGGTCCCACTGCTCTCCAAGTTTGTCATTCCAGTCCAATGTGACTGCCAAAAGTTGTGTTTTCCTGTCCCCCAGCAACAGTGATTTTCCTGGATTCTGAGCCTGTAGCTGCATCCAGACTCAACAAATAACCTCCAGGGTTAGCTTCATATCCTCAGTCACATTTGAAAGGTTCCTGCCTTTCTTGAATTGTACTCCCTCTGGTTCTTATTGTTTAGCTGATTCCTGATGCCTTACACATATACATATTTTTTGTAATTGATCCAGCTTTTTAAATTTTTCTCAGTGGGGGCACTGGTCTTATGCTAATACTCCATCTCACTGGAAGCAACATTCTTATGTAGGTTACAATTGAATACAATACAGATTTTAATAGGTATAGGTACCTTGGCACCGTGAAGATAATTTAAAGTATGTTTGTGTATTGGAGAGGGAGCAAAATTTTCCACTTCAACTTTTTAAGATTTTTGATATAAGGAATTACCTTATGAATCTTTCTATCTGTATCTCATCTATCAATCTACCTACATATCTATCTCCTTATTCCTGTTTGTCCCCATTTGTCCATCTGTCTACCTACCTATTCATCCATCTTACTTTCATAGTAATTTCATAATAATTGATTAGTTTGCTATCAAAGAATGAAAATCTGTGTCTGAAACAACTAAAATAATAAATAGTAAGAATCTTGGAGCTTATATTTTCATTGTTCATGACTAAAATGAATAAACCAAATTGTATGATAGCTATTTAATTCTATAATTGCAAATTTTTGCTTGATCTTAGGGGGTTAGTTAATTTATGCATGCTACTATAGATCTGACATTTTTTCAGTTTATTTATTTTAAGAAAGAGAGAGAGAGAGACCATACATGTAAGCAGGGGAGGGGCAGAGAGAGAGGGAGAGAGAGAATCCCAAGCAGGCTCAGAGTTGTCAGCACAGAGCCCGATGCAGGGTTTGATCCCATGAACCATGAGATCATGACCTGAGCCAAGATCAAGAGTTGGATCCTAAACTGACTGAGCCACCCAGGCATCCCCATATCTGACATTTATTGCTCTTAATCCATTAACCAACTATTTTATGATGTTCCACCAAGTTTTCTTTTCTTATCCATTTTTTTCTTTTAACAATGTATGATCATTATGTTTTGGGATGATTATAAACATTAGAAAATATATAATGAAAAAATATGAAAAAATAATTTTATTTATGTATATGCATTTAGGTTAAATATATTTCTTTCCTGGAAGGATAAAAACAGGAAATTTGAAGAAAGGTTATCTTAAGTGAAACATAAAGAAACAATTGAAAAAAATCTATCATTCAGTGGAGTGAGAAAGCAGGTAACTCTGAATAAGGAGGGAAAATGAAGAAATATAGGTCATATTTTTGAGGAATTAACAGCATTTGGAAAGAATAAAACCACATTAAGCATCACTAGCATCTATATGCAAATATAAGAGTAAAGTTGACTGTATACACATTGGAGGGTCCATCTCCTCATAGCTTAAGTCGAACTATTGTGATTTTAGATCTAGTACCATTTTAAGTATATAGTAAGGTAAAGTAACAATATTCACTTTAAAATAAGTATTCTGTCTCGATTTAGACTGAAGTAATTATTTTATATATGTTATTTTATTTAATCTTCATAGCAACCATTTAAAGCAGATAAACTTAGTCCTGTTTAATCACAGATAAGTAAAGTGAAGCTTACACAACATAGGAAACTTGCCAGGTCAGGAATTTAATGAGCACCAAAGCTGTGTTGAAATCCTGTGTTCTAAATCAGCATTGTCTGTAGGATCTTCTGTAATAATAGAAATGTGTTATATCTGCACTAATGCATAGCCACTAACCACATGTGGCAACTGAGTACTTAAAATGTGGCGAGTGCCAGGGTGCCTGGATGGCTTAGTTGGCTCAGTGTCCGACTCTTGATTTGATTTCGGCTCAGGTCATGATCTTGCCATTTGTGGGTTCAGGCTCTGCACTGACAGTGCAGAGCCTGCTTAGGATTTTCTCTCTTTCCCTCTCTCTCTGCTCTTCCTCTGCACTCTCTCTCTCAAAATAAATAAATGTTAAAAAAAATGCCACAATGAGAAACAAAATTTTAAATTTTATTTAATTTTAATCAATTAAAATTTATATGGTCACATGCATCTAGTGGCTACCACACTGGGCAGCACAACTCTAAAATAATTAGACTATACTGGCTCCTGGCCCTGAAAATCTTGTGGAGTATACAGGGATACCATTTTAGAAGGCTTTTTTAGAATTAATCAGCTGGGATATCACTCCTTGACCTACTTTTAATAGAAATCAATATTGCATATGGAAAAATTTAATGTATATACTGTTTTTTCTTAGTAAATGATATGAGAAATAGCTCACTGGTAAACATTTTGTACAAAAGAAACAGTATATAAGTGCTTTCTTTAAGTCAAAAGGAAACTTCCTCTTTTTTGGGGTTTGCTGTGACACCATTTATATACCCACTTAACAATGTACTAGGAAAATAATAGAAGAGAAGAGAGATAGGGGAAGCTGGTTGTTTTATATTTACTTAGGATGCATTAGGTATGGGCATTATGGAGCTAAATAGCAATTCTTGGTGACTTCTTTCTTCCAGGTCAGGTCATGCTGAGTAATTAAGGCGGCAGCAAAGAACATTCAATATTATTATCTCAGGAGCATGTGAGGTGACTGACTCCTTCCCCTGACTGCTCTTCCTTATGCCAAGTGATTTTAAGATAGAATGTCTTCTTACCCCTTCTTTTCTCACATTTTTAACCAAAAGAGCACTTTCTTTATCTATACAAACACTACAATAGTGTTTTACCTTGCATATGAAACCTCAAAAGGCAAACACTTTCCATACTGAAGAACATTTTCTAAATAAAAATAACGCTTCCTCTTCCTGAGGACACTAATTCCACCAGAACACAATGGAACTTTTTCTATGTAGTTTATGTTCATATTCTTGACTCTTGAAAGACTAAAATTATTAAAACGAAGTGGAGTAATTCAAGACCTTTAATCCCACCTTTTCCTCACCAGTGCTGATTACTGTTTAGGCTTTGTTTCAAAGTTGAGAATCGGCTTGATGGCCTTGGCTGCAGAAGGAGGTTTGATTGACTGCACATGTGTTAAAACCATGCATACATTGCCGAGGACACTGTGAGGCAGAGTGCCCTCAGAGACACACTTCTGAAAAGAGTAGTTGACTCAGGCCCCACCTATACAGAGCTCAGTTCCTAAAAATAGGTGCCAAGTTGCATCCTTTAGACACAGGGCTAAAATAAATTCAGCCGTCCCATCTACTTGCTTGACAGACCCTTCAGTGGAGCCGGTCTCCACTCTACCGATCGCTTTCAGGGGACTGGGAAACTTGCTGTACATGAAACAAGGGAGGAAACTCATCTGTGAAGATATATGACATTTTCACGAACTCGGGGTTAAGTCTCTTACCAAAGGTACGTGCAATATAGTCATTGATACATATCCACTTCCTGGGTTGGAATATGTTACAGATTTGTGAAGACCACAGGTCAAATTGTACTTGTTATAAAAGAAAATATTCAGTTATATTTTGTTTTTATGGCAATATTTAGCATTACTTTATATTGTTAAATTTAAGGCTTCCTATATTACTCTCTGCCAGAGTTAGCATGTTTCATATGTAGTGCTGAAGAATAATGAGCCAAACTTGAAGCTAAAAAGTCATGAGTGAAAACTATAATTTACAGCTAAAAGAGAAAACTGGAAAAAATTAGTATATCTTCTATGACCATAAATTAGTAAAATATACAATGAATATACCAAAAAATATAAGTTGTATTTCTTGGAATTTGGTGAGGGGAAGAGAGAATTTAAAATATCTTCAACTGTTGCAGCTTGCTCAGAGGAATGGATTGAAAATTATTCTTTCTCCAGCGTTAGTTTGATTTTGTACTTCATGCCCCAGCCATGGTCTCATCTCCTTTGGGAGTATTACTGGAAGTAAGGATTAAAGAATCAGGTTCTTCGATGTTTTGCAGAATTAAGGAAAGCACTGCCAGTGGATCTGCCAGCCCTAATTATAGTAACTACAAACTTAAAGAGAGAAGACTGAGATTTTACTTTAAAAGCATCATGGCCTATATACACTGTTTCAGATGGATTTTTTTCTGTCTTCGATTGCCTGTGAACACTTTAATTTGGTCCTGTTGCACCTTAAGTGTTTAGATGTTAGAGACTGAAGTGATTTGGGACAGGCATTATAACAGAATATCTTAAGACACCAACTAAAAGCGAGGACACTTTAAGATTACATAATACAGGGTTTAAATATAGCCAGCTGGTGCTGAACTGAAAGATATTTATTTTTACCAGAGCTCCATTTGGTCACTGACGAGCTGTAGGTTGTTTAAATTATTTTAAAATTTCATGTGCAGAGTGCCAAAGGAGGAGTAAAATATTTACCTCAGCTACATTCAAAGCCATGAATTTTAATATGAAAGAGCACCTATTTTGAGTGTTTTTTTTTGAATGTTCATTTATTTTTGAGAGAGATAGGTTGCCATCTGGAGAGGGGCAGAAAGAGGGGAACAGAGGATCCGAAGCAGATTCAGTGCTAACAGCAGAGAGCCCAATGTGGCACTCGAACTCATGAACTGTGAGATCATGATCTGAGCCAAAGTCGGACACTTAACACCTGAGCCATCCAGGCACCCCCTTTGAGTTTTAAAGATATTACCATTGAGTGGCAAAAATATTGGATCAGAAATGAGGAAGTCTTGAATTCTATGCTTAAATATTTCTCTACTTCTCTGCCTCCTCTTTGAATATTTTACCTTCTTATTATTAACATGTAAATAAACAAGTCTCATTTTTAAGAGTCAGCATTTTGGATGTCTGCAAATTTGGCAAAGTGCCAGCCGTTTGGGGAAAATGTAGTCCGGAGTTTGGAGTAAATGTTTCTGCTTTCATCTAATCTTGAGCATCTAAGATATAGCCTCTTTCACCAACCTAAAAATTAAAAGTAGACATTCTTTCATGAACACAGAGGGCTTTGCTTCAAATGATGTTCATATAAAAATGTCAGCCCAGGCCTCAAATCTTCTGAGATTACAGAGGAAGAAAGGGTTGGTTGCCTTTCCTCTGGTTTATTTTTGGGTAAAAAGCCCACAAAGTTCATAGATCATTTACACTTGTCTACCACTGATAGCCATCACCATTCAGTCAGCTCCCCCAGCTGTCTCTCATATTTACCACAATTGAACAACTTATGAATGTCAGTATTCTTTTTACTTTGGTAAAATATTACTTATGATGAGGCGATTTGGGGTTGGACTCTCCTAGTAAGCTCTGATACTGGGAACGATTTCCTCTCCTCTCTCTCTGTTTCTCTCTTTCCCTCATTCAGATACACAACTCTGGGCGCTAAGAGACCGTTTTGTAAGACCTGTTTCCTAGCTAGTTTGCCATGTCTAGATTCAGTAATGTATAGAGCAAGGCAGACACTTCATAAGTGCCTGGCATTGTAATTCCAAAATTTTGATTGAACAATCCGAGGGGGACAGAACTTAATTGACATGACATTGTCCTTTTCATTTGTTTCCCATCTCCTATCCTGAAAGCGTTCAAAAGTTACATTTTGAAACTTAATTAAATTGTAATTTGTTCTTTGTTTTGCTTCTGAAACAGACATGTGCTCGTTCAAATTACAGGCTCACCCCTTGCAGAGTGGTGGGTAACTTCAGCGTGTTCTGATTCAGAAACGACTTTTGCAGAAAATTGATTTATTCCATATACATGCATGGTCTTTATATGTCTGTGTGATATGTTGTATTGGTTTATTTTCCTAAAAAATATGTGGTGTTTGCTGACACCAAGCAATTCTCCAATTCTCTAAAACCAAGTGGGTATACAATTTAATTCAATTTTCATACTGACTTGCAAAGTTAGAGCAGACTCCACAGATTGCCCACCACTTTCGCCACTATCCCGGAAACAGCTAAATAGAAACAATGCACAGGGCAAAGGGGGCAGCAGACAGTGGCATAGAGCGCCGAACTCTCTGGGCTCCATACCTATCAACACATTCACCAACTTGGAAGCTCACCAAACTCTGTTGTTTAGGGATTTTATTAAGATGTCATTACGTAGGATGATTGATTAAATAATTGGCCATTGGTTATTAAATTCAATCTCTAGCCCTTCTCCCCTTCTCAAAGGTGGGAAGTGGGGTTGAATGTTCTAACTCTCTAATCACTAGGTTGTTTTTTCTGGCAATCAGCTCCTATCCAGAACTCATTTCTACTTTCTCCCAACCCCCACAAAAGACCCAGAGTCATCTCATTAGCATACCAGAGACACTGCCAATCAAGAGATTCCAAGAGTTTTAGGAGCTGTGTGCCAGGAGCCAGGGACAAGGACTAAACACTTATTTTTTATTATATCACATATTTCTACAAAATCTCTTCTCCTTTGAAATGCTACCTATGAACTCCAAAGTAAAACTTTTATACTATATACTTTCCTAATCATTGGAATCCATGGCTCATAAATTTAACTAACCTGAGTATTTTTGATTTGTACAGTATAACAGTAAAAGCACAAAGGACAACAATTAGACAATGAAAGGAGCAAAGATTTTATTTTCTTGAAAACGTTGAAAAGTCAGCAAATGCTATGATTACTTGTATCTGTTTAGATAAAACAGATGATGGTGTAGCTATATTTAATGACTCTTTGTGAGCCTAAATGATGGCATAAAAATAATCTGTCAGTGAGCACTACAGTAGGTAATCCAAATTCCTGGTAGAATAGCTGTACTTCTTAAAATATTGCCAAGAATAAAATGAATTTATTACACAGAAAACACAAAGAACCTCAGTGACTAATTGGTTTAACATTTCTAAGTTCTAGATAAGAAAACTGAGACAAAGGAACATTAACTAGAGAGCTAGAACCAACACAGAGAACTAGAAACCAACTCTCTTGACTTATATTTCAGTGCTATATGTCATTCCACAAAGCTTTATGCCATTAACATCAACCCAACTGTATTAGTGCATGTCTGCTTCAGTCACTGACTCATTCTGGAATGGGAATAATTTCAGGATGCATCATCATCCATCTGTCATGAAGAGCTGGACAACAGCCCCAACTTTGACTCTGTAAAATATCAGAGAAATGAAATATGAAAGGAAGGCATGTGTTTGTACTTAAGTTACAATTTTTTTTTCCTGAAAAGATTAAGTCCAGCTATTGCAGTTATCAACTCAAAACTATTTATAGTTTCTAATACTCCACCCTTTAAATAGAAGCAGTAAATTACCTCAGGCTTCAATGTTCACTTCTTTTCATTTACCTCACCATTTCAACCCAACTGGCCCCAGTTTCTTGACTATGTCATTATATTAGGTTATTACCATTTCTTTCCATTATGCTCATTATGTTCATATATATCTATATATATTTTATGTATATGTGTATATTATTTTTTGTAAAGTGTTGTGTTACTGGTGCCTCCATATTGTCTTCCATTTCTTTCATATTCTTGAAGTGCATTTGGATGTTCAAACAAAGAAGAGTAGTCTTCAGACAAGAACCAATAACCACAATACCATCCAGAATGACATTTCTTTTTACTTTTTGCATAACATTGAACCTGACAAAAATTTTGTAAACATTTGTATCAAGAAGGTGTCAAACTACATATTTATAACAACAACAATAATAATAAACATAAACATTTTCTACAGGATTATTTTCCCCTGAATAGATTTAAAGTTCCAGTAGCTGATATGTAAAATTTCATTTTTGATATCATCTTTACATTTTAATTAGTCTGAATAGTTCTTGAAATCAGAAAGATTTCTCAAGTGATGCAATATCTTCTCTCTCTTTGCCTTTCCTCTTCCTTCTTTTTTTATCTCATTTCCAGTAAAGACCTCTGGAATATATTCCTTAGTATATTATCCTTAAGATGTATGCAGTGCCCTCAGTTTACCAGAATCACAAAAACACCATTTCCAAGGGCCAGAACAGGTTCCAAATGAACCCCAGATAACACTTTACTGAGAAATCAGAAAATGCTGTCAGGTGAACCCTAGTTAGTTGAACACAGACTTTGGAACCAGACTGCCTGGGTTTGAATTCTGGCTCTTACACTTACCAACTGGATGACTTTTGGCAAATTATTTAATATCTCTGTACCTGTTTCCTTATCTGAAAATAGAGATACTATTAATATCTATCTCATAGGGTTGTTTTAAGGATTAAATAAATTCATATTTGTAAAATGACTACAACAGTAGTGCCTGGTACATAGCAAGTGTTGTATAAGCTTTTGCTATTACTGTTGTTGTTGTTGTTGTTGTTGTTATCATTATTAAATATATGAGGCTAGTATAACATAACCATTATCTGTTTCCCAGAGAACACGATAAGAAAATAAGGTACCAAACCAAGTTTCCTAGATGCTGAACATTCAGAAAAACACAACACTAAAAACTGTTTTAGAGAGAAAATCATCTACCTGATTTAATAGGTTGTTCTGTTGTTAAAGGCATCCTTACCTTTCAGAGATGCACTTTTCAGCTCAAATTAAATTTCTGTCCTCTCTGGAGTGGTAGAAAGCTATTAGTTGCCCTCTTTCTATTATAATAATTCCAACACTTGAAACTAATAACCTTCCCGTTGTTCTTGATGTCAACATCACATTACTTCAGGAAATCGAACTCTTCAGGTACCTCAACCCTAATGACTGTCCCCTTTCTGATGGAGCTGCTCACAGCCACTTACTGGACCTTTTCATAACTTTGACATAGTTCTTGGACTCTCAAAGTATTTTCTTAGACCACAGGTTTCTTAATTTTCAACTAAAACTGATCTTGGCCCTTAGTATAATCTTCCTATCTTCAACACATCCTACCCATCAGCTTCTCTACTTTTATTTGCCTCGTCTCTCTGTAACTTGATCCACTTGCAATGTCTGAGTAAAGATGGAAGGAGAACACTCACTCAGGAGGAAGGCACTGAAAGATGGGGCTGTAGGGACTAGACTGTTTATGAAGGGAATTTGAAGCAGCAAAGGCCAAGAAGACTCCAATAGCTAAAAAGAAAGCAAAAGATCATGAGCCAATGAAAGATGCAATGGATTGGATTTGAGGAATGAAGCTAAGCTATAAATAGGAAAATAAATGGCAAGGTCAGAAGTAAGGAGGACTAGAAACAAGATGGGATTGGAGCCTGTGATGGACATCATGCATGCATTTCAAACTAAGCCCAGGAACAACTCAGGAGTGTTGGAGGCTTGGAGTTAAGGTCTCCTGACTCCAGGCTTCAGGGATAGGTCTGAGAGCTTAAAGGAACCACGCTTTAGACATCATGCCCATTCAGCCAGGGCCCCATTGTCTATTATTCTGCAATAGTAGAGCTTTCACTGACCCCTCCCCATTTCATTTGTCCCCACATTCTTGAGCTAAATTCACCTCACCAAAAACCAATCAACATTTCCTCCTAATGTATTATTTTAGCTCCCATTCCCAGGCTGCCTCTCATTATATAATATATAATACATAAATATTGGCTCCTTATCACATTTACCATTATTCCTGACAACCCCAGATGTTCTCTATTCTAATATACAACTGGAAAATTTGAGACTAGAAACAAGTTTGTGGCTAATACTTTTTTTAGAAAAGGGCTATGTTGAATTTTAGAATGTTTGGCAACATAAAATTAGGGCTTAAATAGTCACCAGAGATATGCCCTGGGTGTCACAGAGATAAAGCTGAGAGCTGATGGAGTGTGTGTCATAAGAAAAAAACAGAAGACTGGGGATGGAGCCCAGGAAACTATACATGGTTGGGTGTCAGGAATTTTTCACGAGACTGAAAATGATAGACCAGATGTGTCTGGTCTAAACTACTCACCATCTCCATGCTCAGGTTTGAGATTTTATAAAGAACAACGCAGGGCATGCTGCAAAGCATCAACATTTTAAATTCCTCCTTCTGAGATACTTTCTGTAATGGCAAGTGTCAGGCTTGGTGAGGTATATGACATTTTCCTCAGGCCCAGCACTGCTGGTGAGTGGGACCTAGGGCTTTCTGTCACATCTGCTTTCCTTGGCAAGCTTCCATCCCAGAAGTACACTGGGACACCCTGAATACCTACTGAGGTCCTCCTCCTAGATCTCACAAAACAAAGAGGATACTGCTTGTGATTAGATGCTCCTCCAAGGAAACAAGTGGGTGTGTATCATTGTCTGCATGTTCTGTCTGTGATCCTGTACTTGACTGAGAAGGCTAGTTATTTTCTCCTGGACTGAACTTTGATGGAGACATGACCATATCTGGAATTTTTTTAGCTATAATATTTTTCTAATTGCTTTCTGCAGATATATAATAACAGGAGAATTTCTGGCAGAAATTGAATTTGGCAGAAAGCCCAAAGTTGACTGGTTTCACTTTCCAAGCAAACATTTTTGCACAGTTCTAATTTTCACTTGTTCATGCAGCGTCCTGTGGAACAGTTTTGGTGATGAGCTGGATTTCATTGTGGGAGACTCACAGGTTCACAGGCAAGAAGTTTATTTTTGCTCCCTCCTGGAAGCTCTAATCCCAACTTTCACATCTCTAGGCTGCTTAAATAACTTCTGTTGCAGAATTTGGAATTTGTTTTCTACTCTTTAAAAAGAAGTAGGAGAGAGAAAGTAACAAAATCTGTCAATAGGAACCATCAAAAGATGGGCACTGAATTTTGCACTCTTATTTCAAGACAAATCCATTTGATAAATGCTTAATGGTTATCCGCTGTATATAAGTCATGATGTCAAACATTAAATACCTATGGAGTTAGCTGTTTTCATCTCTACTGTCCATTTACTTCTTGGCAATCTAGGAATTTTAGTTCCAGATAATAATAAAAATGTAATAACCGCTTCTGTGAGAATGTTCAGAAAGGCTCTGCTACTCATCGTTAGGGAAAGTAGAAGCAGATCATTCTTAGAAATGCCTTAGACTCCTCCTACTCCCAAATAAGGGCACATAAGGAGCATTTCTGGCCACCGTGTGATGTTCATTCTTCCACAGTCACAATTATGTGTTGCCGTTTTGTAAACTGATCTGGCTAAGAGAGTCTTTGAAATCATGGTAGATATGGTTATGTTGGCAAACAAAAGACTTATGTGATGGAAACTGGTGCTGAGCTCCTGGTCAGTGGTTGATAACCTGCAGTTGTATTTACATGTCTAAAATTTTAAAAATGATATTTACCGCCAACCATGGAGATGCGTAAGTTTACAATCTGAGTCCTTCCCTATCAGGTGAGTTGTCCTAATACAGGAGAAGGTCATACTAAGCTGAAATGACTTGTCCATCTGCCCAAGGCTTTGGGTGCCTAAGAGGAATAGTCTGGGGAAGTTAATCCAATGTAAAGCTTCATATGGAATTTTACAATGAAGCCCAATATATAATTTTTAAATTGTTTCTTACAAGTCATTCCCCCCAACTTCCCTCCTCTCGCCTTCTCTTATACTTGACCTAAAATACCACTGGCCTAGGAAAACTTTTGTTTGCAAGTTTTAATTAAATTCTTTGTGTTTCACAGATGTTACTGTCTTTTTTTGTTGTTGTTACTGTTTTAATGTGCATTGAAAAGAGCAAGTTTTAATCTGAATAACATTTAAAGAGTGATTTTTACACTTCACCCTTTAAAAACAGGAGTGAAATAAGCAGCAGAAACTGAGTTTTTCCACTTATGGTGCACTTAGAGGATTAGGTTTTGAATCTGAGGGAAAAGAAACAAATGCCAATGCCATATTTTTAAAGATAAATAAGTATAAATAAAGTAAGGGATGATGAGACTGACTAACTATGTACTTCATGTGTTTCTTAAGCAGGGCAGACTATTAAATTACTTCCCCTCTTTGGACCGTTCCTACTACCAGCATATCATTAGGAAGCTGACATCATCTTTTTCTTTTGAAGTTACAGTCCGCATTTCTATGCAAAGGGCACGTAGGGCACATTAGTGGTTGGTGACAGAAAGAATAATCCAGCCCCCGACTGATTCAAAGTTTTGATAGATTAAAATTATTACACTTTATAAACATCCGTGTTCTATTTAAAAGACTGTTCAAAATGTATAGAGCATTTTTATTGTCCCCTACAATTACAGGGACAGTAATGAGAAAGTAGTTGTGATGATACAAACATTTGAACAAGATAGCAATTACCTTTCAATTTAGAGCGCTCTAGTAGAACCTATAGCTTTCATCAGAAAAACATGGATTTGTACATTTATTTCTTTTTTTTAATGTTTATTTATCTTTGAGAGAGAGAGAGAGAGAGAGACACAGTGCAAGTGGGGGACAGGCAAAGAGAGATAGAGACACAGAATCCAAAGCAGGCTCCGGGTTCTGAGCTGTTAGCACAGAGCCTGATGTGGGGCTAGAACTCACAGGCTCTGAGATCATGACGTGAGCCGAAGTCAGTCACTTAACTGACTGAACCATCCAGGCGCCCCAGATTCATAACATTTCTGCTGAACATTAGCATTTTTGTCTTCCTACGCAAGGTTAAATGATTAAAGACCGCATTGTTTTGAAAGTGTTCATTTTCTTAGAAAGTGGAATTTTTTTAAGAACATCACTGCTCTGAAAGACAAAATTTACTTCCAGAGGAGTCAGGTATTCACCAAGCAATATGTTACATTATTGAAGCATTTTCTCTTTTCCCTCAACTGCTTAGCTTTGAGGGAAAAATAATGTTCAGTAAAGAAAGTACATAGAATTAGTGTGGTTTCCCTTTTTTGATCAAGCCTATCAGCCATTAGTTTCAAAAAAAATAACATATCAAAGGATGCTATTGTTTTTAGACTTAGGCAGAGAAAGCACTTTTAAACAAAGACTTCCTTAAGGTCATTAAAAAGAGTTTGTGTAAATTTGGAGACTGAACTTCTGTAAGACAAAAGGCTTAAATTAAATATATATTTTATTACTCAAAGGAAAAGGGTGATTAGTAGGAGAAAAGCTCCCACAGCATCAATTGTCTAAGCTGGTGAGAGTCAGAATTTGATGATTTGGGCTTTCTTTTAATATCCTTTGTCACATGCTAACCTTAACAGAGAGGTGAGAGTTACAAGGAGGATGAAGTATCGGGGAATTCCTAAAAACAGATCCAGAAGCCTCTGGCTGTTCCAGAATGCAACTAGCACAGAAATGATTTAAAGTCATAGTCGGGAAGTAATTAACTTCCCTACCTCTGTCTACACGCAAACCACTTAAATGTAGGCACACCACGGAGATGTTTCTCAAAGCTGCAAATTATTAAAGGTTTGGCATCTCCATTATATTACTGTAACTCATTTTTTTGATCAGTTGAGTGCCCACAACATACATGGAACTCAACAAAACAGTTCAGTATACATGAATGAACTAGCTTCATATGAAATTTTACAACCCCTATGATAGAAAAAAGTGGACCATGTTAGGGAAAGACAGATTCTAAGCTAGAACGCATGAGTCATCTCCATCTACCAACAAATTGCTCTGACCCCAGAATGAAGTCACTTTTCTATAATCCGGAGGTCCTGACAATTTTAGCGGTGCTGATGGACGTTTTAACTAGTCTGTTCTTGCACTGCCTTTCAGAGGCACACACATTTGCTGCTAATCACAGACTGACTTTGACTCTGTGGTTAAGGAGTGATTACATTTGCTTGCCATTTCTCAAGTTGTGTCCTAAAAACAAACAAACAAACAAACAAAAAAACAGAAAAAAGATGGAAGATAACATTCTCTTCACAAAGGCACTGCCCACTAGTAAATGAACCACACATAAAGGAGATTTAGAGATAGGCAATCACAGGGAGTTTGGGGAAGGGAAAGCAGCAATGAGGCAGTGGTAATAAAAAAGGAGTACTTTAGGAAATAATGAGTGAGGAAAAGAAGTTATATCAAAAAGGGAGCAACTCAAGCAGACATAGAATAATGTAGATTGACATGAAATTTGGGGATTTTCTGGAATAGAGGCTTTCAGAAGAAAAGGATGGAATTCAATTTAAATAAAAGGAATACTCAAGTAGGAAGAATACCTATATTCAAACTAAATGAATATAGCAACACCTCTATTTAGGGATTATTTAACAAATAAAGGTACTTAGTTGAGGTATTTAGTAGAGGTACATAGCAAGACATAGTTACCTAGCAGAGCAACAGTGTAATGGATCACAAGTGAGAAAATCCAAGACCGTTTTCCTTGCCTGTAGCAGGTGGCCACGGGGCAACAGAGTCTTAGGGAGTGGCTCCATCCTCACCACCTGGCTGGTCCAGAACAGGGTTCGCTGCGTCATACCCACTGCTCAGAGACTGCAGAGGGAAATGAAAAATGTTAAATAACTGAGTGATGGTTTCATGATTTTACCTAAATTACATAGAACAGGGGAAACCATGAGGAATCATTTTTGGGAGAAAAGAGTTGGATCACGTGATATTCACAAGGGTGATTTTCAGGAGCTTTACATTTTCAGAGGACCGCCTTCTTGCTTGCTGGTGAAAAATTGGTTGTTCATGACCTAGTGTGAAGATACACTTTGAATATCATACTCATTGAGTTAGTAATTTCTCCTCCTTTATATATTTTCTCCATCCCTGTGGCCATATAAGTAGGGCTATGTCAACTTCTTTGCTTCACTCTCATTATGTAGGTCCATTCCTTCATGATTTACTGTGTTCTCCTTTTTCAGGAAACATGGTGGATACCAGGTTTCTAAAGAGGAATGGAATATCCTTACAGAAGGCTTTAGATTTAGGTGGATCAGAGTCAAGTCCTATCCTTTCTACTTATAGCTTTGAGCCTTGGGAAATTTCATGACTTTTATTATTCTTAGACTTGTATCAGCTCAGATTACCTGGATAATTACACACAGGAGATATAGTAACACCTACAGTGACTGAAAGCTAGTGACCATTTATTATTTACTATGTGCAGGATATTATGTAAACTATTTTTATAAGATCTCCTTCAGTCCTCACAGGCAATCACTAGGTCCTGTTATCATTCTCATGATAGAGGGAAGAAGAAGAAGCTTCAAAAGGTTAAGCAATTTGCTTAAACTCAAAAGTGAATGTCAGAAATAGAATAAATATTGGGAGCCTTCTGGGTCCAGAGTGGATGGTTAATCTGCGTGTGGGTCTGCCTCCTGCTGGGTAAGAGCCCAAGACAGAACCTGGAGTAAGACAGGTTTACAAAATTAACTTAGCTCTGCCCTGTGCTGGAGGAACTCCGCACGTCAGTGGAAGGTGACAGAAGCCCAATGTGGGGTGGCAGGTGGGTGGGGGTACCAGCAGCAGGCAGAGGAACTTCAAAGATACACTAAAATGTAATGTCATACAAATTGAAGAATAATTTTTTTTAATTTTTTTAATGTGTATTTATTTTTGAGAAAGAGAGAGAGAGCGTGCGCAAGGGAGGAACAGAGAGAGAGGGAGACTCAGAATCCAAAGCAGGCTCCAGGCTCTGAGTTGTCAGCACAGAGCCCAACGCAGGGCTCAAATTCACAAACCCGTGACTTCATGACCTGAGTCAAAGTCAGACACCTAACCAACTAAGCCACCCAGGCACCCCTGAAGTGTAATTTTCAAGTGGTGAGAGAGCACAGTGGAGGGAGCTACTCACTGCCTAGGTTAAGTGGGGGAAATCTAAAGGGAAATTGAGCCTTGTGATGGGCTACAAGTGGATTTTTAACTCCATCAAATAGGATTGAGCTTGATCCATCTTATTATATCTCCATATAAACAAATGTGGTTTTGGGGGTGAGGATGTGGAGTGTGTGCCACCAAGTTCTCAAGATTCCCCACCTGAAGAGAGCTACATTTGGTGTGTCTACAGTCAAGCCAGCTTCCTTAGCAGGCCCAGCCATCTGGGAGCTGGTTTTATTCAGAAGTCAGCCTGTTGAAATGATGCAACCTGTTGTATTGCTGTTTTTAGAGATAAGACCAGATCAACACTTTTTAGAATACTGTATTTCTTGAGAATCTCTCTGGTGTTTTTCTTTTCTTCTCTTTTCAAGTAGAACAGGACTGAATATAATGGTGATTAAGTCATGCCCAGCCTTGAGCATTGTGCTTGCCTCACAGTAGATGGGTGGCAGATGTTTACTGAATGCATGACTAAAGCCTTAGGAAGAGAGTTTATCAAATACCTTTATTGTATAGTTGGGATGCAGATTCAAACCAGAGGACTCTGTGATGGAAGCAGGACACCACCTGCCATGCCCTGGAGCAGAATCGATCAAGAGAAAATTAGAGCAGTGGCCCTTGCTTTGCATTTCTCTTCCCTTGCAGTCAAGTCTGTCCCTTTCCCTGCTTGCGTGGATCAATATTTAACCCCATCTCAAGTTTGATGTCTGTAGTGACCAAAGAAATATAATTGAAGAATTTGCTTCGATTTCTAATTCTGAACTCAAGCTTATCAGTATGAAAAAAGAGCCAAATAGAGTCATAGAAATTCAACTTTATTGGTTTCCCTTTGACTTATCCCTACATGCACTAAAATAAATGTTCAGAAAGAATTTGTGTATAGATGTTTAGGAAGCAGAAAGGAGGATTCATAGGCTTAATTATTAATTTTAAATAATTATTAATTTATATTATAAAATTATTAATTTATATTAATAAAATATAACAAAATGTTATAATTTAATTAAAATATTTACATGAGAGACTGTGTAAAGTGGAACAGGTAGTTCAGAAAAACCTGAACTCAATTCCAGACTCAGCCGCTTACTATATGATTTTATCTTTTGAATGTTACTTTCTTCATCAGTTAAATGGAAATAATACTACCAATCAGATATGGCCGCTGTAAGAATTAGATGTAAAATGTAGGTGTATAAGAATACGTGTAAAATGCTTAACAAATAATCAATACTCATTAACAGGCAGTTATCAGTTATAATGCAATATACATTTGATTATGCTAGGGAAATGTCTAACATGAGACGTAAGTTGTAAAAATATGCACCATTGATAGGCATTTAATGGTTCTAATTTCTTTGACAATTTCAAAGAAATTTAAGTCATTTTATTCAATTATTGATTTTTTTAACTGGGCAATTCTTTAACTACACTAAGCAATTTAAAATACTTAATAGCAATATGATTAAATTTCCAAATATACCCAAAACTAGCAATATTATTGTACTAATAATTATCTAATTTCTGACTAAATTCTATTTGTTCTTAACTGCTTTAGTTCCAGAAGTACTTCTTTCGAGATGCTAGGAGCTGCACAAAATAGGACAAGTCTATGTGACAATACATTACTACAATTAGAAAGGGCAGTTCTTTTATTTAGAGAGATTAAAATCTAAATGGACATTTAAACTTATTCTTATCTATAAGTAGATGGATATTTCTTCTTTAGGCCATGAAGAATAACTTCAAAAATGTTTCTATCAAAAGGTGGTTTGTGTACGTTAATCTATGTGATTTGTGGGACCTGGAACTAAAATATGACTTAAAAAGGTTCTACTAGGGTGCCTGGGTGGCTCAGTTGGTTGAGTGTCTGACTCTTAATTTAGCTCAGGTCTTGATCCCAGGGGCGTCGGATTGAGCCCTGCATTGGGCTCCACACTGAGCTCGGAGCCTACTTGGGATTCTCTCTCTCTCTCTCTCTCTCTCTCTCTCTCTCTCTGTCCCCCTTGCAATCTCCCCCATTCATGTGCTCACTCTCTCTCTCTAAAATAAAATTTAAAATAATTTTAAAAAGATGTTTAAAAAGGATCTACTGTGTAGTAAGTTCTGACTTGGACAGCGGTATGTATATGTTCAGTGGGTGCTTGCATTAGCTTCCTATTGCTCCTGTAGCAAATACCATAAAAGTAGTAATTTACAATGGCACAAATTTGTTGTATTATCATTCTGGAAGTCGAAAATACAAAATGGGTTTCACTGGGCCAAAATGAAGGTATTGGCTGTGCCGAGCTCCTCCCAGAAGCTCCAGCAGGGAAATCTGTTTTCTTGCCTTTTCCAGCCTCTGGAAGCTGCCGACATTCATTAACTCATGGGACCTATCCTCCACTTTCAAAGCCAGTAATGTACAATCTGCACTATCCCCCCTCACTCCCTCTCTCTCACCCCTACCTCTGCTTCTGTTATCACTTTTCCTTTCTGACTGTGACTTTCCTGCCTCTCTCTTTCACTTATGAGAACCCTTGTGACTATGTGCGACCCACCTGGATAATCCAGGATTATCTCCCCATCTCAAAACCCTTAATTTAATCCAATCTACAAGGTTCCTTTTGCCATGTAGAATAACACATTCACAGATTCTGGGGATAAGGATGTGAACATCTTTGGAGGACCAATATTTTGCTTTACAACATTGCTGAATCTTGTCTTCTTCCTCTAACAGGCAACTGGATATACAGGATCCCTTCCAGTATCTGGTGAACTGGCAGAGTACTGGTTGAGGAAAGTGGAAGGATTAGTAAGATAGCAAGAACTAATTCTTTTTTATTATCCTGAGAAATTATCTGTTTTGCTTAACGTGTAAGGCATGGCAATCAGATGAACTCAGATGAATGAAAAATTTGGAGGAAGGTGACAAGTGCACGCACAACAATATAGTGCATTTTGGAGGGAATAGGACCATACGGAGGCTAATTTTAAAAATGGAATCTGGTTCACTCTGCTCATATACTGGCTGGATGCCACAGTACAGTTTTTGTCTGTCATGGCACACACTTTCACTCATTTTACTCTTTGCCCTTTCTCTCCATGCTTTTTTTTTAAGACCTGTAAATTAATGCAAGATTGTACTGTATACTTGCTCTTTCATTATTCTCCATTTACTTCTTGGTTTTATAATATTCAAATGAGGGTAAAATATATAAAACTCAAATTGATTACAAATTTGACTTGGCAGCAGCATTATGAATGTTTGAAAGAGATGAATTTTATTATTAGCTGAGGGATATGCAAATATTGAGAATTATAGAAAACTTATTCAAGCTAATGGCTGTGAGCCTGTGCTGTGTCTATCATATGAGATCCTGTACATAAGTCTGAGCTGGATTATAGATCATATGTTTAGATTTGATAGAAGTTAGTTCATCACTCTCCCAATTTAGTTCTAAATCAATTTTCCAAGTACTAAGCAGTTGACTTCTTTATAACACATCCAAAATATAGTAGCAAGGCTATTGATGCATCACTGAAAGTGCATTTGCCTTCTTGAAGCTGATATCTGTGTTCGCATCAGCTTTGTGGGCTTCCGTGTGGCACGCCAGCTCACTTTCTGCCTGGCTCTTAGTTTGGACTAAATAAAGATTTCTTGGATTGACTTTAGAAAATTTCAAAGGAAAAAAATATTAACTTCTTGTTTATTTGCTTAAGAATTCAAATCACTATTAGAATTTCTTTTGAGTTATAATTATATCCTGGGTTAGCTCTCTAAAACTAGTTTCTATATGTTTATATGCAATAGGAGTCTATATATATGCAACAGGAGTCAGTTCATGACAGAACAGTCTCCTTGTTGTTTGAGGTTCCCTTCATCTGTTTACTGGGAAGGTGAGTGTTTGGGGTTGGTTTTGGTTTTTGGACACGTGTATGCCTTGAGAAGTAGCACAGATTGTAAAGTCACAGAACCTGGAGCCAGACTTCCTGGCTTCCCCTTCCAGCTCTGAAGCTCACCAGCCACCTATCTTGAGCAAGTTTTGCAAGCTTCCCGTGTTTCTGTTTCCTTATCTATAAAATAGAGATAGAAAATAAAAATAGTCTCTACCTCATGGGGTGGTTGAGAGCACTAAATGGATTAATGTCTGACACATAGAAACCATTTCATACACCATTTGCTATAAGTTTTTTTTATTTGTGAATCATTCTTTTGAGGCCTTTATCTCTTTTTCAATCATGTTTGCAATTTTATTTCTGACCTATCAGTGTCCTTTATTGAAAAAGTAAGACTTTTAGCTTATATATTACAATTGTCCCCTCCAGTTTTCCTTTTGACTTATAATTATTTTGTTTAAATGTTTTTTAATGTTTAATATGTGTTTAAAATATTTTTAATATTAAAAATGCTAAAATAATGTTTAATGTTATTTATTTATTTTGAGAGAGAAAGACAGAGTGTGCAGAAGCTGGAGAGGGGCAGAGAGAGGGGGAGAGAATCCCAAGCAGGCTCCACGTTGTCAGTGCAGAGCCCCATGGGGGCTCAATCCCACAAACCATGAGATCGTGACCTGAGCTGAAATCAAGAGTCATGCTATTTTTTACTCTAACTTTTTTATGCTTAGAAAGTCCAACTGAAATCATGTTCTATGTCTCCGAAGATTTTTTATCATTTTAAAAAAACATCTAACTCTTAACTCCATCTAATACTCTAACAGGCTGTGAGGTGAGGAACTGTTTGATGCTTTCCACAAAATCATTACCCAGTTTCCCCAACATGACTCATTGGTAAGGCTGCTGTCTCCTCCCTTTTCCTCTTCCACATACTCCCATGGCCAGCTCCTTCATGTTTCAGTGCAGATGTCCCCCTTCTGAGGGTGCTTGCCCTGACACCTGCTTGTTGATACACCCGAGTGGATTATGTCCTCCCCATAGGCCCTCAATTCACCTGGTACAAACGCATTAACTCTTGGGTTATAATTTCCTGCCTTTCTTTCCAACTATTCTGGAAGCTCAGGTGCATAGTGAATGCATCATATGCTTACTGTAGATAACCAATAGCTGTTTAATGATAATGAGTAAATATATTAAAATAAGCCTTCTTAATTATAAATGCAAATCATTTCCTTTTGAAATTTCATATGGCAAAGATGTAGGGAAATATGTGAATGTCACCCACAGCAATTAGATTCCCATAAAGTTCTTCTTTTCCTTGTAACTGGTGTTTATATGTTTCCATACTATGTTAGTCAGCATGTAAAGGCCTAGTGTTACAGCTTCATAGTGGGATTAGTATCTTCTATCTGTTGAATGGCCCTCTATGTCATTTAGTACACTTTGTCTTTAATGTTATTTTGCATGAAAGGAATATAGCCATGATGACTATTCTTCATTTTATATTTGGCTGCATTTTTGCCCAATATTTTCTTTTTAAATTTTGTGTCTTGTTTTCGGTTTATTTCTTGTGAGTGGCATATGGCTGGATTTATTTGTTTGTCTTTCGGGATGGCATTTGACCTGTCTTTATTTTCATCTATGATGTCCGATCTTATTTTACCTTCTTGTTTAGGTACTATATATTAAAGCCCTTTGTTTTTGACTGACTTTTGTCACATGGACCATGTTTTACTTTGTGTTGATGTCTCACATGAGTACCAAGCTCACAGTACTAAAATTTCAGTGACCGGTATCCAATTTTCTAATTGACTTTAGTGTTCAGTGTTATAAAGGAGACATCTAAATATGTTCAAATTTTGGTTTTTTCATTACAGAAACTCTTCATGTGTCTAGATAATTGTAGAACATTTTTTTCCTTGTAAAACATTTTCAAGTTTTACAAGGATTTATTGTTATATTGGTGTTTTAAACGTCATTTTATTCTGGATTGTGGTTACTCTTTTAAATCTATGCCCAAATTTTATTTTCAGCAATTTTTCTTCAAGTATATATTATTTGTTCTGCTTACTCCCCTGGCCTCTCACTGAAATGCTGTAATCTTACAGTTTGGACTTTGCTCTCTGTTTTCTGGCATCTCCTTTCACATTGCTGTAGCATATATTATTCTATTTACTGCCTTCAGTGAGTATTTTAACTCTTCTAAACACTTTAATACCCCTAGTTCTTTTCTCATCTCTGACAGCTTTCTTTTCTTCTGATTTTACCTCAGTCAGGTGCCTACAATAAATCATTCACAGCCAATATCAACTTCACAACACTAGCAAGTGGTCTGTCAATGAAATACAGAGGTCAAAGTGTCTTAAACTTTATTCTACAGACTTCCACATAATCCATATTGGGTAGGCAAAAGGGAAAAGAAATTAGGTGACTCCCAAAATTTAAACAGTATTTGTAAAAGCTGGATTTGAAGCATCCAGTGTTTATGTCTATCTTTCATCCAATTACATCCATTATAATATTGTTACATGGTCATCCTTTCCATAAAACTTGATCTACCGCTACAGTTTAGGAATGTACCTCTCAGATTTTGAAAGGAAGAAGAAATATTACATTTAGAAATTGTGCTGAGATGGAATCTTGCTTTAGAAACAAGATCATGACAAAGCACTTGGCTTTGTGAACTGTGCCGCATTGGGTATTTCTGAATAGACATTTTTCTGACTTTGACCATATTTTTGAGCAATGCACTGATCCCAGCACTATGTGTCAAACCATTGACCTTTATCTCCAAGCTCTTACTCTATGAAGATTGTAGGATATTATGTACAACTTGTTACTTCAGATTTTAGACAATTATTTGTTTAATGGGAAAGGAATATAGTTTGTTATTTCTTAATGTTGTAAGAGTGAGCATATCATTTTATAAACCACTGAATTCCAAATTTAAAATTTCCTGAACAGCTAGTTAGAAGAATGGTTTATAACAAATGTAACAATGACTCTTTTGAAATGTCTGTTAGTACTAGTCTCTGCATATTTCTAAGAATTCCTTCACTGATAATAGAAGCTGTGAAATTAGAGAAAATCCGAGTATATTAATTACATTGACTACTCCTCATTGTTTTCTACATCTGACTTCTTAAAGCTATTATTTTACTCCAAGGAGTGACTATGCATCCTTCTGTGACTGACCACAGGCATGTGAATAATTGGTCAAGAAAGGAAGAGCAAACTATGTTATATTGTACTACTTTGCTTTTTTTAAAAATGCTTTAAACATGGACTTTTCATAAAGAGTAGAATTCAGGAAGACATGAGTTCTGTAACTGGGCAAATTTTATTGGTTGATTGATTTAGTCACTTTATTTTTAAAAACTGCAGAGGAAAAGTGCATGTTTGGAGCTCAAGAAGATAGATCTGTAGTCACATAATCTCTCATGATTTAAGAAAATAGAAAGTGAACCTATCTGTAGTATATTACAAAAATAATAATATAAGTATTTTTCCTAAGAACCTCAGACTTCTTATAAAAGACATACTTATCCTTGATATGTTACAGTTTTCATGATGACACCTCATAATTTTTATGTTTTGTTTTCTTCAAAGGTGCTTACTTATATGTTCTTTCTGCTTTATAGGATTTATTCTATTATGCAAAGAATGAATATTTGGGGGGGATTAGCAATTATTTTCTCATCAGTGAACAAAAGAAAATATTTGATATTTAGGGTGCAATGGATTCTATGTCCAGCTATGCCATTAACTCTGGAGATTTGGGAGAATTCACTGAACTTCTTTGGATTTTCATATTCATCTGCACAATGAATTACCACTAAGCCCCAGAGACAAGTCACTTCTAGTACAATGATTTTGTGATGTTAGTATGTATTATAAGGCCTTCTAACAGAAATAGTCATTTGAAAAGTTTGTTTTCTCCCTTCCTTTTTCACAGACCACTTTAGCCTTATGGCATATTCTTCTACAGTCTAATTTGCATATTTACAGGCATGCAAATTTCCCCCTATTTTTCCAGAGGTGTTTTGTGACAAAACATCTTTATTTGTTCTTTGTCACCTCTCTCTTTAAAGGTTCCCTAAACTCATTTCATACTGTTCTCCAATCTCAGTTGCATTCAAGCCTTCTGAAATAGCACAGTATGACATCAGGGGACCAGTGTCCCTGTCTTCCTCCTCACTTATCCCTAGGAAAGAGGCTGTGTTATCAACCTTAAAAAGTTACATCAGGTGTCATCAGCATCAAGATGGGAGCAGAGATATACACTGTCTTATAGTACACTGGGTAGGAAGCATCACCTTGTTTTTCAGGTGAAGAAATTGCTAGGAATCGACTTAGAAGGTTAGGAAACAATATGAACACAGCTTGTTAACTCTAGATAATTTTTCTACTCCATGACTTCCTGTGCGGGCAAAGTTACAAATAGGAAGATTACAGTTACAGATAGGAGAGATTAAAATGTAATGTCTTGTCTGTGATCAAAATGAAAGGCCACAAGGCAATGGAATCCAAATCTCTTAATAATCAGGCCACTGATTTCCTGACCACTAGTCTTGGGCATTTCCCAGTAGGATGAAAAATGATAAAACTCAAATATTTAAAAAGTAAATACCATCTGTAAATTTTAGCAAAAATAAACCACTGACTTTCTGTTAAGATAAATAAAAGAATGACATCTTTATGAATAATACACAAAATTAAATTTGTATTTTAATGTGGAAAAACTTTAGGGAGTCATGATCAATAAAATCTATATAGTAATCAGTCACAACAAAATAATAGTACAGGTGAATATAAACTGAATTCATCTGTGAAGATAGATAATCCACAGAGAAAAATAGAGATATATTTTCGTTATCATGTGAAAGACTTTCAGTGGTATGTGAGAATGTCGTCTTCTTATCGGAATCAACTGAAGGAATGTACTTTTGTATGAATGTGAGGTTTTGAATGACAGGTGAATTTCAAAAATAACCGACAATTTGTTATGAACAAATCAATATTGTACAATCATAGCATTCATATATCACAACTTCGTATTCCTGTATATTTTGTATTTTTTGAAAGCATTTTAAATAAAATATATTAACAATATTAACTGAAATATATGAAAATGTTTATTTGAGTATGAAGTCTCTATGGAAAACCAAATACTGAGGGAGCCAAACACAAATGATTTTTAATTTTTTTTTCTGATAACATAGGTTGCTCTCAACTGCTATTGTGTACATAAACCTTAAATGAAAAGAAAATAGAGAAAACAAACAATTCTATAAGATGGTTCAATGTGGGAGCTGGGGGAGGAGGTAGGAACAATAGGAAAGAGAAGAAACAGCTTGGTTTTCTGTCACCTGGGATTGTTTGGGCTTGGTTTACAGTGATGAAATCAAACCAATCCAAATCAAGTATACCAATGAGCCCTACTCTATGAGCTCCAGAAACTACCAGCCCTAAGGTGAAAGGCAGGGGATGCATGCATGAATATTGAATATATATGCATACATGCATACACATATGTATATGATTGGTCCCAGAAAGAACCCTTTCAATGATTTTGGAATTAGAGTTCTTTAAAAGTGAATAGTAAATCATCAAGCAAAGTGACAACAGCAAAGAACACTAGATTAAATATGAAAATCTAGTTTTGAGACCAACTCTGGCACATATAACTAAAAAAACAGGGAATAGAGAATCACATAACCATGGAGAGCCCTTGTCTTCCTTTCACATAAGGAAACATGTTTCCCTATGCCAAAAAGAGCTGGTTAGATTAGATAAGACTATATGGTATTTAGGACCTTTCTGTTTCTAACGACTGTTATTCTGCGATCATGCAATCAGTCTTTTGCTCTGTTTCTGATTATGTAATTCCTGTTACCCTGTATTTTTGTCAAGTAGATGGCTTAAATGGGGAAATATCAGGCCATCTGAAATGGGTGACTGACAAAGCTTTTTCTAACGGTACCATTCTTTCTCGTGTATTACATGTCTCTATGAATAAAGGAAATAAAGGAAAAGGAAAATAAAGGAAATAAATCCACAGTCTATAATTTTCATGGCAATCACTTATTTTGGCTAGATGCATCTCCTTGAGTGTTAAGGGGTGGGGAGAGAAGCAAAGAGCAAGTTTTAAACATGTTAAAGATTTGGTCCACCCATCACATCTGCCCCTAATTAATTGAGTGATCATGGGAAAGTTTTTAACCACTGTGACTCTCCATCTTCTTATCTATAAATTTTAGAAAATAATAGCACCTACCTCATGATGTTGTTAGAGAACAACAAGAGAAGCAAATGAGATTATGCTCTTACTGCATTTAACCTAAATTCAACCCACGGTGCCTCAGAAATGTTCATTATTAACATTATGAAGCTCTTAATAAATCACTGTCTTCCATCAGAGTAATCACAGGAGTAGGAGTAGAAACAATATTTTTGTTTGATGTTCTCATAAGCATATGCTCCTGTATAGGCATTTTGTAGCTCTGCTTGAAAGCTCAAAGAAAAGAGGGTGACTGTGGAACATTGCAAATACAATGCTGTGAAATGATGCAGTCTGTTTTATGAGAGCTGATATTTTAAATGCCTTTACTGTTTGTAAGGTGATGATATTTTCTTTTCAAAGCCTTAAACACATATCTGAGCATGCTACATTTGTTTGCAGTGACTGTTGGCCCTAATAAGCCTGCGAGTGGACTTGCAGAAGACAGTGCTGCACAGAGCGAGGGCGTGTCAGACCTCCAGGAGGTGGTGTCCTTGAAGGAGCGGATGGCGAGGTACCAGGCAGCTGTTTCCAGGGGTGACTGCCGCAGCTTCTCTGCCAATGTAAGCTGCTCCTGGTAGTTTTGCATTAGCCAGTGTGCTTTTTGTCTGCCCTTCGCACACTCTCCTTACACTGCAGTGCAAGAATACCACTGGGCAGTGGGATAAATCAGAGAAAGCACAGACACAGTGTGAATCAAAGTCAAGGATGTGAAATGAAGCTTCAGTGCTGCTACTTACTAGCTGTGTGAATTTGGGCTACTATCTTAACTACTCTCTGAGCTTCAGTTTCCTTAACTGAAAAATGGGAATAGCCATCTACCACAGAGCGTCTTAGAGAGAAGTCAAAGAGATAATTTACATGTAAGCCATAAGGCAGAGTATAAATGTGTTATTATTACCATCATTATCATTTAACCTATAGCTATTCTCCTCAGGAAGGTTGGGAATTAATTTCAAATTTTAATAATGTGGGTCTGCATGCCGCCCTCCTTGGTCTCATGTATAGTTCATTTAAATTCACTGGCAGTATAATTTTTTTTTTGCTTTTCTCATTTCTCTGTATGCACTAAATCCATTAGGAGTAGCTTAATCAACATAGAAATGAGGGAGATTAGCAATGTAGGCACTCTGCTAAACCAATTATGATTATAGGAAACAGCAGGATTCAGTAGGACCACCAATTTTAGAGCCAAAGCATAATAAAGTCATATTCAAAAGAATTTGTTGGGTTCTATCATCTGTGGCCTTCAATCCACAGGGTTTGATGAGTCATTTTATTAGTAGCAGCTTTATAGCTTAATGGAATATAAGGATACTCTTTATAATTATAATCTCCAAATTAGCAAAGTTGTTCATTTAACCAAAAAAAGAGAAGAATAGCCGAGAAGGGTGGCATTCTAAAATAGCTACTCTTAACATTCTTCTTTACAAATTATTTAGAGACAAGGCTGACTGTGCCAAACTCATTAACAATATTGTAATTCTAAATGACATTTAAGTTTTTACATAGTCATTAAAATCCATTTTAGATGCAGCATGGATTTTGAATGAATGTACAGAAATCACAGAAGTAGCTAGATCTCTTCCAAAATAAATAGTATCATTCCAGTGCCTCCTGCCAGTCTTCTTACATAGCACCCCCTGCTGGATCATTGGGGAACTTTACTACAAATTAGTGTTCTAAACTGGAGAAAGATTCTTGGGGAAACAAACTGATTTTGAAAGTACCTGGTGAGAGAGGTGTTATTGAGCAAACATTTTTTTTATTTAGGAAGATGTTCATCTTTACAGGCACTAGGAGAATACACCATACTGTGCTAAAAAAGAGAATATTTAAATCGTGCACTGGGAAAACTAAATTACCCCACTATTTAATACAAAAACAAAAAAATGTTAATGCTATTATGAAGGTACCCCACATATAAAATATTTAATAATCCTTCTCTTCTCTGCTCATTTACAGTCAAAAACAAACCAAGGGGGAGAGATTTATGGGCCATGATGTATTAGTGACAAAGCCAGGATAAATTCCTGGTCTCTGGACTCCTGTGCTCTTTTAACTGTACTCAACTGCCTCCACTCATACAAGAAAGCATCGGTGGCCCAACAAATGCCCTATTATTTAGTTTGGCCCTAAGTTAATATGGGCAGGGGGAGAGCACATATATTATCTCAGAGAAATCCTGGTAAATGTCTAAGGAAAACAAAATTACTACCTTACTGTCTTCTCTGGTCAGATGCATCCAATGTTTCTTCAGTTAACAAATCAGGGAGGGGTGCCTGGGGGGCTCAGTTGGTTAAGTATCAGACTCTTCATTTCAGCTCAGATCATGATCTCAGGGTCGTGGGATCAAGCCCCGTATCAGGCTCTGCACTGGGCATGGAGCCCGCTTAAGAGTCACTCTCTCCCCCTCTTCCTCTGCCCCTCCCCCTACTCTCTGTCAAAAAAAAAAAATCATGGAAACTGCCTTTAACATTTCTGTCTACACAAATAATCCAAGTTATTTTATGTGCATAATCTGAAAGTCTCTGATTTGGCCCCAGACTGAATCCATTATATTTCAGTCACATTGAGATCAGTTTCTGATGATCCTAGCCTCAGCCAGATGGCATTCGGTTGAACCTAAATAAAAGTCAGGCCCGTGGAAAGGCAATGGTGTGCAGAAGCACACTAGAAGAGAAGGGGGAGGTAACATTTGCTAAGCAATGAATTAAAATGCCAGATTCTGTGCTGTGCAGTTTTACTTCCCTTATCTTTTTTAAGCACTCACAAGAATATATGTGGAAAATCTATTGTTTTCCCAGTTTATAAGAAATAAAACCGAGGTTCACAAACTCTCGTCTAAGGTTTTAAGTGTCAGAACTAGGATTAGAATTATATTTGTCCAATTCCCAAAATTATATTATTTCTACTATGCCCTAGAACCCAAGGTCAGTTCTTTGTAAAGAAAATAGATGATTGTATAATGTATTAGCCTAGGTAAGTGTTAGGTAGCTAAATTACCTTATTATTAAAATAACTTCATATTAAGTAGGTTCTGTGTTAGGTATTTAAATCAATTTGTCAATAAACTGGCTTAATTATTATGGGCATACCCATTAGATTCCAAATCTTATTTCTGAGTCCAAGAATAAGAAACATTGAATAAGGATAAACATAATGTTTATGTTATGTTTAATGTTTAATACAAAGCAATCTAAGTTATGTGGTCATTTACAATAACATGGGTCAGTTGAAACGTATAGTACATGGGGCTAAACAAGGCAAAGTCACAGGTAGGCTTTCCACCTGAGCAAGGAAACCACTCCAACTGGTGACCACAGACCGTTCCTTGAGCAAGTCCTGCCATCTCACGTATGTAAACCTCCATTTACAAGCTGAGCTGAATATAGAAACCACATCACCACCAGTGAACTACAGCTCAAAGACTTCCTCACTTAGGTGGGTGAGTGGCAGCAATAGTGTATACACATATATAGTACTACTGGTAAAAATAACCAACTATATGCATTTTTTGCATGTGTAACATGGTCTGATTCCAAAGTACAATGCTAAAGGAAAGGAATGGGTATATTTGGTTTTTTAATCCATTTGGTAGATGAGAAGCAACATGTTCAGTATCAGAACTGATATTTTTGTGAAAATGCACTTAATAGGAAAGTATTCAGTCATTAGCATAATTACTGAGGCTTATTAGATTAATTTGCACATAGTTTTGGCAATGTTTATAGTTGTTGGAAAGAGTGGGATTTTTCTTAACAATAATTGCCTTAATTTCCATAATTTAATACTCCTATATTATCTATGTCTGATCAAGGAAGGCCATTTATGTACATTAAATGGCAAGGGGGGAGGTACAAGAAATATTGTGGCCTTAGTTCACCCTTTCCCTTCCTTATCTTAAATTTCAAAATAGATGCCATGCTTTCTAATAACCTTAACATGTATCAAATGGCAGTAACTGATCAGGATTTACATTTGAAGTTTGTTGCAGAATTTGATAGACATAAAACATAAAACATAGAAGTATATATTCTTATCGCTTCTTCCCATACAGCAAATACATGTTTTATTAAATATTGGAGAGTTCCCAGAATTAGGAAAAGGTTATGAACTTGCTAGAGCAGCCACTTGAATTTGCTAGTAATTCAGATAATCCTGAGTATTGATTCATTCTCCACTATTTTGGAAAATGGGAAACCCCAAGATAATAGTTGTATTTTTAGTATCAGTTCGAGAAACTACATATTGGGGTAGAGATTCCAGGATCCCAGGAGTCCACAGTCCATGTTATGGGAACCCCAGCTCAGAGGTATACAGTTACTTTCAGGTCTCAAGCTTCAAGGTTATGTCAGGAGACCTCCTGTGGTGTGAAGCCTTGCTGAATCTCTTCTCAGTTTTAAGGGGACCTCCAAGCTTCCTGGAAGAGGGCGGGTTGGCATGGGGCCTATTTGCTTGCGAGTTATCATCCAATTTGGGTTTGAGTGCCTGCTATGCTGAGGAGTGTGTTGATTCATCAAAACCAAAGCCCTTAAGTTACTACACTTCCCACAGGGGCGTGAGATCTGACAAGGCTCCTTAGTGTTTTCAAGTTGCTCCAAATAATGCCTATTGAATTAGCCTTTCTGTTCTGCAAAATGCCAGTGAAAGCCTAGAATTTTTCTAACGTTAAGCCCTCTGGTTCTCACACAACAATGCTAAAAGCTGAGTCCTGGGGTATGCCAATCCTGGAGGAGTTGTTTTTCTGCCTGTCCTTTAGTACTAGTGATTAAGACAAACAGCAGTCATTAAAACAGACAGGGGTTCAAATTTCAGCTCCTACACACACCCCAGCTATGAGAACTTAACAAGTTGCCTTACTTCCTCAAATACCAGTTTCCTCATTTTAAAATGAGGCTAAATGTCCATATCTCACAGGAGTTGGAGAAACATCAAATGACAAGATAAATGTAAACACATAGAAATCACTCAGCACTAATATTAAGTAGTTGTTGTTATTACTGATATTGACATTTTTGCACAAGAGAGGATTATTTTGTTCATCTTTAGTGATTTAAATACATTATGGAAGGAGTCAGATGTTTTAAATATTCTTAATAATGTGTTGCCTATGTAGACATTTGAAATTTTAATGACAACCTTGCTCTTGTCATTAAAATCGAATCCATTATTCTCATTTCTATGAGTTTGTGTATTATTAGAGAAATACATTCTACAGGTTTAATCTCTAGGTATCAAAATCTATCTGCGATAAGGAGAATTAACTCAATATTTTGAAGTTCCCTCTGACTTTATATCAAAAGACTGATAAATGAGAAAACAACGTGGAGAGATTATTTTTATTAAGGTTTTCTATAAGGCCTGCTGAAATAATTGTGTATGTTCATATTTTTTAATATACCACTCATCAAAAATTGTCAACTATAAAAAATAATAGCTTGCAAATCCCATCTTGAGCAGATATGAAGCTGAATCTTCCTTTTTCTTAAACCGCCTTAGATGATGGAGGAATCTGGAATGTGCACCGTGCCTGGTGGTTTGGCCAGAGTGAAGAAACAATTTGAGAAAGACAAAATTGCTTCTTCTTGTAAAACCTTGTCTCAGTACCAATACCAGCACCAGAACAGATCTGAGCAGGTAATACTCCGACAGGTAATGGATAAATCACGTAGGGTTGAAGTCCTCTCCTTTCAGGGCCAATGTAGAAAGCCCCCTCTTCGGTGGCACATTTATTTTCATTACTCATTAACAAATATTGTAATTTTAAAAATGCTTTAGAAAATCATCTTTAAAGCATACCTCTGTATTGATTTACTTACTTGGAGCATTTTGTCATATTTCTAGGGAACCAGGCTAGAATATTTTTCTTCTCAGCTTCTAATGTTTCAAATATAAATGAAAATTAAATAGCCTGGGTTAGTCAACAGGTAAATAGAAATGTTGAGAGCAACGTTTATATTGAGCCTCTGCTTCTTGGTTATAATTCATGATAAACTATCTGCTGGTTGTTTGCACAGATTAAATTTGAAGCATTATTTAGCTGATTATTGTGGCAAATTTTATGTTTTCTTTAAAATCATCAAGAATTGAGTAGTAGAACCCAGCTGTTATATAAAACTGCATAATGCAACTTCTGCATTTTATCTGGTATAAAAGATTTTTTTCCCCATTTCATTCCTCCATTATCATATATCACCAAATATTGTCATGGGTTATGATGATTTTTGAATGTGAGAATCCCAGTAATAAAACCATTAGACTTAGCTCAGCACTTTGAAAAATAGCAATTGCACTGTAAACAGCTGTATTTAGGTCCATGTTTTCCATGAGGAATAGAGTTAACAGGGGTACTTATAAAATTTTGTTGTGGAAGATAAAAAGTTGTGTTTTGTTTGTTTATTTGTTTGTTTGTTTTAAGAAAAATCCCTAAGATATTTGGAGTTACCTACATTTTCAAAATGAAGGCAGTTGTGTGTGTATGGTATGTGTGGGGGAGAGGGTGGAAGAAGTAGGGGGAAATATATCAATAGAATGATTAAAAATCTGATATGTGAAATAGTATTTGTTTTCTTTTTCTGGCTTTGTCTGAAAAGTTAAAAATGTGCTATCTAAATAGCTCAATAAATTTATGGTACTATTTATTTTAACTTTGCCTAACGGAAACAAAATGTAAATAAGAAATTAAGATTGGATACACTTGTGGTCTAATATATAGGTATTGCAATATAGGAGTCTTTAAGTGAGTCAATTGTGTGTTTACTTGAAACTGATCAGCTATACAGCATGTAGTTAGTTATCATTAATAACTTAAGTAACAAATTCCACATAGAAATGTATTATGTATGTGTCTTTTATTATGCAGGGAAACATTGTGATCTAGTATAAGGGCAATGGGACTTACCGATCTTAGTTTAGAGGCCACCCGACCAGCTGAGTGACACAGACCTAGGGCCACCGTCATGGCACATGGCCCTGGGTAATCACTCAGGGACTCATTCTCAGAAGGCCCCTGCACTTAGCTTAATGCTCTTCTGTCATCATCTTGAAATTCTTAATAATTTTTGAACAAGGGACCCAATTCTGGCATTCTCATTTTGCACCAGGTCTGGCAAATTATGTAGTCAGTGCTACACAGATGAAATTCATCACCCCTCAACTCTCAGTTTCTGATCAATTAAGATGGGCTACTGATGAGTGATTTGTCCATCTCATGAGGTTACTGTGGACATCTCATATGACAAAGAGTAGCTTCCCTGAAAGTATTTCATTATCCACTAAACTTTAAATCAGATTAAAGTTTGTTTTAATCAGATTAAATATTAAAAAACCTTAATATTGCAGGAGACGCAAAACCCAACCCAAAGTGGCTTAAACCAAAAGGAACATCATGGATTCACAAAAATACAGTCTTGTGGGAGGGAGATTTGGTGTCAGCTCCAGCAGGGTACTACAGCAGCTGGCTTGCACCAACTGTCTGGTTATTAAATATTTAGGAATGGTGCAAACCTGATGACGTCATCATGTAAATAGCTTGAAATCAGCCATAGTGAGAATATTTGTACTAGAGAAATTGGCAAATACAACAAATTAGGGATAGTCTTTCATTCTCTCTTCCTTCTTTTCTCTTTGTTTTTCCTGAGAACCCATTGTTCAGTATGTATTTCCTTACCATTAATGTAAGGGCCCAACGTATGTCCATAGCATAGTAGCTAAGAGAGCAGAAACTGGAGCCAGATCACTTAGGTCCAAATCCCTACTCCTTCATCTATTAGTTGTGTGACATTAGGCAAGTTCCTTAATTATAATGTAAAGATTATAAATTTACTCACCTCATAAGTTTGTTAAGAGGATTAAATGAATTATATTTGTAAAGTGTTTAAGACCATGCCTGGTCCACTGTAAGCACTACACAGTATTTGTTTTTTAAAAAAAAAACAGTATCACCTTGATCATATTTCTTTTTTTTTTTTTTTACCTCACTTCCTCTAAAGTTAGCCTCATTCTCATTCAGGTTTCCCTCAGATAGTAGTAAAAAAGATACAGAGAAAAAGGGAGATCCTTCTCCCAGAAGTTTCAGGAACAAGCCTTATTGCATCTAATTGGTTGTAAATGAACACTCATGCTTTTCCTAGAACTAATTGCCACAGCCAGGGATGGTGATTGGCTGAAGCCTCTGTACCTGTTTACCTAAATGGAAGTTCTTAGCATTCAGTTATCAAGGGAGAATACGTGGATACTGGGTAAAAGCAAAACCAAACAGCAGCAACATATAAATGTTTTATGGATATATAGACACACACACACACACACACACACACACACACACCCCTGCTAAGAGCTCCTTGCAAATGTAATCTATTATTATAAACTGTAGTCCTGGATGTAGTACATGAAATATTAATGCATGTGAGTGTAATAAAAGACATGCACTAGAAGGCTGAATATCTGCAGGACTCTGGGCCTGTTGTGACCTCTCTGAACTTCAGTTTCATTATCTACTTTTAGACATGCTAATTATCCCCAATAATTCCATAAGGAATGACTAAACCTAGATTATAATGCTATGTAATATAAATAACATAAAGGAAAATTGTTAGAATAAATGGGTAAATCTCGGGGCACCTGGGTGGCTCAGTCAGTTAAGCGTCCAACTTCGGCTCAGGTCATGATCTCCTGGTTTATGGGTTCAAGCCCCGTGTTGGTCTCTGTGCTGACAGCAGCTCACAGCCTGGAGCCTGTCTTCAGATTCTGTATCTCCCTCTCTCTCTGACCCTCCCCTGCTCGCTCTGTCTCTCTCTGTCTCTCAAAAATAAATAAAAATTAAAAAAAAATTTTTTTAAAGCTTAAAAAATTTTAAAAAATGAGCAAATCTCTTTTATTGAAATGTATGCAAGTCTGTGGGAAGATGAAAGAAAAAAGTCATCCGTATCTCAGAAAATGAAATAATTTATAATCCTTATTAGAAATTTGAGATACATGTCAATTTTGGTTAGAGAGAGGAAAATGTAGAAAAATCATGTCTTAGGGGTGCCTGGGTGGCCCAGTTCGTTAAGTGTCTGGCCCAGCCGCTCAGGTCATGATCTCGTGGTTCGTGAGTTTGAGCCCCATGTTGGGCTCTGTGCTGACAGCTCAGAGCCCGGAGCCTGTTTCAGATTCTGTCTCTCTCTCTCTCTCTTTCTCTCTCTCTCTCTCTGTCCCTCCCCCACTTGTACTCTCTCTCTCTCAAAAATAAATAAACATTAAAAAAGTTTTTAAAAAAAGAAGAAAAATCATGTCTTAGATATTCACTTGAACTTTTTTCTTTAACGTTTATTTATTTTTTAGAGACAGAGAGACAGAGTGTGAGTAGGGGAGGGGCAGAGAGATAGGGAGAAACAGAATCTGAAGCAGGCTTCAGGCTCTGAGCTGTCAGCACAGAGCCCGTTGTGGGGTTTAAACTCAGGAACCACAAGATCATGACCTGAGCTGAAGTCACCCGCTTAACCAGCTGAGCCACCCAGGCGCCCCTTCTCTTGAACTTTTAAAGCTATCAAATGCATTCTAAAACTTGCTTTTCTTATCAGCAGGGATGGAGGACATTTACAGGTAGAGGCAGATTGTTATTTAATTCTGTTTTAACTAAGCTGTTGTCCACCCCGATGGTGTTTTCAGTCTTTGCTTATTGAAAGTACTTGAGATTTATCTCTCTGCTAAATCTGCCCCTGGCAAAAAAAAAAAAAAAAAAATTGTTAGTATGTAAAAATTAATATTAATTTGAAAATTAAGTTTAATTAGAGTTAAAAGAAAAAACATTTGTTTTGGATTTCTGACAGTATTTAATGTCACAATTAGTAATCTTATAAGGTATAATAATTAAGTTCAATCTGCCTCTTTCCTTTCTAATGTACTGAAAGTCAGATGTTTCAGGGTAATTAGTTATTTGGTAACTATTTATCTGAGAATCAGCAAAGGGGCTAAACAAGTTTAGAAAATTAAAGTGTCTCTCAGGTTAAAGATCCCTTCTGTCTGCTGATTGATCAGACTATTTTATCAGACTACCCTTTATTCAATAGGGGTTCTGTTGGTGTCTGGGGGGCTCAGACTTTGGCTGAGGTCACGATCTCACTGTTGGTGAGTTCGAGCCCCACATCGGGCTCTGTGCTGACCGCTCAGAGCCTGGAGCCTTCTTTGGATTCTGTGTCTCCCTCTCTCTCTGCCCCTCTCCCGCTCATTCATTCATTCATTCATTCTCTCTCTCTCTCTCTCTCTCTCTGTCTCTCACAAAAGTAAATAAACATTTAAAAAAATTTAAATGGGGTCTGAAACAGAAATAAAGGAGGTATGAAATATAGGAACATTCATTTCTGCCAGACATTTAAAATTTGAGATAATGTCATATTTATATATGCTAGACTTGTCATACTTCATGGTGCTACCTGTTTAAATTAGCAGCATCACTGCTAGCCTGTGGAGTATCCTTATGTAACTTAGAAAAAAGAGCCACTCTGGACAATCAGATCCCCTCGGTGAGGGAAGCCTGGGAAGAGGGTTCAGCTTCTTAAAAGAATGTGTTGGGGAAACTTTATTTAATCCATTCCCATATTCTTAAAAGGGTACCTTGAAATATGCTGGAGAAGGTATTAGAATAAATGTGTTTCTGATGTGAAACTGCCATTATCTCTTTTCTGAGTTCCTCTTCACTTGCCCATTCTGCGGTTTCTGTCTTTTCAGGACTTTCTTTTTCTTCCTTTGTTCCTTTTTTAACAGCATATTGAGATATAATTTGCATACCATAAAATTCATCCATTTCAAGTATACAATTCAATGGCTATTTAGTATATCTACAAAGCTGTGCGTTATCAAGGCAGTCTAATTTTACAACGGTCCCATTCCCCCCCCCCCAATAAACCTTGGACCTATTAGCAATCTAAGACATCCCTTTTTGTGACATATTTTCACACTCAGGGTTTGACCTTCATCTTCTCATATGAATTTATTCTTTGTTTTCTTTCCCCAATACTTAGGCAGTACTGAGTGACTCTGTGGTTATTAATTACTTTAAAGTCCTGGAAACCTTTACTTTTCCGGGGTTGCTTGGTTTGGTTTTGTTTTGTTTTCTAAGTGGCTTAAGTAGGAAAGAGCAGATGGCGCTCCAAAAATTTTGGAAGTAATCAGTGCAATCCAGTGCTTAGGTAATTGCTTTTATGTGAAAATGGTTACACTAAATCCATGTCAAGAGTGTGCAGAATTCCTGACCTTTGCTCCCTGCAGCCAAGTTTCATGTGGACAAGAGGAAGCTGCAAGACAGTATGTGTCTTTCTGCATGTATCGGCTGTTTCAAATACCCTAACGTAAACATTAGCAGTCGGTAAAATTATGTGGATTTGGAACAATCCCTAGACAATTTTAGGTTGACAGAAAACATTTTTGACAGCTTGTGACAGATATAATCTGATATCTGTGTGTTTTAGACTCTTTAAAGGTGACCCATAATTATTTTCTAGCAGACTAAACATATTTTTTATCAGCAAAATGTCCACATTGCGAAGCATTTCTCATATAAGTGCTTTAAACCTACCTTTAGCTTTCTGCCATGTAATAATTTTTCAAGGTCATAGATTTATATGAACTGTGACAACCTAACCTAGATCTCTCTCAACACATAAGGTTGTGATCAAAAGCATGTTTTATATTGTCTTTTAAGTGGGTATACTATTTTTTTAAATGACTATTATAACTTAAAATAACCTCACTTCTACTGAGGAAGCTTGGGTAATGCATCAGTCTGCTGGTTCTAGAGCCAGACAGCCCACCTTACAATCCTCAGAGTTAGCCGTCTGACCTCTTCTATAAAATGAGGATGAACTAACAGATGTGTTTTAAGAATAAAATAAGATGGTCCTTGTAAAACTCCTCCTAAAATGTCTGGCATATATGAATCGTTCAATAAACATCAGCTATTATCATCAGCAGTATTGCCACTGAAGCCCAGAAAGCATAATCAAGTGGTAATTATTCTCAAAGGAGAATATGATTCGTAAACATTTTATGTACTTGTAAAGAGACAAAGGAGAATGACATTGTTCTATGCCTCCCACCTCACACACCTCAGGTTTTTTTTTGTTTTTTGTTTTTTGTTTTTTTCAGTTATTTGGCCCTTGGAGACAGAATCATTTCCGAGGAGCTCATTAAGTAATTAAAGATTAGTTTAAAATTAACATCCCTCTGAATGCTTTGGGCATATGTTGCTCTGGAATAGTCATAACTTTAGTGCATATATAAAAAGACTGTAATAGCAGGTCTCCTTTTGAGGAAAATGTGCTTAACCCCGACTCTAGGAAATGACAAGAGGAGGGAGATGTCTAGGAGAACCAAGGAGAGGAAAATGTGTAGAGCGTACGTTGCAGAGGTTTACTGCAGCCTGGGTTGCCATTATGCATAAAGCGTGTGTTTCAAGTGGGAGCAAATGAAGAACATAGCATTTGCTTTTGCAGACTGCTTTATTCACAGTATTGTGACACGATGTACTGAGAGGAAAATATAATTAATATATGAATTGAAACAGGAAAGACAGAAAAAAGACTATCCTGCTTGAATAAATGAGGAAAGGAGAAAGAGTGGGGGCTGTGTTGAGTTTTTCTGTTTCCACGAGGGCTGTGATTTCTCAGCTTGTTCTAGCTAATGTGTGAAAGGGAGAGGAAAATATTGGGAAGTGGTGGAGCCTACTTTGTGACATTTTCTTGTGTGTTTGAAACAATGAAGGTAAAAGACACTCCTCCAGTTATCTGAATGAAGTATAGCAAGTAGGTTTTTTTCAAGATACAATGCTAAGATCTACAAATACTAAGAAACAAGGGCCCCTATTTGCCAGAAAACTGTTTCTTTCCCTTTGACATCAGCCAGAGAATCATCCTGACCTTTCTCTGACCTTTCTCCAAATAGGCCAACCAACACACATAAATTTCCCACAGGCCACACCATTCAAACTATCTTCTACAACTCACAACTCTTAGGGCCTAGTGCTGAGTGAGCTTTGATAATGAAAAGAACACAATGAGATTAATTTTTGAATGCTGACTCAGAACCAGAAGACCAAGTGTTTGCTAAATACAGCAAACAATAAAATAATGGCCTCAACCAAGTGAGGTCTGTCACCCACTAGCAGCCAGACCTGCACAAGCTGGTTTATGCAGAATTCAGTTCACTGGAGTTATTTGTTAACCAAAACATCCCAGTTCTTGATACCAAACCAGCTTTGCTCTATACTAATTACTCAGTTTCCTTTTCAATTCAGCAAGAAGTGGAAATTCAATCTCTGATCCAAATTCAAACTCTGTGGGTTTGAAGATGCATACTTCATAAACTGATTTTTTTACCTCTACTTTTGCATTTAAAACTGTTATGCTCATGATTGCCCATTTTATTGCTGCTTTTCACACCTGTGCCCTGGCCACTGCTCCCTTGCCACCTTGCCACTGGTGACCTTCCTGCTAACTCAATCTCCATCTGCGTCTCTTCTCATCCTATCCATGTCTTGGGGGAATCCCATACTTTTTTCTGCAGAAATCAAATAAAAAAGAATTATATTTTGTAAAAAAAAAAAAAGTCCTTGCTCAAGTTGCAAAGTAAATTAACTGCAGCGAGTGCCCCTTGCACCAATTCTAATGAAAACAAAAGCAAAAACACAAACTAAACTCCAGAAGAATTTGTATTTCTCAGGATGAAAGAATGAAAGGCTTTTCCTACTGGCCCCAACAAACCCTGCTTCCATAAGGCCTGCAGGAGCCTGGCTTGTCTAGAAGTGCATCCCACACTCCTTATGAAGCCCCTACTACATGCTTCTACCCCCGGCTTCCCTGTTTGCGGGTGCAGGAGTGTAGTGGTGGTGGGTTTCAATGAGTCCTCTGTCTACTGGTTCCTACGTCACCCAGAACCTAAAGCGGGGCATCTTTTCAGAGACCTGGACTCCCTTCCTCCTACCTCTTCTCTGACGAGATAAAGACTTAGGATCATATCATTCTATCCATGAGGCTGGGACATGGAACCTCTGAGGGAACTCAGGTCACCTAAGTCACCTCGGTAAGGTGAGTACACTGGAACCCCCCAGGCAGCCCAGGCAATTCTGATTAAATTGTTCTGGTGTATGGAATCAGGGAATGGTATAGTTCTAAAGGTGGGGTCTTTTTTAAGCTTATTTATTTATTTTGAGAGACAGCACGAGGAGGGGCAGGCAGAGAGGGAGAGAGAGAATCCCAAGCAGGCTCCGCACTGTCAGCACAGAGGCTGATGTGGGGCACAAACTCATAAACTGTGAGATGGTCACTTGAGCTGAAAGCAAGAGTCAGACGCTTAACTGACTGAGACACCCAGGTACCCCTCCAGGTGAATCTGGTGTGCAGCGGTGAACACAGCAGTAAGCCTGGGCCGGGATTGGTTATCCCAGAGATGACCACTCCCCTCTCTGTTTCTCACCGGAGGCCTCTTCTCTGCCTATCTCACTCTTTTGCAGTCTGATAGCAGGGCCTCCTGTTTATACTGACATTTCTCTTGAGATGCCTATATTGTCAGTCAGAGAACAGAATAGGGACTGTGGAGACAGAGAAAGCAAGGGCTTAAGGAAATCATGGTGAATACAATAAATATCAGTCAGCCAAACAACCAATCTCCTGGTACCACCAAGTCCCGTTAGCTCCTTCATTAATGCCAGACAATATTGAAATGCTGTTATTTGTGTATTTATAAAGATATATTTGAATATTAAAAATAACTAAAGTAATTTAATGATATAAATGAACTATGGAAAGATACATCAAAACTCTTAAAATAAACCAATCAGAGCAATCTGAAAACTCTGCTGATCTATAAAAAATAAAAGAACAAAGATAATCTAAAAACCGAATGAATTTATTAGCTTAGGCCACACTAAGGCACCAATAATTAATTAAAACAGATTTAACTCATTATTGTAATTTTTGTCTGAAAATTTTAATTTTATAGGATTATACAATCTGTATACCTAATGTCTCTTGAGTTTGTACCTTTGATATTTCTATACAAATGTTATTTTCTGAAAGACACAGGATTTAATTACAAAGTGATAAACTTTATTAAATAACTTAGTGAACCTACTCAATTTGGCTCTTTATATAACTAAACCAATGTACGTTCTTTCTCAAAGACATAAGGAGTGCCCGTAGAGTACAGTAAGACTATTGTCTGTGATCTACTGACATCAGTCGCATTACTTTGGAGCCACACACTATAACTCTCGACCTCTGCTGTCCCCAAATGAAGCTGAAGGCAATTGCTAACTGTGCTGAGGCGTGACCATAAAGTCTTAGTCATAGTCCCTTCGCAACTTCCAATTTCAGCCTCTTTCTGCAGAATCTGTTGGTATATGTGTTCTCCTGCTAGCGCAGGGAGGGATTTGCTTCTCCCTCCCCTGTGGCAGCATTGCAGGGCACGGCAGTGCATCATCATAAAGGGAAGCTCCTTCTAATCCCACACCATGAAGACATTGGCAAAATGTTTGCCTGGGTCCTTTGTGGGATCTGTCTTCTTGGTGAAATAGTGCATCTGTCCAGTGCATGCATTCAGCCTGGGTTCCTTTGCTACACTGTTAATAACTAAATGAACTAATCTGCCTGGAGACTTGGAGGGGTTTAGGAATTTTATCATATGGAGGGTGCCCTGGCGCTACTTCTCAGGCTGTCAGAGCCTCAGTGGGGAGTAAAAAAACCCATAAGTAAGACTGAGTTGCAAGCACAGAGTCATGTGCTTGCAAAAAATCCTGACTTGGTTGCTTTTCTTTCTATGATTCATCTTACTCGGTCTCCAAAATAGAATTTGTAGGAGCACTGTTCACCCCAATTATTGGAGTACCATTTCCACAGCTCCTCTTCTTCTTAATCGTTCTGTGGGTTTTCTGTTTCTATAAACCTATTTGTTCTTATAGAACCTATTTTCAGTTTCATTTGCAGAAGACAAGTGCACTTACAGATACACCCTTCACTCCTTTCAAGTAAAATGAATTGGGATTGCTTTAGGGAAAAGGAGTGGTATTGTTCATATCTCAGGGTCCAGGGTTGTTGAGGGAGGGTCACCTGGACTCTTGCCCACAAAACGCAAGATCACAGCCCAGAGTTTCATGTTCCCAGTGATCCCCAAAAGTATCTGATGTTGATGAAGATGTAAAACACAGACATGTTGACACAGAGGAATTTTATGTTGTCTTGTATGGGAGGTGGTAGACAGGGAGGGAAGGCTGGAAGAGGAAATGCAGTTATGCGGCCCCTCCTTCAATTTGAAGTCATATTAGTTTAAAAATAGAAATGCACTCTTTGTATAATTACACTTAACAGAATTCTCAAATATAGAAACAATACGTTATACTAGTTAACTTTGCTTTATTTTTAAATTGTTAGAATGGCAAACTACAGAATTCTAGGTTCATAGAGTTTGCTGTTTTTTGAGGAGCAAGGAAAATTATAACAAAAGAAATCTTTAACATTAAAGAACCATTGTGCTTGTAGAACTTAGTAGAAGCTGCTAAATGTTTTTTCCACATAGTTACTTTTATGTAAAAGGGTGCTTTCTGTAAGCACTTGGCATAAGGTATTATTAGCTCTTTCTACTTCTTCTGGGTCTAATATTTCTCAAAATAAACCCATCCTCATGAATCTTGGAAAATGATTGGATTGAGTCAAGCTTATCTATTCTTTTGCCTGTTCATTTATTAGTTTGAATAATTACAAATTATCATAGCCCTCCCAAAACTGGGAAAAATACAAGCCTGAGAAAAGGAAGAGACGTTAAAACATTCTGTTCTCAGTGCCACACTCTTACAGAGGTACTATCTGGGATACTGCTTGGGCAATTTACTTTTTCCAGCTTCTATGCAGATCTCAAGATCACAGCACATGGAGTAAGATTACATCTTCTTCTAACAGCCTTTTTTGTGTTTATTCTTTATCCCTCTCTGTCCATAGTCATCTACCATGGTAAGGAGCAAGTTATTGTTCATCTCTTTAGGAATCAGCTGAGGCTACTTCATTTCTGACCCAATCAGGAGGACAGGGCACATTATATACAGCCACAAGATTGACACCAACAGGGGGAGCCAAGCGCTCAATCTATCTTCTTTACCCTGGGGGAAATAACCAGGAGTGCTAAAGACATTATCCTGCTCAGGCTTTTGAAATTCATTCCTTGTCTTCAGAGTACAAATTACAAAAATTGAATACTAAAATTCATCATATCACACAGTGTTCAGAAATATTTGGGGAAGATATGTAGGAACTTTGATAAAGTCAGTATTTAGGCTGTGGTTCAGTGTGAGACTTTATCATAAATATTTTGTGCTATTATTCTAAAAATAACAACAGTCCCCCAAAATTATATTGTCTTTGTTTTTTATTTGTTTATGGTTTTTTTTTTGGAGGATCAAAACCAGGAATTTTCCCTTTTTTTCCCCTCAACTCCTTTTCTTCCAATGTTCTTATTTTTCTGGGCCTTTTTCATTACTATGGAGGGAATTATGATATTGACAAAGTATACCATCTGGGTACAGAAAATAGACAAAAGTAGCACTAATTTGTGGGGAGCAGGGAGTGTAAAAAATCTATCCATGAAAAACTTATAGACACATATAAAACTACTTTTTCTATATCAGAACCAAATGTATGTATGTTGATTTGTTCCTATAAAATGAGTGGTAAGACAGACAATATCATTTCCCACAAAATGCAGGTTAAATCATTTAATAATCACGGCTCTGTATTTGGCACTTACACTCAGTATAATCTCTCTTCTTATAATCTTGAGGTATGTGGTCAAATATTTATCTTTCAGTATTTCATAGACCACAGTACTTGAAATGTTTTAAAGACCTGTCATTCCTTTTTATCAATGACTGAGTCTCATCTGCTCTGATCCTTCTTTATAGAACAAACCTGATCTGCAGTTATGAGCCTCCAGCAAGTGGGCAGGTTTTCTGTCCCTTATAGTGCAGTGGTATTGATAAGCTTAATTGGGAAGTAATCCTTTACAGATCAAAGAGTATGTCCTTAAGTTTCATCTGATTTTTTTCTATAAATCTATAGGAGTTAAATGACTCAATTTTTATTAGTTGTTGATATTTTTATGTAAAATGAAACTATTTAAGTATATACTTAAAGCAAATAGTCTTTGGTCCTTTGTAGTAAGAACCTCTTTTCAATTTTGAGACTCCTCAAACTTCTGGCATTGATTTTTGTATTTGTTGAGTCTTTGTACTTGAGGACCGAAAATTATACTGATAGAAAAGATGTTTCACTGAATCACCAACCCTAAAAGAAAGAAAAATGTGTAGTTACCTGCTATAATAGTGAAAAATAAGGATATTACAGTGAAAGACCCAGTGTTTTTTAAAGAATTAATGCACAATACAAATTACTGCAATTGATTATTAATTTTTGGATTCTTTGAAGGCATCTCATAATTGTGCAGTTCTTCAGCATTTTTAACTGGTTGAGGATAAGGCCTCTCCTTTCTTTTTATCCCTATTTCAAATGCACTCTAAACACATAATATGCACAAGTTGAATACATCACTTACTGCTTTTAGGTATTAAAAACATTGGTTCAAAATAGCTGGCTGATGAAATTCTTATTAAAACACTATATTCATGGTATATGTTTATTGTTTTTAAAATCTTGTGTAGCACTTTTCTGTCAGTCTCTTTTCTTAAGTTCATGTGTAATCGACATGTAGAATTAGGAATGGTAGAATTTTAAAGAACTTAGACATACAAGGGTGAAGAACCTTGTACATTTCCTTTGTGTACAACACTCAATCAATGGTAGCCGTTCATATGTCTCCTTTAGTGGTTCCCCACCCTCTGTCCAAGCAGACTACAAATGAGGCTTCTAAGTGAGACTGAAATTAGTTATGAATTATTTACCTGATTTGTCACTTGATGACGAACTCCAGCCATAATGTAATATTCCTATCTGCCACTTCAATCTCTTTTCATTCCCCATGTTGCTAGTAGATACTTTTACCAGTGAAATTGCAACTAGTTATCCTTTTGTTTTCCCCCATTTTTCCTTGTTTTGAAGAAAACCCAAATGATCAGAATAATGAATTTGTAACCATAATTAATAATTAACTGACATTGGGGCGCCTGGGGAGCTCAGTCAGTTGAGTGTCCGATTCTTGATTTCAGCTCAGATCATGATCTCATGGTCTTGAGAGCAAGCCCCATGTCAGGCGCAACCTGCTTAGGATTCTCTGTTTCTTTCCCTCTCTCTCTGCCCCTCTCCCACTTTTGCTCTCTCTCTCTCTCTCTCTCTCAAAATAAATAAGCATTTAAAAAATAATAATTACACTGCTCTGTTTGCACAGAAATACAAACAGAAATGCCTGCATCAGAGCTAAATCTGTTTTATTGTGCTTCTTCCTTTTATTTGGAATTTATATAAAATTTTGAAATGTCATTACTTCCAATGAACAAGACTGATGGCCACAGAGACTCAGAGGGACACTAAAAGAAGGAGACAGGTTTGAATACCATGAACTCTCTATGACCTCTTAGCAGGCAAATTGTACTGTCTCAACGTCATCCTACATGTACTTGTAATGTCATATGGAACATACATTGCCAAGAAATAGGCCCAGATCAATTCCATTATAAGACATAAATAGTGTTTCCTATATTATCTGTTGTCAAAAGTAAATACCTTTACTTGTGTTTTTAACTGGTTTCCATTTGGTTAAGAAAACCTCAGTGTTCATAAATAATACTTTTTTAGGAGGGATAATGGGCACTTTTCATTCTTTTTGATATCTGAAACTCCTTCTATACTTGGGAACTCCTCCACCCAATGAGGCAAAAGTGGCCTCCACTAAAGAAGCTGCAAATACCATACATTGATTCTCCTAGACTTGCTGGTATCTAGGACCCATGAACTACACTGCATCAGTCAGGCACCCCAACTGAGACTTTGCATAAAGAAGTAATGAAATGACATGAGAAGCAAGGACTATGTTGGAATTAATTTTAATTATGGCTGGTGGCAGGATATTAGCTATATCCAATTTCAAGAAATAACTATTCTAGAAGCAACATCATTAGATAGTATTGATAGCTTCGGCAATGAATGTGTCTGGTGTTCAGTGTCAGCAGCATGAGTGTGTTCACCAGACGGTTCTCCAGCATTATTCAGCTCTGTTACCAGCTATAAAGCCTCCAGGTCTTATTTTCAGATATCCTGGAAATTCCATGAATTCCAGTCCCCACCTCTGCCACCCAGTGTCTCTTTACCAAATTACCTTTCCTGTTTAAATCAGTCAGACTCTGATGATTGAAACTGAGACTTTGATGGGATAAAAAGATATGTCATATACAAATCTTAGCATTTCTTAATTTATTGTCTAAAAAAGAGCCATACAACAGGACTTTTAGGAAAGAGTTAAGTGTAGGAAGGAATGAGTAATTGCAGATGAAATCACTGTGAACTGACTGTTCACTAGGTATCAGTTCATGAAAGATGAACCATAGAAAAACTGAATAGGTGATCACAAAGGCAGTCTCTGGCCATGACTCTGTAGAATATTTCCATGTTCTAGCAGCCAGAATGATTTGAAAGAGTCATAACATGCACATGTAACTTTTGCTTATCTCTTTTTGAATACACCACCCAATTTACTATTTCTCTGCTGGGAAAAAAATGTAAGTATTGGAATTTGTCTCTTCTTTAGTGTCTGGGCTTTGTTCTATAATGAAAAATTCATGGTCAAGTTCAGTGGTAAAATTCACAGACAAAGCCATAGACCATCTACTTTCATCCCATACTTTTTTTTTTGCCTTGTTTACTGAGTAAATAGCTGACACAAAGTAAGTGTGCAATGAATATCTGTTGGGTAAAGATAGCAAACACTAATGTAGCACTTATGAGCCAGGTGTTCACTTATATTAACCTACTTCCTCCTCACAATAACTTTCTGAGACAGGCACTGTTATTATTCCCATATTAGTCCTTTCTATTTGGGGGCAGTGGGGAGAGGATAAGAAGTGGACACACTGAAGGTCTAACTAACTTGCCCAAAGAAAGTGAGCAAACATGGTCCTAACTCAAGAAGAATGACTCTGGAGTCTGTGCCATATATATATTTATAGTTATATTTCAGCTGATAGTCATTAAGTACCCACCATATGTCAGACACAAAAATTCAATGATGAGTTTATTATTTTGCCCTCAAGGAGCTCACTATATCAGAGAAATAGACATATAACAAAAATTAAAGTGCAATTATCCTATGATAGAAAATATAAATGAGGCTTGCTGGGACACAAGGAGGTGACAGATGTTACTCTGAATGAAAGATGGTCAAGGAAGACATCTGAGAACAGAGAATGCTCCAGCTGAGATTTGAAATAATTTTTTCATGAATATAGAATTGCATTCTAGGCAAAAGGAAGATCTTGTATAAAAGGTAAAAAAGAGTATGATATATTTGTGAATACAGTGAGGCAAAATTAAGGGATGAAGTTGGAGATGCAGGCAAAGCTCAGATAATAGAGAAATTCTAAGTCATGTTAAAGAACTGTTACTTTATTCTAAGGCAATCAGGAACCATTGAATAAACTTAAACAGGAGAGTAAGATGAATAGATATGCACTGATGAAAAATGTTTCTAGCTATACAAGACTGAAATAAAGGGGGTCAAGTTTAGATGGAAGAAGAAAAGTTAGGAGAGTACTGAAAAATATTAAATACAAAGGACTTAAATGGGTCAGAAGTTTAGGGTAAAGAGGGCATTGACTCGAGATAATTAAACATAGAATTGGCAGGCCTTATAATCTATTGGATATTGTTGAGGGAAGGGTGGTAGTGAAGAGATAGAATTCTTCTGTTTCTTTATTTTGGTTTGCATTAATTAACAGATACATGTAACCTGTGGTTTATTTTTCTTTAGAATATTTTCATTCTTTTTGCAAGTCATTTTATTTATAATTTCACTGTTCCTTGAGACTCTTAAGTTTTAGCCTCTTTTATTATACTTTTATGTTTATTTATGTCCTACTGCCTCTTTGGTTTTAAGATGCTTTATGTCTACGTTGAAATGAAATATTGTATACATATATATATCTTTAACATACATCTACATAAAACTTCTAGAGGGCATCCTTTATGGCAAATTGAATGTTTATATGTATCCTGCTTTTTTAGTTTGTCAAATAAATATAGTTATTTATATAAGTAATATGTTTGATGGCCCAGTTGAGAGTGTATCTCATATGTCCTTTTTTATGAATCTTCAGCATTTTTGGACACAGGGATATGGCTCAATAAATAATATTTTTGGAAAGAAGAGGCAGTCAGAGTTCTGGCAGTTAAAGCTGGCATTGCTTATTCAGAAACTTCTCTTTTAAGTCAAATATTTCTACAATCAAGTGTTTTTCATTAAAAAAGTTAAGTTTTGCTCTTTGTAGCTATATAAGACCAAAACATAATTATCTTCAGTGAAACAAAAGTCGAAATTAATTGAATAATACTTCTCTCAGAGATTTGTGTAATAAAACTACATAATTCATGCACCTGTATATATTACAAATCTTGCCTCAAGAGAATTTCAAGCTAAGACTTTTTATTCTATGAATATATTTTTGTATATTGCACAGATACAGAGATAGATGGATAGCCAGGTGACTGATAGACACTTAAGTACATTGAGATATGATTATAGACCCTTTTATTAAAACAATACTGACAATGCCCAGCACAATGTGATGGAGATGGTTGGTACTCAAGGGCTATTGGTTGAATAAATGCGTAGATGAAGCTATATAAGATCAAGCATGCTTAGGGATGCAATGATTTCAAAGGAAAAGGTCACTACCTTACCTTAAAAGAAATTTTTAAAAATATTTTGCATCATCAGTCTCTTTGGATCTAACAATCCAAATAACACATGCTCATAGCTTTACTATTGAGCCAAATGAAATTGGAGGACTTGGAATTGCCTCGATTCTTCTTTCCCCTTGATATCTTTCCCAATTTGTATAAATTAAAGATTAGGATAAAGTATTGTCTTTCACTGATCATAAATATCTCAACATGATTTCTTCATGTCATAGTAATTCTGCTCAATGTATTCTGTTCCTAGATGATGCTTGACAACACCTCAATTTCATCAACTCAGTGAATACTAATTCACTAAAAATAAATAAATAAATACAAACTAGTCTGTTTAGCACCATGAAGATCATTTTATAAAAAGGCTATCTGAGAATATGTTTTTCTGTTTTGAAAGGTTCTTTCCCTTTGTGTATGTGCGTTGCCTTTGTTCATTCTTTGTTTTCTTGGTATAGGCTTCTCCTCCTAAGATGCCAAATACTCCTTATAGCATCACAGCACTGCCACATTCATCCATAAGTGTTCTGAGCACTTGCAGTGTTATCAAGGGGCCTCTTTCTAAGAACACTTTGTAAAGTGATTGACATGTTATTGTTACACACATCAGACTCAGTAATTCCACCAACCAATTATGAAATGTTCAGTATCAAAGACTGTCATCTAAAATACTAAACAACAAAATCAGAGGATTATGTGTAAAAAAATTAGCATCTCAGTTTTTAAACTAGATTTAAAATTATAAAATTTTCACCCTCTTGGGAAAAATGTGACTATTTGCCTATGCACTTTCTCCTTGATATTTAGGGCAAGGGGGGAGGGATCATCTACTATCTGCCAGATGCTAAACATTGAGATTTGGGGATACAGGAGTTTAATTAAAGGAGAGATTCATATTATCAAATAATGGCTGTGAAATGTGACAGGTAGATAATAAAGATATCTACTAACAGGATGGAAATATAACCAAAAAAAAGAAGCAGGAATATGTAACTCTCTATAGAAGGTTTCAAACAGAAAATAATTTTTGAGCCATGATTTCAAAACTGTAATAGTGAATGTGGAAAAGCCTTAACCTGAAGCTTAAACCCTAGAGAAATCAAATTTTATATTGTAAATTTTTAAAGCAAATTTATATATATATATAAAAACTCATGACAAAGGAAACACATTTGAATTTGAATATATCCAAATCTAGAGAAACAAAATACATTAACTAGAAATTGTTATGCTCATCACTTAAAAGGAACTGATTATTCTTTCAAACCTTGAATCCACTGACATTTTTGCTAACATAAATAGCACATTTTTGGTATTATGTCTGTTTGACAAAGATACAGATAGAATTAAAACATCATAACTATTTCTAGATTTATTAAAAATGAGATTAGTGATGGGTAAAATAGCTGAATTACTGGCATTGAGCATGAACTTTTTTTTTCCCACTGTAGTGAGGCACTATTATGGCACTGTACTATGCACTATTCTGTCAAACTTTCATCACATTTTGTTCTTGGGGATGTATTGGGGATACTCCTAAGAGTCACAGTAATAACGAGTCACCATTAAAAAAAAATTGGTCCTATTCTTTCTTTACTCATTATGCTAGAATGAGTTTGAGTTTTTTTATATTTTTTAAATGTTTATTTATTTTTGAGAGACAGAGCAGGAGCAGGGGAGGGGCAGAGAGAGAGGGAGACACAGAATCTGAAGCAGGCTCCAGGCTCTGAGCTGTCAGCACAGAGCCCTACACCAGGCTCGAGTCCACAAACTGTGAGATCATGACCTGAGCCAAAGTCGGACGCTTAATTGTCTGAGCCACCCAGGCACCCTGAGTTTGAATTTGTATTGGTGGAAATGTACAATGCTTTTTTCCTATAATGATAATAACAATGGTAAGTTGGGTTGGCAAAATGTGAAGTCTTTCCTGTGCTGGAGAAATCTCCTTAGAAGAAGTATGTATATCAAAGGTAGATTTTTGTAAGATACTTGTCTAATATGTGAGCTGACATCAGATTGGTATGAGCTATGCAAACATCATATTATTTTGCAATTGTGCCACATTCTCTTCTTTAGATTCCAATATTAGAAGACATGTATCATCTCTTTTTGTATAAATGGATGGATGAGATGAAAAAAGAAATTAAATGTAATTTAGTGACATACCCAAATATTATGACATACCCAGCAGAGGAGGGAGTTAGTAGAAAGTCCCCATTTCTGACTCCTGGTTAATCCACCTGTGAACAAAACTGCATTTTTGTCTCTTGCGGCCTGAGCTATATTTGAATTTAATATTCAGGAACCAACTTTATTAATTGTTTTGTGTGAATTTATGTATGGTGCTCTTTGCCAGAATTCTTTATTACATTTTATTTTTGTAATTTGATTTCTCCTGAGCATCATGATGACCCATCCTTTAACCTAACCGTGTACTTTGTAGACACAGCAATTGAGAAGAATGGAAGGCAGATTTAAAATCTAAACTAAACTAGTTGCAAAATATGAAACATGGTAATGATAGAAATAAAATCTTGGCATATTTTAAGATAGACTATATATAAATTACAGCAACCTGGGGGCAGTAAAATTGATGCATGGACAGTAACATACCAAACTAATGTAGCAATTACAGTTCTATTTAGTAATAGCACATAAGTAGAAACTTACAACTCTAAACTAAATTTGTGTACCCTTGTACTCTTTATGTTGTGTCATCTCCTACAAGAAAACATACTTAGATATGATAGGCATGGACTGTTTTTACTCAAGTAGATATACAATAAGTATAAAGTACCCAGAAAATGGTAACTTTCAAAATATGTCAAAAATACATTTATTTACTGTTTTTTACTTCCAGTGTTTGTATTTGTCTTAACATACAGATTCAAATCACTAAATCTATTCATTCAACATGATTTTTAACAGCAAATATAAGAAACTAAAATGTTTAGTTTTAGTATAGGTTCCAGGCAGGTTTGTTTTGTTTTTAATGTCAACTTGGTGTTACTTATTAGTGAATAATGGGAACAATGACCAACAGAAAACTACATGTCCCAACTAAAATGGTTGACCACTATTTGTTCCAGCAAGCAATTCCCATGTTGGAATGTGAACCCAGTGTTGCCAGGTTTTCAAAGTTTTCAAAAGCAGGCAGAAATTTTGATTTTTGTAGGTGTTAACTAATTCCAATTTAAAAACACCAATAAACATGTCTCTGGTCCATAGCTTCTCACATGGAACTCTAAGTAGAGACATGATTCCATAGTAATGGATCATGGTGCCCTTCAATAAGGATCTTGGTACTACTCAGGTTACCACTGTCCTTTGCTTTTTCATTGTCTGTTTAATCAGTATCATAAGAAAGCCATAGAATATTTCCTTTATGAGCACCTGAGTGGCACAGTTGGCCAAGCATCTGACTTCAGCTCAGGTCATGATCTCATGGTTTCTGAGTTCAAGCCCCACATTGGGCTCTGCATTGACAGTGCAGAGCCTGCTTGGGATTATCTCTCTCCCCCTGTATCTCTCTCTCTCTCTCTCTCTCTCTCTCTCTCCCCCTCCCTCTCCCCCTCTCTCAAAATAAGTCAATAAACTAAAAAAGAATATTTCCATTATATCTTCATAGATGGAAAGTCTTGTCACACTTGTAAACAACTGTCATGAAAAGTGTTGTTATTTGTGCCCATGCCTGTTCTCTCTTTGCAGTCTTCAATGATTATTATTGTTACCCACACCCTAATGTTATTGATCTTCTTATATAAAACTTAATTATGCAGAGCTACTCTTAAATCAAATTTTGATTATTTGAACTTAAAAGGAAAGGATATGGATTATTTATTTTCTATACTCCCTCTTGAGAAAGTAAAGTACATGATTTATTCATTGTTCCATCTCATTTCTAGGACATTCTCTGGCAAATAGAGGGTTGAATGAAATCAATTTGTTAATAGAATTTTGTGATTTTAGTCATTTATTAATTAAGTAAACTTTTCCTTAGCACAAACTGTGTGCCAAGCATGTTATTAAATATAATTTTATATATGTGGATTATTAACTCAGACTAGAAAACCATTCTGTTTCAGGGAAAAAATTACACGTCTTCAATTTAATGATACATAATCTACATTTTTTTTTCAGTTTTACTGAGGCATAATTAAGAACATTATAAGATATTTAAAGTATATATCATAATATTGTGAGGGGGTTCCTCTCATCTAATTAACCAATAATATGTCCAATGAAATGTAATGTACATTCTATAAACCTATATTTTGCCTTCAATTCTCTGTAAGACTGTTAGGAAGATATCAACTTTTTTTCTTAGTTCTCCTTCCTAGAAAAGTATAATAAGATTGGATCATATTATATATCTCTAAGCAGATGTCTGATTGCTGCTTGGTTAATCAGAACTTTTACCCTGTATACCAAATACCCTTAGAGGAAAAAAAAAAAGTCCACTAGCAAAAAAACAAAAACCAAAAAAAAAAAAACCCAAGTTAAGTTCTCATTAATTAAAGTTAAACTTATTCATAGTTTAAAGGATTCAAATTTGACAACTCAAAACTATTTAACTTTGTTTAAAAAAAATTAGTGCTCCTATTTGATGAATAATAATGGACCTTGGCTCACCTGACTATTCTCTACAAAGACACATTTTAAAAAATCGGATCTCAAAAACAGTGTTTGATGGTCATGTAGATATCAAGATAAAAGTGAACTTCCAACTTCAAACAAGTTCAAATCATGTGTTCTTAGAATCTCTTCATATCCTTATTTTTTGAAGTTAAGATTTTTTAGCAATATGCCAAATGACTCATCATATCAATCAATCAATCAATCAATCATATACTTATGTCAGATCACATTCTATAGTAACAACAGGGCTGGATCACCAAAATTAATAGGAGCTTCAAAGCATCTAATTCAGCCAGGGTCACTGTGATCACTTAACCAAAATCAAAAGTTGCCCCATGTGTGGAGAGAGACATACATACACACTAGCATAATACGGTCTGTTTATGTTGGTTATAATTGATGGTTATATTCTTCATTTAAACTCTGGATGTGTCATCAAACTAGATGGCCAACTTGGAGACTAGAATGTCTTCCTGTAACATGAAAAGTTGGCTGATAAACAATAAAATGTTTTTTTTTTCCATAAGGATTTGCATTTTCTTTTTGAGGCTCACCTTTCTCATATTATAGCTTACTAACGGTAGTAAGCAGAATAATGGCTCCTGAAGATATCCATATCCTAATCCACAGAATCTGTGAATACATTAACTTAAATGGCAAAGGAGAATTAAGATTGCAAATAAAATCACAGCTGCTAGAGAGAGAGAGTCCTGGATTATCCAAATTGGCCCAATGTAATCAAGGTGGAACAGGGGATTGGAAGAATCAGAGATGGAAGTGTGAGAAACCTTCAGCCTGATAGACGAGCAGGGCTGTGAGCCAAGGAAAATGAGCAGGCTCTAAAACTGCAAAAGGCAGGGGAATAGATTCTCCTGAGAGCCTGCAGAAAGGAATGCATACCTTCTAACACCTGTCAACACCCCCACTGATACCCATTCAGGGCTTCTGACCTATGAAAATATATTGTTTGTGCAGTTATAAACCACTACATTTGTGATAATTTGTTACAGTAGCCGGGCAAACTAATACACTGAGGAACTTTATTTATTTATTTTTTTTTCAGAAGACTCTGTCACTAAAATTGCATTAACTAAAAAAAAAAAAAAAAACAGTTAACATTTTCAGACTTTTCTTAAAACATTGTATATTTCTTCATTCATTTACTTTCAGGAGATAATCCACAGCAGCCAAGGGGACATTTCAAGAAGCAGCCAGGAAATGGAAAGAAATGAACAAGCAGCTTCCAAAGCACACAAAAGTGACGTTCTTGGAACAGAAATGGTAACTATTTAGAAACACTATACTTTGCAGTTTCCAAAACTGTGTGGAAATTCTAACCTCATTGTAAGCAATTGCTTTTAATGTCTTTTATGTATTTCATATCAATACATATCAGCATCTATTTCCCCAATTTGGCACTGATGTTCTTTGAAAAATAAAATGAGCATGCTAAATTTTTCAGTGCACTTTAGTTGTTACTTTATATATGTTCTGTTATAGCATGAGCCCATGCATTAAAATAAAGGATAGAGGGGCACCTGGGTAGCTCAGTCAGTTAAGCATCTGACTCTTGATTTTGGCTCAGGTCATGATCCCAGGATCATGGGAGCAAGCCCTACATAGGACTTAATGCTGAATGTGGACCCTGCTTAAGAGTCTCTCTCTCTCTCTCTCTCTCTCTCTCTCTCTCTCTCTCTTTCTTTCTCTCTCTCTCTCTCTCTCCCCCCCTCTGCCCCTCCCCAGGCTTGCTTTCTCTCTCAAATTAAAAATTAATTAATTAATGGATAGAAGTTTAATTAGCATCTCTCAAAGTGCACTGAAGTCTTGCACGAAAATCACTGAAGATTATATGTGCAATACTAAAATAACTAACTTCTTAAAAACATTTATTTATTTAAAATTATCTTTAAACACAGGTCTCTCATCTTGAAAAGCACACTGAGGAAATAAACCAAGCTTCTCAGTTCCATCAATATGTTCAAGAAACAGGTGAGTATCTGTTATTATTTGACCCCAATATACCTTTCTCCTACTCATGGTCTGGGTTTGAATGGAGGACTTCCAAAGCACAATCCCTCCCACTAAGTACATTTAGTAACTATGACTCATGGTCCCAAAGGAGACAAAGTAGTATTTCTATATATAATTAGGTTCTGCCTGTGGTAATAGATGCAATAAGCTTCTAAAATAGTTCACTGCCCATCAGCCTTATGAATTCATCCTAAAAGCCTAGAAGGTGATACACTAGTCATCTCTGAATTGCTTTTTTGCCTCGGGCATCTACAATAAAGCTTAATGTTTATCAAGTTCCCTGAGAACAGAAATGTTATCTAGATTGTATTACTTTTAATAACAGATTTAAACACTTCTAAATTCAGTTTTAAACCTACATATATGAGATTAAACTACAGACAAATCTGTGCAAGTTTGCATAAGACAGGTACAGGCTGTCTTGCCTATAAAAGGGAAATGAGAAGTTTTCTTGCCTTGAAGAGCTAAAAAGGAAGATTTAAGCCAGTTGTGACCCAATCATTACTTGACTCTATCTGTATTTTGGTTTTATTTTGTTTTTTCAAAGGAAGTAGGTCTTCCTTTTCTGTCCTGCTGTTCTTTTCTTGTTTTAGAAGTTATATTATTTTTTCCTAAGCATAAAAGTAAAACACGCTTGTAGAAAACTTGAAAAATATATATACAATTAAAATAACAGTTCCATCACTTACGACTTCTCATCTAGAGATAATCACCGCCATTGTTCTCCCTATAGTTCTTGACACTAACTTACATAATGAAATAGTGCCATATGTATATATTTGGACCTTGAACCTTTTTATTTAACATATATTGTGAGAAGCTTCCCACAGCGTTACAGTTTCCTTCTAGAACACCATGTTTATTAGTTACCTAACATCCCTGGTATTCTTTTCTGTTTGTAGTTATCGATACACCTGAGGATGAAGAGATTCCAAAGGTTTCAACTAAGTTTTTAAAAGAACAATTTGAAAAGTCTTCCCAGGAAAAGGTCCTTTATTCTGACAAAGCGATGACCCCAGCCAAGCAGATAAAGGTAAAATAATTTCTCTACATGGAAACATATTAAGTGTAAAACCAGATGTTAATGCATAGCATTTTCAAATTATTGAATGTTTGACATGGTTTTTCAACTAAATCTGGAACCAGTACATTTTTCTCCCATAAGGAAAATATTATTCTACATGAGAAAAGCAGTAGAGTTAAAAATTTTCTCACTAGAAAAAATTAGGGAAGAAAAAATTATATATGCTCTGAAGTTTAATAACTAGCATTAGATAAAATAATAAAGTCAATTTTAAATGTCAGATACTCTGCTTAAAATTCCAAGGAAAACAAAATAATTCTCAAAAGTACTTTAAGACTTTTACTGTTTCCCTCTAGATTACTCAGCTCAGCATATTAAGCAAAGGAGGAAGAATAATCAAGATTATGTGTAAATGTTAAAATACTAAGTTGTTGATGTATTGAGTGGGGAATAGAACCTTAAAAGCGCAAATGAATTATAGGAAAGATAGTAACAAACACTGAATATTGCTCCTAAGTAGGTCTTTAAAAGGAGTCTGTCTTCTGTTGTTTCCAAAGTAGATATCATAGCAGGTGGACAGATAAGGGACAGTCCCTAGGAAATCTTCACCACTACACCCATTTTTATAAGATTTGATTTTTTTTTCCCTTCAAGATCAAAAGTGAATTTGAGGAGAGTTTAAAACCAGCATCAATTGTGGGTACCTCTTCTACTTCTTGCACTTCGACCAGCCAGAGGAAGGAAACATCAACTACAAAACATAGTGCCCACAGTGCCACTTCCTCAACTCTAGCACAAGTTAATGCCACTCCTATGGGAAAGACAGAAGAATTTCCTCCTCCCCCACGTGAAATATTTCAAACTCCAATAGACACGACAGCATTTTCCCAGTCCCCTGAATTTCCCAACCCTCCTAGAACACCGCCAGTACCCAAAGAATTATATTCCAAGCAAAGAAATTTGTATGAATTAAACCGTTTATATAAACACATCCATCCTGAGTTAAGAAAAAACTTAGAAAAACATTATATCAGTGAGGTTTCTGAAATTGTCTCTAGTCAAGTGAACCCAGGGAGCTCAGTTTTAGCAGATGTGCAACAAGCCCGGTATGCTTTTGAAAATACGAATGACAGTTCTCAAAAAGCTCTGAACTCAGAAAGAGAACACTTGGAGTGGGATGAAATTCTGAAGGGGGAGGTGCAGTCCATGAGATGGATCTTTGAGAATCAACCATTAGATTCCATCAATAATGGCTCTCCAGATGAAGATAACATCAACAAGGGAATTGCTGATCAAGAAATCATTGCTGGTGGTGATGTGAAATATACCACATGGATGTTTGAAACCCAACCCATAGATACATTGGGTGATCATTCTTCTGGCACGGAAGAAAATGCTGAGAAAATTCCTGAACTAGCCAGAGGAGATGTCCGCACAGCACGGTGGATGTTTGAAACAAAGCCATTAGACTCAATGAATAAAATGCATCAAAGTCAAGAAGAATCCGTAGTAACTACCATAAAGGACATAACCGGTGGGGATGTCAAGACTGTGAGATATATGTTTGAAACTCAACATCTGGATCAGCTTGGACAGCTCCATTCAGTGGATGAAGTTCACCTACTGCAACTCAGGTCCGAACTCAAAGAAATTAAAGGAAATGTGAAGAGAAGTATAAAATGTTTTGAAACTCAACCATTATATGTTATTAGAGACGGTTTAGGTCAAATGCTAGAAATTAAAACTGTTCACAGAGAAGATGTTGAAAAGGGAGATGTGAGAACAGCACGCTGGATGTTTGAAACACAGCCCTTGGACACAATTAACAAGGATATCACAGAAATTAAAGTTGTCCGAGGAATATCCATGGAAGAAAATGTCAAAGGTGGGGTGAGTAGGGCAAAGTGGTTATTTGAAACTCAACCTTTGGAGAAAATCAAAGAAGACTCAGAAGAGGTCATCATTGAAAGGGAAACAATAATAGGTAGAGATGTCTCCGGAAAGTGTTGGATGTTTGAAGCACAGCCATTAGACACGTTAAAAGAAGTTTCTGATGCAGACCCCCTAACATCTGAAGCGATAAGAGGGGGTGATGTACAGACTACTAAGCATCTATTTGAAACACTTCCAATCGAGGCTTTAAAAGATAGCTCTGATGTAGGAAAACTTCAAAAAATTACTGCTTCTGAAGAAGAAAAGGGGGATGTTAGACACCAAAAATGGATTTTTGAAACCCAACCTCTGGAAGACATTAGAGAAGATAAAAAAGAGTACATACGAACAGTGAAACTTGAAGAAGTTGACAGAGGAGATGTAAAGAATTACACACGTATCTTTGAATCAAGCAATTTAGTTAAATTTGATGCATCGAATAAAATAGAGGTGGAAGGAGTCACAAGAGGTGCTGTAGAGTTAAATAAATCACTCTTTGAAACAACACCACTGTATGCCATTCAGGATCACCTTGGAAAATATCATCAAGTAAAGACAGTCCAACAAGAAGAAATCCTAAGAGGTGATGTACGAAGTTGTAGGTGGCTCTTCGAAACAAGGCCCATTGACCAGTTTGATGAAAGCATTCATAAATTCCAGATAATTAGAGGGATATCTGCTCAAGAAATACAGACTGGAAATGTGAAGTCTGCTAAATGGCTATTTGAAACTCAGCCTCTTGATTCGATTAAATATTTTAGTAACATGGAAGAAGTAGAAAGTAAAGCTGAACAAGTTACAGATATTGTAAAAGGGGATGTCAAAACTTGTAGATGGCTTTTTGAAACCCAACCAATGGAGTCTCTTTATGAAAAAGTTTCATTAATGACTGACAGTGAAGAAATTCACAAAGGAGATGTCAAAGCCTGTACTTGGCTCTTTGAGACTAAGCCACTTGATACCATAAAAGATGACTCTGAAGCAACAGTCAAATTGCAAACTGTAAAACAGGAGGAGATCCAAGGTGGGGATGTTCGTACAGCATGTTTTCTTTTTGAGACAGAAAATTTGGACAGCATACAAGGAGAAGAAGGAAAAGAAATCAAGGCCATGGAAATGGATATCCAAGCTGGGGATGTCTCCAGCATGCGACATAAATTTGAAAATCAGTCCTTAGATTCTATAAGTTCCAGTTCAGAGGAAGTTTTGAAAAAGATCAAAGCCCTAAAGACTGAAGATATTCAGAAAGGCAATGTTTTAAATTGTAGGTGGCTTTTTGAAAACCAGCCAATTGATATGATAAAAGAGAGCCAAGAAGGTGATGAATTAGTTAAGACAGTGACAGACATACAAGGTGGGGATGTAAGGAAGGGATGTTTTATTTTTGAGACTTTTTCTTTAGATGAGATTAAAGAAGAATCTGACTGTATCAGCACCAAGAAAACAATTACTGAAGAAGTAATGAAGGGTGACGTAAAAAGCTATAGAATGCTCTTTGAAACCCAGCCACTCTATGCAATTCAAGACCGAGAAGGGTATTATCATGAAGTGACAACAGTTAAAAAGGAAGAGGTGATTCATGGAGATGTACGAGGAACGAGATGGCTTTTTGAAACAAAACCATTAGACTCAATTAATCAGTCAGAGACTGTGTATGTTATTAAATCTGTCACACAAGAAGACATTCAGAAGGGAGATGTTAGTTCTGTCAGATACAGATTTGAAACCCAGCCACTGGATCAGATTTCAGAAGAATCACGTGATACTGTGTCCACGGTAGACTATATTCAAGGTGGAGATGTAAAAACGAGTAAACAATTTTTTGAATCTGAAAATTTTGATAAGAATACATACATAAGAACAGTAAGCGTCAATGAAATACAAAAGGGCAATGTTAAAACATCTACTTGGCTATTTGAAACACACACTATAGATGAACTGAGAGGAGAAGGGTCAGAATATGAAAATATCAAAACAGTCACCCAGGAAGATATACAGAAAGGTGATGTTAAGCAGGCAGTATGGCTTTTTGAAAATCAAACTTTGGACTCTATTAAGGAAGTAGATGAAAGCACCACAAAAATCATCAGGGAAGAAATCCCTCCTTCTGATGTCAAAACAACTACATGGCTCTTTGAAACTACACCCCTTCATGAATTTAATGAAAATAGGGTAGAGAAGGTAGAAATTATTGGCAAGAGCATTAAAGAAACATTGGAAGAACTCTATTCTCAAAAAGTTATTGAGGCTCCTGGAATCATCATTGAAGCCAATGAAGTAGGGGATGTTCGAATGGCAAAATACAAGCTAATGAATCAAGCATCTCCTGAGATACAGAAAGAAGAAATTATTAGGGTTGATCTCAGAAATATAATGCTGAACCTACTTTCCAAAAGAGACTGTACGAAAAGAGAGATTTTGGTTAGTGAAGAAGAGAAGGGAAATGTAAATTTAACCAAAACTCAATTATTAAACAGATCAACAGAATTTCATGCTGAAAAAGAAGAAATAGTGAGTGGTGATGTACAACAAGCAATAAAAAACCTGTTCTCTGAGGAAAGATCTGTAAAGAAAGGCATTGTAATTCAAGAAGATGAAAGAGGAGATATTAACATGACTATCTATTGTCTTCTTCATGAAAACACTGGTGACGCAATTGAGCGTGAAGAAGTAATAGGGGGTGATGTGAAACGTACCATTAATAATTTGCTATCATCCATATCAAACAATAAAATATCTGAAAGGGCTAAAATCGATGCCTCTGAGAGGGGAAACGTTCAATTTTTCACGACATGCATAGAAATTGGAGCTTTGGATTATCTTAAACAACTCCAGACAGGGTCAAATGAAACATTAACAGCTGGCAAACAAGAGAGCGAGGAAGAAATAATTGGTGGTGATGTGGAGGGCACAAAACTGTTACTGAAGAAAAGGCAGTCTCGGGTTGAACGTACTGTTAACGAAACTGACATCATCCCAGGAGATGTGCATAATACAGTTAAGGTTTTTATGACAGAGCCTCAGACTACATTTTGCAAGACACCCAAAGAAGAAATTATAAAAGGAGACTTGAAGTCAACCCTAAATTCCCTCAGCCAGGCCATAAATCAGAAAACAGTGGCTAAAACAGAAGAAATTATAAAAGGTGACGTGCTGGCCACACTCAAGTCACTTAAGGAATCAAGCAACCAATGGAAAGAATCGAAACAACCCAATGCCATCCCTGGTGATATTGAGAAAGCTATTGAATGCCTTGAAAAGACTGCAAACACAAGGACAGAAATCCTTAAAAAGGAGCTTATCCTAGATGACCTTGAAATGTCACTAAGGAATCTGAAAGAAGCACAGAGAGCTTTTAAAGAGGTGGATAAAAAAAGTGTAATGAAAGAAGATGTGAAGGCGGTGATGGTAGATTCCTCAGAAGAGCAGAAAACAAAGATTCATCAGGTGGCTGAACAGAGGGACAAAAAAAGTCTTCTTCAGCCAAGACCAGGACCGTTTGAGCCAGCAGCCAGGTGGCAAGGGGGAACAGATGCTCCCAATCAAACTACAGGCAAATCTTGTTATGGGAATTTAATAGAAGAAAGAACTGAAGTTAATCTTCCAAAAGCCCCAAAAGGCACTGTAAAGATTGTCATAGATCGTGAACAAAACAACAATGCTCTTGAGAAAAACCTTAGAAGACTATCTAATCCACACCACAAAGCTAGTAAAAATGTGTTGGAATCAGGGGACAAAATGGGTATCTGGATGGATACCACAGCAGAGCAGCATTTTAGTGATGAACGGATGAGCAGACAATTGACTTCAACTGTGTCAGCTAAGAAAAATCTAAAAACTAAGGCGTCAGAGACAGTGAAAGAACAGCAGAAGGATGTGGTCTTTAACTCTACCCAATCTACTGATAAAACCATTGGAAGGCAACAGACTCAAACTTGCGAACTGAGGAATGACCACCAGAAGACTGAGGCTTTCTCTGTAAAGATTCCAAAAAATACCAATCACACTAAAATATCAATAGATAAACAAAGCCCTGAGCCCAGTCCAAACCAGGGTGTAGTCAACAAGACAGTTGTGGAAACTTGTGAAGTTTCAGAGGACTTTCAGAAGCAAACCTCATTAAAGCAAGAAATACAATGTTCTAGGAAAGATATAAAGAAAAATAACATGAACCCTCAACCAATTTTGCCTATAGATCAAGACATATCAAATACAACAGAAGTAAAAGTCTCCCCAAAAAGCCACAGTAAATTTAAGGCCACTGACAAAAAGCAGGCTGATGTTCATCTGAAGAGCCAGGACTTTCTAATGAGGACAAATACTTCCACAGACTTAAAAATGGCAATGGACATGTCCTTTAATTCAATCAACCTTTACCCTGAAAATAATGTGAAAGAAAGTGAATGTTCTCTTCCACCTCCATCTCCACCTCCTCCTCCACCTTCCAACGCATCATCTGAAATTGAATTTCCTCTTCCTCCTCCACCTCTTTTAATGATGTTGCCTGAAAAAAATGCTTTTCCTCCCTCACTGTCTACAGAGATGATAAAAGCTGAATTTGAAAGTTTCCCAGGCCTCCCTCTTCCTCCACCACCAGAAGATGAGAAATCTGAATGTCAATCAATGTTTCCACCGCCTCCCCCTCCTCCAACTCCATCTCTTAAACCATCACATCTCCTTCCCTCCTCTGTTCAAGAAAAGCACAGTGGATCATTCATACAATATACCAAAGAAGAAGCCTCAAGCTCTCATCAAACTCATTCTCAGGCTAACGTCCTAACAGGAAAATCAGGAGTAATTTTGCCACCTCCCACATTCCCCAAACCCAAATTTTCCAAACATATGGAAGATAAAAAGCATCGCGGTTCCCCAAGAGTTGAATTGGAGAATTCCCTGCCAGATACGGAATGCAAAACCACTCCCTCAAAAGATCAGAAAAGAGTAATAATGGTGACTAGCAGTGAACACACGGAAATTAAGCAGAATTTATCTAGAAGTCTTGATGAAGGAAAACAGTTATCTATGGACTCTAAAAGTTCTTTTTCACAGACAGTTCCAGAAATTTCACAACCCCAGGAAAAAACAATAGCATCTCTTGTAAAATCTCATTCATTCTCAGCAGGCTCAGGACAACAAAGTCCAAAACCTTATATGAGAAAATTTAAGACACCTTTAATGATTGCTGAAGAAAAGTACAGACAACAAAGAGAAGAGCTTGAAAAACAGAAGCATGAGAGTTCTTGCTCCAAGATAATCAAAACAGAAAGCCCAAATCAAAACATGTCAGAGTTGAAAAAGGAAGTGTTGTTACAAAAGACAGAGGTGGTTCCCCTACCTGGAATGGATTCTCAAAGTCATTCTCAAGTGCTAGGAGTGGGTACTGATAACCAGCTTTCCACAACACCAGCAGTGACAGTTGCTGCTAAGGGGAACCAACATGTTCTACCAGCCTCAGAAGACAAAGATACCATGGAAAAGGAAGTTATACAGAGCATGAGGGACACGTTACAGTCTATATCAGCTTGTGAAACTAAACAGAGTCACCAGGAATGTAAGACACAACAAGCACAACAGAAGTATGTGGAGGAGCAGTTGCATTTGCCCCAAAGAAAACCAGTTTCCCCAAGTTTCAAAGTTAAAGGTATCCAGCTTCCAACTCCAGATCACAAATTAAATGAAACAGACCACATCTATGAAAGCCATAAAAAGCAATCTGAAGTTGATGTTCAAACCATTAGCAAACAACAGTACCAGAAAACTGAGAAAACTGAAGCAAGCACTGAATATAGTAATAAGAAATCTGTAGCTGAAAAATATTGTCAATTACCTAAGAAGGAGAAAAGAGTAACAATAAAATTGCCTATGGAACCCGTAGGGAAAAGCCATGAAAGTAAACTCAATATAGTTCATGAGAGGCCAAGAGAATATAGAGACTCTGAGAGTGGGAAACTTCCAGAAAGAACAAATCCGGAACCATCAATGACTGGTCCAAAGGAAGAGAGACTAACAGTTGAAAGAAAACAAGAACATTTGAATAAATCAGCACAAAAGGTAGTCAAGCAAATGGTTACTGATGTACATCTTGATTCACAGACACAGAATTTTCAGCAAACACAAATACAGACTTCTGAAAGTCAAGTTGAACATAAAAAATTACCCCAGCCGTATAATAATCTGCAGGAAGAAAAATGTCTTGGAGTCAAGGGCATACAACAGAAACAAGTCTTTTCTAATACTAAAGATTCAAAGCAAGAGATTACACAGAACAAATCTTTATTTTCCTCTGTGAAAGAATCCCAGCAGGATGATGGAAAATGTGCTATAAATATATTGGAATTCTTGAGAAAACGTGAAGAACTACAACAGATTTTGTCTAGGGTAAAACAGTTTGAAGCGGAGCCAGATAAAAATGGCCCTAAAACATTTCAGACACTGTTAAATATTATTCCAGTATGGCTATTAAGTGAAGAAAAAAGACAATATGGAGTTTACATTGCTATGGAAAATAACATAGAAAAAATCAAAGAAGAAATAACGCATATTAAAACTCAAGCAGAGGATATGCTTATGTCCTGTGAGAATACAATTCAAACAGCCATGATATCCTCCAAAGCAGGAAAGCAGAGGAATAAACCCACCAGCCTTAACGAAACATTATCTAAAATGTCCAATGTTAGTGACCAGCAAGAAAATGCGATTGTAGAAAAATCAGAGCACCGCCAAGTAGCAACTCACCATGAAGCAACAGCTCACAATCATGTGAAAACCCATCAGGAAATTCAATTAGATAATAGCAAAATCTCTCCTCCCTCCTTGAAAACACGCCCACCATCACCAACTTTTATAACAATCGAATCTACGGCCCGGCGAACAGAAACCTCTACTAAGGATGAGCCCTCTCAGTCCCCTAAAAAGGGCAGTTTTGCTGAACCATCACCAAGAAGTCCCGGGGCACAAGCATCTAGAGTTGGCGGAGCGGATGCGTCCCCTCCTCCACCCAGGAGTCGCTCTGAGCAGCTTGTCAAACTCAAAGACACCACTGCAAAGCTGTCCAGAGGGGGCGTCCCGTGCACATCAGGAACCCCGGTTCCGATTGTAGAGAAAAGGTCTGAGATCATCGCGTCTCCTGCAACACTTCGTCGTCAAATTAAGATAGAAACCCGTGGTAGGGACTCTCCACCCACAATCACAATACCTATTAGTGTAAACCACGTCGATAGTGGTTCCTTCAGAGGATCCACGGAAGCTCAAGAGGAAGTTAGGCAAGTGGAGAAAAGGGAGACATACATTCACAAAGACACTGGGAATTCCGCGCAGCGCCTCCTGCCGGACACTGAAAGTTTTGACGCGGTGGAAATCATCCGCAAGGTCGAAGGGCCCCGGCGCTCAGAACACACGCAAAGGTATGAAGCCGCCAACCGAACTGTTCAAATGGCTGAAAATTTCATGAGTGACCATGAAAATGAAATAAGCAGATGGTTCAGGGAATTTGAAGATGCACCAGCATTTGAAGCAAAGTCAAATAGAAGAGTTTATACCAATGGAGAAACAAACCATGATATTAAACAAGAAAGTCGTTCGTTTTGTAAGGAGGAATTTGGATTAACATCTCTAGAAAATACGAGTTTTACAGGCTTTTCTTGCAATCGTCCTAGAGAGCTGCAAGAAAAAATCCCCGGCAAGCAGCCCAGCGTCCGCTCTGAAACAAGGACTGTAAGTGAACATTTCTCAGGTGTGGATGCATTTGAGAGTCAAGTTGTTGGGTCAAAGATGACGGTCTCTTCACATAGCTCAGAAGCTGGCAAATCTGGCTTTGACTTCAAGCATGCCCCACCAACCTATGAAGATGTCATCGCTGGCCATATTTTAGATATTTCTGATTCACCTAAAGAACTCAGGAGGAATTTTCAAAAAGCATGGCAGGAGAGTGAAAGCGTTTTCAAAAGCCTGGGCTGTGTGACCTCAGATGCTTCTGCCACTGAGATGAGAACCACCTTCCAAGAGGAATCTGCATTTATGAGTGGTAAATGAGAGTGTGCAGAGTGTGAAGATTAACCCACTTAATGGCACATGTTCCAAAGCCAGCATGACTTGCAGTTAGAAGGATGCTTGGAAAAAACCGAAAACTAACAGCTTTCCCTCGTGGAGCATATCCTTCTCTTTACAATGCTTGCTTTTACTGCTTTCTTTTCACAAAAGCATCTAATATAGCATTCATCTGCACTCTGTGAGAATAACAATATAGATTGATTGAGACCTGTATTTGTCACGGTAAATAAGACTTTAGCTAAAGCAACAGATGTAATCATTGCTATTATGATAGTATTAATAATTATATGTAACAGTATATTTATTAATAATGGTACATGCATAGCACATTGTTTATATTTTTATTAAAAGTTAATATTTTATCCACTTGCATAAGACAATATGAGGTCATATCTATTGGCCTACTATTGACATATTTTTAACTGCCAGACTTGAATGGTGTTTTGTTTAATTCAATCCAGCCTGTTAATAACCCAAGAAACAATTTACACCCTTCATATATGCTTTCATGATTTTTATTGATTGATATCTTTGCTTAAAAATATAGATATGGAATTAGACCTTTTGTATATTTAATTATTGTTATGAATTTGGATGAGTTAGCTGTAATGCCACATTTATTTCTATAACTAATTTAATTTGATTTTTCTTAAACTCCAAATGATAGTTCACTTGGCCTCATTCACAGATGAACATGGACAATACATTTAAAAGATTTGATTATATTTAGAAGGAGGGAAATTCAAAACACATGGACTTAGTACATATTTTTTAATATCAGAAAACACCTTATTTCTTTATATTTCTCTACTTTTTACAGTTAATGAGGCTTTACAATAAAAAGATTTGACATAAGTAATGTGCACCATTAATGTAGCCCATTTTTTAAAACAGATTGAAAGAAAGAGCAAGCTTAAAAATAAAAACTGCTGAAACCAATAATTATCCCTCTATCATATTTGTAACATATGTGTCTAGTTTATCAGATTAATATGACTTCTTAATGTGCTTGCTTCTGGCATAATCAAGCAAAGCTGTCTAATTAATTTCAAATGCTCAGTTTCTGTTAAGATAGCTAAAAGCTTATAGAAAATACAAAAAAGGGGAAAAAAACCACCCGGTATTAAATATAGAAAGTGTGTTCTATTAGAACCAAACAAACAAAGGAGATTTGTTAGTAGCTCAAATTGAGCATTGAGGCTCTAAAGTACATACTTATTTGTAAAAAGAACCCGGAGCATATATGACTTTATATATAACTTATATGAAAGCTTAGTTCATTGGTCTCATGGGATTGTGATGAGGCTCAAAACAGTGCTGAGGTGAAAGTTCTATGTCACTTTTGAACCACTATCTAAGCACTGGTTAGTGATAGAACTCCTGTGGTTCACAGGAGCTGACGTTCACCTGAGCATAGCAGCGGGTGGCTGCAGGGATGATAGAGCCAGGGAAGAGGTAGGAAATGTGAGAATGGCAAGCAAACATAAGAGATTCCCCGAACATGTAAAAGGCAAACGTGAGAATCCCCAAAGCCCTAAAATCTGAAGCCATTAGATTGAAGAGAAATGGCCCTGAACATCTCAACATATTCAGGACTCTTGTTGTATTCAAGTTAGGAAATGGTATCACAGAGTCAACACGAAGTCATCAAGGAAATTATTTAAACAAATACAGTATCCCCAGCTTTAAGAGATATCTAGGCTCTGGAGAACTCTCTCCAGGATGCTTTAAAACGTGAAAACTTTGGGCATTGATTGTTCTAGAACCTCAAACCTGTTGGTAGGATGGCCTGTGTCCACAGAAGCACTGTTAGGACAGTTGTCTTACGAGCTTTTACTTTAACTGCATGGCTAGTCAATATGCTGTTATTTGTTTTGGTTTTACAGTGTGATCGAAGATAGTATCATATAAACTTTGGTAAATTTTTATTTTCAGAAGCTGCTGCTCCAAGACAACGCAGTATGTACACTTTGTCAAAAGACCGTTTATCCAATGGAGTGCCTAGTAGCGGACAAGCAGAGTTTTCATAAATCCTGCTTCCGATGCCACCACTGCAACAGTAAACTGAGGTAAAATATTCTGTGGTCTGTGGCACAAAAATCGGAGGAGCCTACAATGTACTTATAACATCACGTCTCTAGAAGATACACATTTTTCTACATCTTGCTGTCATCAGTTAACATGACTATAAAGGGGGGTGTTGGCAGGTTCTTTTTTTCTCAGGATGACTGTGACCTTTTTCCTTTTGAAATCTTGCTTTCTTAATCAAATTCAAAAGGGTTCTTTTTGTCTAAACCAGATCACACAGATAAAAAAAATCAAGAAATGCTGTACAAATAGGCATTTTTAAGTTACCACTTTAGTCTGAAGTCTGGATTCTACTTTCAATCTTATTTTATTTTCTTTGAAATTGTATTAATTAATTTAAAATGTTTTTTTAAGTTTATTTATTTATTTTGAAAGAGAGAGAGAGCACAAGCAGGGGAAGGCAGAGAGAGGGGGAGAGAGGGAAAATACCAAGCAGGCTCTCCATTGTGAGCACAGAGCCCGATGTGGAGCTCAAACTCACAAACCTGTGAGATCATGACGTGAGCCAAAACCATGAGTCAGTCACTTAACCAACTGAGCTACCCAGGTGCACCCTGAAAAATTTTTTTAATGTTTACTTATTTTTGAGAGCGAGAGAGAGTGCAAGCGGAGGAGGAGAAAGAGAAAAAGAGAGCAGCCAAAGATAGTTTCTATACTGACAGCAGAGAGGCCAGTGCAGGGCTTGAACCCACAAACTGTGAGATCCTGACCTGAGCCAAAGTTGGATGCTTAACTGACTGAGCCACCCAGGTGCCCCTTATTTATTTATTTTTGAGACAGATAGAGTGTGAACAGGGGAGAGGCAGAGAGAGAGAGAGAGAGAGAGAGAGAGAGAGAGAGAGATAGAATCCCAAACAGGCTTTGTGCAGCACAGAGCCCAACATGGGGACTCAGTCTCACAAACCATGAGATCATGACTTGAGCCAAAATTAAGAGTTGGACACTTAACCAACTGAGCCACCCAGGCACCTCCAATCTTATTTTAAGTAAGCTCTATGCCCCACATGGGACTTGAACTCAAGACCCTGAGATCAAGAACTGTATGTTCTACAGACTGATCCAGCCAGGCACTCCTAAAGTTTAAATTCAAGATCAGGAGTCAGCAAACTTGTTCTATAAAGGGCCAGATATTAAATATTTTCAATTATATAGGCCATACTATTTCTGTCACTGCTCAACTTTCCAGTTGAGTGCAAAAGCATCCACATATAACTAAATGAACAAGTGTGCTGTAAATTAATGTGCCCAATTGTGTTCCAATAAAACTTCATATACAAAATTAGGTGGTGGGCTGAAGTATACCTATGTCTGAGTATTGCATCTAAGTAAAAGAAGAAAAAAATAAGAATGTAGAGTATTGTCAGTGTCAGATAAGATATACTGTTTTTGTTTTTGTTTTTTTGTTGTTTTGTTGTTTTTTTTGTTTTGTTTTGTTTTTTCCTGTCTGGTGCAACAGAAGCAGCATATCAATACAGTTACAAACGCATTTTAATGAATGTGGCATTTGGTGTGGCTATAGTTTGATATGCTGAAATTGTAATTATTTTGCTAAATCCAAGTATGTATCAGGCTATATCTTTCCTGACTTAAATTGACAATGTCAAACACCCCTTACTGCAATGTTCTTTATCTTTGGTTTCCATGACACCAGAGTATAATAGTTTCCTCCTTCCTGCTGGGTGTTCCTTCTCAGATTCCTATGTGGGTGACTCTTTTCTGTCCATTTTTGAAATGTTAGAGTTCCTTAGAATTCTGTTATGGCCATTTATTCTTCTGTTTATATTCTTTATATATATAGTTTATTGCACCTACTCCCATGACGTAAATTGTCATCCATGTGGAATAACTCTGAAATCTGTATAGTAGCTCAGTTCTCTCCTCTATCAGATGCTTATATCTCAATGACTAGCATTTATCTCCAACTATGTTTCTCACTAGTACACCAAATTCGATATGCCCCATTATCTTCTCCCTTCTGAAATTCCTTCCTTGACTTCTGGTTCGTATGCTACTCTCTCAATAAATGACATTAACACTAACTCAATGACTGAAACACGAAGTTACCTTTCAGTCCTTCCTCTTCTTCATTCCCTATGCCCAAGCAATGACCAAGCCCTATAACTGATGTCCCATAAATGCCTCTTGAGCTATACATTTTTCTCCATCCCCACAGCCCAGGAATCTTCCAAGCAAATGTTGTCTCTAACCTGTACTAATGCAACAGTCTTTCTAGCAAATTAGCCTCCCCGCCCCCAGTATCTCTTAACCTCCATCACCACCAACTTGCCCCAGTGCCATGCTCCATAATGTAGTGAAAATGATCTTTCTAAAATGCAAATCTGAAGTCACTTCCCTGTTTAAAACATATGATGGTTACCTCTATCAAAGTAAAATTAGCATCTTACTATGAATTAACAGGCAATTAAGAGCCTTACTCCAGCTGCCTTCCCAACACCCCTTCCTCCCATTGCATGTTACTTTGCATGAAGACTGAATTCTTTCCGTTCCTCAAAGTCATTATCTTTCTCTCATATCTGGTTGGTCCCAAATGTTATTTGTCACTCCTTGTAGGAGTTTTCCCATGCCTCCCCTCCAGCACTTCACAGGGCTAGTATCCACTCATTCTTCAGACCTCAGCTGAGACTTTATGTCTTTGAAAAAGCCTGCTTTGATCCCCACATATCGATCAGGTGTCCCTCCTATGTGCTCCCAGAACATCCTGGGCTTGCCCCATTCCTAACACAATCTAATGTAACTGCTTTCCAGCTGTGGGAAATGGGTTAATGTTTGACTCTCACACCTAGTAAAGGCCTGACATTTAATAAGGACTGAAAAATATTTAATGACTGATATTTTTTAAAATTTTTAATGTTTATTTTTTGAGAGAGAGAGAGAGAGAGAGAGGCAGGACCAGTGAGAGAAGTAGACACAAAATCCAAAGCAGGCTCCAGGCTCTGAGATGTCAGCACAGAGCCCAACACGGGACTTGAACTCACAAATCCTGAGGTCATGACCTGAGCCAAAGTCAGACGCTCAACCAACTGAGCCACCGAGGTACCCTCAATGACTAATATTTTTAAAAAGTCATTATACCAAAAGCCACAAATATAGAAAAAACAATGCAAACGTATGGTTTAATAAAATATTATAAAGTGAACGCTTTCTAGCTAGTACCAAGGTCAACAAATAAACATTGCCAGCAATTCCAGAACTACTTCCATGTGCCTCACCCAAACATAACCAGTTCTCTCTCTCTCTTTGAGTAAACAGTGTGCTTTTTAATGGTTTCTTCCTTGCGTTTTTATAGTTTTTTTAATACAAATATGCTTTCCTGGATATTATACGTTAGTTGTGTTCATTTTTTAAAACTTTGACATGTGCTTTACATCTTTCCAATCTATAGGGTTTTCTATCCATTTCTTTCATTCCTTACAATTTATTCGTGAAGAACCTGGGATATCTGACCTGTAGAATTATCCACAGTCTGGATTTGCTGATTGCTCACTTATTGTGTAGTTCACATACTCCTTTCTCCCCTGTGTTTCTGACAAACTGTCAGCTGAATCTAGATTCTGGTTTAAACTAAGATTTGATACCTTTTGCAAGAACGTAGGGAGTGTTGGCAAGAATCTAGTAAGCACATAGTGTCTGCTTGTGTCTGGTTTTGTGATCATAGCAGATATTGGAATCTTAATACCTAAATCCATTAATTGATGCTCACAAAATGTTGATATTTTCTTTTTGTTCTTTCTTTTTCATTATTAGTTTGAATACTTTTACAGGTGATGCTTCCCCTTATCTACTCTTTCGTTACTTGATGGTACAGTTGGTTAAGGAAAGGCAGAATAAATACATAACTTTTTCCCTTTGTTTACCTGCTTTGCCAAAGTATCAGTTATTTATTTAACAATGTAATGAAATGGTTCCTTATCATCTCCCAACAGGTATCCAATTTTAAAATATTTGTAATATCTTTATAAACTCCTAGACTTACATATATTTGATTGGTTTCAATCAGATGTAGTTATTATCATTACTGATGTTCAAATTATTCTATCCCTGACCTCTTCAGGTTGTCTTTTCAGTCCTTTTAGCAAGACCTAAGTATTCTTTGATAGTTTCCTCATTATCTGGTATGACTAGATGTTCCATACTCATTTGGTATATTTACTTCCTCCAGACCCAGAATCAGTCATTTCCCTTTTTTGTGAGAAATGGCATTTTAAGATTATAATCTCAGTGCTCTTTCTACTGGGCTGGTTACTATTTCAAAGCTTTCTTAGTGTTAAGAGCTGGTAAATGTTTATATAAAAAGAAAAAATATATCATGAATTTGTAGGACTATCTCAAATTGAATTCAAAACTGCATTGCTTTTGCCTTAGCCTCTTTTCTATTCCATGTCTGTATCCTCGCTTTCCCTTCAAGACTTCTGGTTCTCAAAGACAAAGGAGATGAAAGAATTATAATATCCCATATTCAGGGGCACCTGGGTGGCTCAGTTGGTTAAGCAGCCAACTCTTGATTTCATCTCAGGTCATGATCTCACGGTTTAAGAGTTCAAGCCTGGCATCAGGCTCACTGCTGTCAGTGCAGAGCCCACTTGGTGTCCTCTGTCCCCTCTCTCTCAGCCCCTCCCTCACTCATGGTTGGTCTCTCTCTCTCTCTCTCAAAAATAAATAAAACATTAAAAAAAGAGAGTATCCCATATTCATTTGAACAACAGTTTTGGAATAGCAAAACTATCAGCACCCCTAATTTGATTATAAAAACTTTAAAAAATGGCATTTGCTCCCCATTCATCCACATTCCATTTTTAAAAATTTTTTAATGTTTATTTTATTTTTTGAAGGAGAGAGAGAGAGAGAGACAGAGTGTGAGCGGGGGGGGGGGGGGCGGGGAAGAGAGAGAGGGAGACAGAATCTGAAGCAGGCTCCAGGCTCTGAGCTGTCAACACAGAGCTCCACGCGGGGCTCGAACTCACAAGCTGTGAGATCATGACCTGAGCTGAAGTCGGACACTTAAGCGACTAAGCCACTCAGGCATCCCTGTATTCCATTTTTTTTTAATTGTGCTGTGTCTGCAGGGTCATATTAAAGAGCATTACATATCACACCACCTCCCTCATTGCCATCATTTCATCTTAGTTTATAGGTAATATATATATAATGCTTGCAACCGATCTTTATGTCGATACTCTGTACCCATTCTAGTTATGCAAGCTTATTTTCTAGTAGATCCCTCAGAAAAGGCTGTTCTGTGATCTTGCTAATGGAAAGTCACTTTTGCTGAAAGTAAAATCATTGACTTATACTTTCTTTCATTGAATATTTTAGATACATTATTCCATTTTCTTTTGGCATAAAGTATTGGGAATGACTGATAATAATCTAATTTTTTTATATAACTCATGTTTTTTTTTTTCTTTTTAGATAAACACAAAGGATTTTTTTCTTTTTATTTAAAGTCCAGTGATTTTACTAGAATATTTCTTGATGTTGGTCATTCTGGGTCAGAAAGTGTCAGTTACCTAGTGTGCCTCTTTCAATACATAATTTCATACCTTTTTATATGAGGAAAATTACCTTAAATGATAGCTTTGTAGCAATTAACCTATTACATTGCTTTATTTTCTTCTTCAGGAACTTCTGTTATACATACATGGATATTTTGTGCCTGTCTTTATTATTTGTCTTTCTCTCAAATCCTCTTTTTTCGTTTATGATTGTAAATTTTCATCCTTTTATTCCCTGGTTTCTCTTCTTAAAATATTTTCTATTGTGTTTGTATGCTCTTAAATTTTTTTAGTTTCATTTTTATTACTGACTTTTTTCCTTTTATTTCTGGTTTTTCCCCCCAGATTTCTAACACCTCATTTATGACATGTTTCTAATTACAATTCGTGTTGTACTTTCAAGCCTTTTTATCATGTTTTAATGTCTTTTACCTCGTTTTTTAAATTTTGATGTTGAGAATGTGTTTTTCTAGCATGTTTTCATTGTCTGTAGTGATATGAAAAATGCTCCTTACTCTTTCATTTCTTACAATAACTTTATATGATATTTGGCCTTAATATTTTTCTGTGGCTTATTTTTGTATGGCATTAGTTTTCCCAAATCTTAGAAGGAGGCAATGCTCAGGATGGTTTTCCCAACTTCACAGAACTACCTCTTCCAATTTTCATATACTGTTTAAAAAACTACAGTGGCTTGAATTCTGGGATTTCCTATTTTGATACATCTCCCCCATGTTAGTCAGGACCTTCTCTTTTCATTTATGTCATCATTATCCAATTACATTTTGATTCCATTCCCATATTTTTTTTATCTCAGTGTAAAGTCTTATCCTAAGAGGGGATCTCAATTGGTCAATTTTGAGAGTTTTAACTTCTTAAGCCTCTTCAGACTTCCCTACTACAGGGCCCTTGCACTCACTGACCAATGAAGAATGTAAAACTCCTCCCAGTTTCAGCTGCTATTCTCTAATTGGCATATGATACTTTCCAGAAAACACTGGCTATTTTGTGGTGTTATATTTTCCAGTCTTTCAGACACCTTCCTTACTTCCTCTGCTGCCACTTTTGCAGAGCGACTCTCGGGCTAGTCTTATAGTTGTTGGTTTGTTTTTACCTCCTTATATTTTGGGTTTGGTGGGGCTACTCTGTCACTTAGTTTTTTTTTATTTTAATATTTACTTGTTTGTTTATTTTGAGAGAGAGCATGAGTGGGAAGGAGCAGAGGGAGAGAGAGAGAGAGAGAGAGAGAGAGAGGATCCCAAGTAGGCCCTCCGCTTGATGCAGAGCCCAATGTGGGGCTTGATCTCAAACCACGAGATCACAACCTTAGCCAATATCAAAAGTCAGACATTTTACTGACTGAGCCACCCAAGTACCCATCACTTAGTTTTGTTATAAATTTTATTTATGGGCTTTAAGTTTTGCTATCTATTCAGTGTATCTGTTTTTATGTAGCAATTCAGAGATATTTAAAAAATGATGTCTTTGACTAAATTTGGCTTTAATTTTAACAGGTACTCTATTTGTTGATCTCCCTAACGAGGCCAAATAAACAGTTGCATAAGCAACCTTTCCAATACATTCAAAATCTAGTTAACAACGAAATTTAAATGGTTGATTTGTGTGTGGGTACTCTTCAAGATTTACTGAAAATTGTGGTCCCCCCACATAAATCACTGAGTTAGAAAATGTTTAGTCTTATCATTTTACGCCATCTATAACTATATATGTATTACACTATAATACCTATTACACCAATACTTGGCATACAAATGAAATTCTAAATACTGTAAGACATGTATCATGTTGAATATTAGCAATAACTATTATCTAACAAGAATGTTCACTTAAAAAGCGCATTCCTATTGCCAGTAAGTTAATTGCACTGAATCTCTAACTCATTCTTGAAATAATTAATTTCCTAATTCCCTATGAATTTACAGAATATATATAGAATGTTAAACATTTTTTTTCTTTTTTTTTCTTTTTTGGCAGTTTGGGAAATTATGCATCACTTCATGGACAAATATATTGTAAACCTCACTTTAACCAACTTTTCAAATCTAAAGGAAATTATGATGAAGGTTTTGGACACAAACAGCATAAAGATCGATGGAATTACAAAAATCAAAGCAGCTCAGTGGATTTCATTCCTAATGAAGACACAAATATGTGTAAAAGTAGTGTGGAAAACACTGCCTTACTTGGAGACCTTAATAAACATTTAGATGATGGTAACAATAGAGGACAAAGAGATGATTTGACAAAATTCAGGGAGAGGGGAAAATTAAAAATCATTTGGCCCCCTTTCAGGGAGATGCCGAAGAAAACCTTCCCCCTTGAGGAAGAGCTCAAAATGAATAAACCTAAATGGCCACCGGAAATGACAGTTTCTACATCCTCTGAATTTAAAAGTGAATCACTAATAGAACCCATTAAAACTCTGGAAAATAAAGGGCAGGAGCAAGATAACGTTTCTTTCCTACAGCCATATCTGCAGTCCATCCATATGTGTCAAAAAGAGAATGTTACAGGAATCAAAGACATGGAAATGTACGAAGCAAGAAAAGATGAGAAGAAGGAAGGAAATAAGAATGTGCAAGATAAGCTGAATGAGGCTGAAGATACAAAGAATAAAAGGAAAAGTGAAATGGATCTTAATGACAACAATAATGTGGTTGCACAGAGTGCTCAGAAGGAGAAAAATGAAGAAACTAATGAACCTGATGGTGCAGAAGTTTTACAGGTTGCTAACACTGATGATGAGGTGGTGCCAGAAAATTGTAAAGAGAATTTGAATAAGAATAATAATAACAATTATGTAGCAGTCTCATGTCTGAATAATTGCAGGCAGAAGACATCTATTTTAGAATTTCCTAATCTATTACCACTGTCAAGGGAAGCAAACTATACCACAAGTGAATTTCAAATTGAAAATTTAGAAAATGCATCTAGAATCTCAGAGTTACTTGGTATATTTGAATCTGAGAAGGTGTACTCGAGGAATATTCTAGCCATGGCTCTTGGTAAACAGGCTGACAGAGCTACTGCTGCCAGTCCCGTGAAGTCTGCCCCCAAACCAGGTCTCAGTGGCAGGTTAATAGGAAAGGAGGAAAGCTCCTTAGCCTCTTCTGATACAAATATCTTAAACATCAAAGGAAACCATGCAAATAACAAAAACCTACACTTCTTCTTTTCTAACCCTGTGAAGATTGCTGCTTTTTCCAAAAAGAATGAGAACATTTTCGAACGTGACTTAATGGAATCTGTAGATCAAATTAAAAATATGCCATGTTTGTATTTTGGAGAACTTGGGAAGGACATCAAACATTGGCATGGTGAAGCAATAGGGACAGCCCACGTTAATGGGAATACAAGTCGTGATGCTCTGCGCAGTGCATGTGCAGTTAAGCCTTCATTTCCCAGAGTGGAGGTCCAGTCTGAACAACTCACCGTGGAAGAGCAAATTAAAAGGAATAGGTGCTACAGTGACACTGAGTAAAACATCTCTGCCCACTTGCAGTTCATACTCAGACTGAGAGACGCTGATGTCTGAAATAAGACTAGAGATTTCAAGAGCCTTTTGTTGAACATGTTGTAAACTTGATTGGAAATTTCATGTCTATCACAATGGAATTTTCCTTGTATTAAGCTATACAGTGTTTTCCATAATCGGTTTGAATCTACTTTTATTCTGAATGTAATGAAAAGATGAAAAAATATGGCTCTGTTTTCCTGACAAATGGCACTTAAGTATATTGCTGTTTTCAACATGCCAGATAACATCACTGGCAAGATTCTATACTGCTGATATTTATTATAATTCTTATACCTTCTCTATAATTTCTGCTGAAATAAAATTAAATCACCTGGGGTGCAAACCAAAATACTTATGTAACTTTTTTCCAAATATACTGACATTTTAAGTATACATGTTTTCCATAATTTGGAAACTCTTTTCAGGGGCAGGAGGTATTTAACACACAAACACACACGCACACACATAATCCTGGAAAAAATAAAATACTAAATCAAAGCCACAGTATATCAGAAAATATAAAATTCCATTCTCTTGTTTGCTCTGTATTTTTAAAGATACAATGCTGATTATGTTTTTTTAAATAATTACCTATATTAAACTATCATGGAATATGTCTATAAACATTTAATGAAAAATATCAATTTTTCTTCAAAATAATGTGGAGTCCATTGTTAGAAATCAACTGAATGACAGATTTTAGAAGTTACTTAAATTAATTATACACATTGCATTTTTATTGCTTACCATATGTAATCAACAAATATACAAATCATATTACTACTATATTTTGTCAGTTTTGTTTTGTTTTTTTACCCTACAGGATGGGTATTAAGTTTTTCCATTATAAAAACAGACTTTGGAAAATTTGTCTTATGAATTTTCTGCTGATTTTGCCTTTTTTGCAAATATATTTAATTATTCTTAGAGGAAAAAATAACATGAATATAAATGAGTGGCTTCACATTAATTTGGGGTGTCCATATGCGAAAACAGGTCTTATCCACTATTCTCCTACATAAACACAAACCACTGACTTTCTATTAAGTATGAAAACACAATGTAGTTTTTAAAACTATTTCTTCTTAGAAAGAATAACAAATCTTGCTAGTATGTGCTCAATAGATATCAAAGACTTACTAGTATTTTAGGGCTGCCGTAACAAAATACCACAGACTGAGTGGCTTAAGCAAACATAAAGTTGTCTTCTCACAATTTAGGAGGCTAGAAGTCCAAGATTACCTTGGCAAGTCAGTTTCTTCTGAAACCTATCTACTTGACTTTTAGGTGGCCATCTTCTCTCTGCCCTTGATCTTCTCTTTGTATGGGTCTGAGTCCAAAGTTCTTCCTCTTATAAGGACACCAGTCATTTGAATTAGGCTCGCCTAGTGACCTTATTTTATTTTAGTTATTTCTTTAAAGACTCTAGCTCCAAGTATAGTCCTTTTCTGAGATACTAGGGGTTAGAACTTAAACATATTTATTAATTCTCAGAGGACACAATCAGCCCATAACAGCAAGAAACCACATTATACTTTTAGGGTTCTTTTTTTTTTTTAACATATGCCTTTTAATATTATGAAATAACTTCTCAATTATTTTTCACTTGGGATTATATTACAGAACTATGTCATATCTATATTTATGCTACAAATATATTTCCAGGAAGAGAATTATTTTCCAAAGGAGTAAAGATAGGCCCATGATAGACCAAATGTTTTACCAGAGGAGGCTTTGTAATGGCAGAGCTTGGCATGTAAGGGGCTTTGCATTATTTATTTGAAATTGGGCCTTCCAATGAATCTTGTAAAAATGTTTTATCCCCCAGAAAATTGTGCTGAATTGTCTTTTGCGGCTTCCACACAATCAATCCTTGTGACAGATTTGGGGCTTTGGGCAGCACATTTTTTTGGATTAGAACAATGGTTTTCCCACAGTGCAGTAAAACTACAGAATGCAAGCCTACCACCTATTCCCAAATGTGCAACCAACATGTACATCTGGCAATTTTCTATAAACATTTCTAGAGTAATTTCTAAAGGCACATTAATTTTTTAAGAACCCGAAAGATAGAAAACAGAATACGTTCTCTGCTCTATTTTGATAGTTACTGACTACTGGTGACTATCCAATTGAGGAGTAGAAAATTTTCCCATTGTCAACAAAATGAACTTAGAGAAAGATTATCACAGATGTTGAAGTGAAAGAGAAGTGCAATACTTTTTTTTCCCTTTCTCTGGAAATGCTATTGAGAACCAAGGGTGATTTCCAAATCTAATGTAAAAGTTCAGAAATCTGCAGGTATTAACGGTAATGTGAAATCTTATTTTAGAAAAATCGAATTTACATGGAGATCAGAAATATGCCATGGACATGATACACAGATTCAAAATAAAATCTTTGAGAGCATATGAGGCTACTAATCAGTGCAGAGACTCAATTCCCTGGAAATTAACTCTAATAGAAAACAAAAAATATTTTTAGATAAATATAATCTAAAAGTAATTTAATCTCAGCTTTGATAGAGTCCTTTGGAAAGGCTAATTTAATCTATTTAACAAGATCTATTTACTGTGGATATTTTCCCCTAAAATATTATGAGAAATTTTTAAACTTTAGATATTTATATGCAAATTAAGTGGTAGAGGAAAATTAATAGTAGTGGAATATCTACAGTATGGTCATCATCTTTTGCTATACTACCTTTTTGTAGAAAGTAAATTAAAGAATCGAAAGCCTGACAAACACTGTGGTATCATCCAATCAACAGCAACTCAACAAATACTATAGAGCCCTTGGTATTTGTTGGCAGAGTGATTTTTTTAAAAAGATGATAAATCATGGCATCTTTCAGACTAGAAAAAGGGGTATTCAAAAAAAACTAATCACAGTTGATACTTATGGATGCAGAGGGAATCAATACAGGAAAATATATAGCCACAAAGAATTCTCTTAAATTGGAAGGCTTCGGAATAATGGTAAATAAGTAGGTGAAAAAATTCTGGTTTAAAAGATAAATTATCTTCATTTTGCCATAGTCATAATTTACTTAGATGTAATTATGTAATTTACTATGATGCGCAGTCAAGATCCTCCTTCAGGAACAAAGGAGTTACTTCCCCAGATACCAGAAGTGCTGCCCACAGAAAACCCTCAACTTTCAGCCCCCTACCAGGATTGCTTTAGCTGAAGAGAGCCACTTTCCCCACATGGACTGTGTTCAATAAGTGATCAGTGAAGGAGAATTCAGCAGAACTCAGAAGGGTCATGCCAGTGTCAAATATCCCTGTACGGTTGGCTGAGGCCTCCACTGAGCTGCCATCACCATCAACTTCTCTTATATCCAACACTGCTTTGTTCATATTCCTTCCTCTCCCCTTGATACCAAGAGGACACCCTGAAAAACTTTCTCCACATTAATCTCTGACTCAGAATCTACATCTTTGAGAACCCAACCTGGACAAGCTGGACTCTTGGGAGTGGCCCAAGAAAGCAGATACTGGAATGATATTTTAGAACTGAACAATGGGCATAATATCGCTATGCAATTGTTAAAATTCTAAGCTGTGGTAAATTAAGATGCCTATAATGGTTGAAGCAAATGCATAGCTTGTACCATGTGTCAAATATTTGAGACATGTAGAAGAAATAGAAATTATAGTGAAAATTGAACTGAGTACCCATTGCTAACCCCTATCACTCTGGGAAAAAATTAACAAAAAGCTGGAAGTGTTAATCAACAATTAAAAGCTAAATATAATTTAATTGTAAAAGTAGCTGAGCTCCATAGAACGATAAAATCCAGCCCCTTGTATGAGATCAAGCACCGCCTGGGACTCTGATCTGACAGTGCAGAGCCTTCTTGGGATTTTGTCTCTCCCTCTCTCTCTGCCCCTCTCCAGCTCTCTCAAAATAAGTAAATAAACATTTTTTTTTTTTAAATCCAGCCCCTTCTAATGTGTTGGTCCTCCAAGCCTGGAAGATCCACTCCACAGGCAACATGGAAATTTTGGCTGCAGGCACCCCATTTCGTGCTGCAGATGTACCCCAACCCTGACCTCATGGAGTCTAAAGTACAGAAATCCTGTGGAGTGCCCAAGAGCCATTTATGCACTTTAGCCAAGCAGTTCCAGGAAAAGTTTACATGTGCCAGATACAGAGGGAACAGGGATGTATGTACCGGTTTTGCTCTGAGCTCTTTGCATGAAATGTGATTTGTGAGCTTGCCAGCATGTCCTTACCAAGCACAGGTTCTTCTCAGGAACAGAGGGAAGATGTCCAACTGTGCTTGGATCCATCCATCTCATTATCGTTTTAACGTAACATTGTTTTTGACGAATGATGATTTAAAAGGTTCAAATTGGCAGTAATTGGTAATGACCACTACTGTGTCCACCCTCTAATTTCCTGCATGTTTTATAAGATGGTGGCAGATGTTTATTTATTAATTATCATGATATTCCTTTCATCCCCATTAAACCATTTCATTTAGGTGGAGGACAGATTGGTTAAAGGATATTTCTGTTGAACACACCTTTCTATCATCTTTATTTGCCCATACAGAAATTTTATCAAACAAATTAATTAAAAAGCAAATTTCAAGTTAATTTATTATTTCCTGAACTCTATCCAACCTAAAATATTTATTGTTCAATAAAAATTGCAATGATTTTGTAACTGACATGATATATAAAACACAATGCTAGCAACATCTGAGAACAAATAATGAAAAAATTTATTAAATGCTATACCCTAGTTCATTAACTGATCTCTTTTAAGTCTTAAATTCCACATTTCATACTCTGAGTTTGTATGTTTGTATGTGTGAATGTTAGTGTGTATGCGTTTAATAGTTAATGTCCAAATTATGAAAACATCAATATCAGCAGTTTTAATGCTGTTCAAGCTGTTTTTAGCAAGCCAACATGTTCAATTTTAATGCCATTGAAATCACCAACTCTGAATACATATTTGTCATAAGTTAATAACAACATTAGTTGGATAAATATTTATTATCAAATAGATAACATTTATAAGTTTTAATATTCAGGTTATGCATTTTATTCCTCTGAATTTTATTGATACCTCCATTGATCTGTTGTTGTTGATATAGTTCTTATAGTGATATAAGAAATTTACATAATTTCTTATAACCATTTGCCGCTTCTCAAAATGTTTTGCAAATCTCGTTTATTTCTTCATCTATACCATTCCTAGTAATTTTATACATGCTCAAGGCTTCAATTATCTTCATAATACCAATGACTCCCAAATGTATATCACCTTCCCTGAGCTCTCCTCTGAATGCTAGACTCCTACAGACAACTACCTGATAGTTTCTCTTGGATGTTTAAATGGTACCTTAAATTCAACACCTCCCAATTAGAGCATCACTCACTCCTTATCTCCAACCTCAAACTTGGCACTCTTCTACTAGCAAATCATATCTCAGACACCATTATCCATCCAGCTACTAAAACCAGAAAACTAAGAGTATATTTTATATTCTTATTTCTTTCATCCATTCCCAATTAAAATCTTTTCCCAAATCCAGTCGATCTTTACTACTTAAATATTTCTCTCATCTTTTGTTCCTTACACATAACACATTTGCAATTGTACGTGTTTTTGTAAGTTATTTGATTAGTGCACATGACACTCTATCCCACATCACCCTCCATATTGACTGGAAGCTTTACAAAGACAGGCACTGGGTTTGACTTTATTCCCCGTGTTTTCCCAATTCCCAGCAAAAAGTTTGACATATGGTAGGCATTTGGTAAATTTTGTTGAAAGAGTCAATCACCATATAAATTAAATTTTGAGCCTCTGTACATGGAGTAACATATAAAAATTGATAAGGATATCTTCTGGACTTATTTTTGGATTATATGCCAAGTATCAACTACAGACCATGTTTATAACATGTAAAAACAATATTTCCAAGAGACTGCAGTTGTGCTCCCAAATTGCATATCTAGATGCCAATGACACTCTTGGGCATATGTCTAGAACAATGGCTGGATGAGTAGATTGCATTATTACAAATAGGGCTAGGCAGATGTTACAGGAAAACATACTTATTAAGGATTGCCAAAATTAATCCAGTACCTTAGGACAGACAAATTCATTCATATAAACACACTCATATAGATACATAGACAAGAAATCTCTATTGGCCTTAAAATGTACATATTCCCATACATTAGATGTTAAATTTTTCTGCACAGTAATTTGTATAGAACATTTAGGTTGGATAGTTAAAAGCAAGATGTGTAGATATTGAGTTGCCCAAGATCACATGTTTAAGTATCGTGACACAAAAACATGATAAAGAAGTCCCATACCCTTTCCTCCACCCAAGCAGTCTTTGTGAAAGTATTGTGACTTTGCTATCATGCATTTAAGTTTTATTCTCTGGTTTATTTTTATGCTTTTGAATTTATCATTGTATATGATTATACTATTCATGCATATATCTTATATACAAAGGCACACTTATGTGTGTGGATACACATGTATATGTTCCAGAACCAAATGAAACATTCATTGCTTAATTAAGGTCCTACTCATGATTTGGCTAAAAAATAATAAAATGCATTAATTTTTGCACATAAAACATAATTTCAGTATATTTAGAAATTTAACACATTGATCATTTTAACAAATTTAGATAATCTGTAAAGTTCATTGGTTTGGGGAGGTTTTTAACAAGAATTAACAACAACAACAACAACAACAAAAGAGGTCTGGATTAAGCATTATTTAACCAGAAATTACAGATAGGCAGGAAATCAACTGCCATTAATTAGAAGATGGCTATGCATATCTGTACAAAAACAATATAAACTAGTAGCAGGTAACTTTCATCTTGTGCTGTGTTCCAAGATCACTGCAAGGGTGAACACTGTGGTCATTTATCAGTCCCAAATACCCCATGGGTACAATATGAGATATGGTTTTATTATCCCTGGTGAAGAATCTGTGGATTAGGGAGTTAAGTTACTTGACTGAGTTTACCAAGTTACCCAGCTTTTATGTACTGAGACAGGGACTGAAATTAGTCCTGACTGACCAAATAGCTCATTAGGTATGGCTTTTCCACATCCTTCTGGCTTCCCAGCACTTCATTGTGTGTGTAAAAATATGTACATGAAATATTCACACATATAGATATAAATATAAGTATGAATCAGTAATGTGCCTATGAGTATATTATACTGAAGATACAGTCATAATGTATATACACATTATATTTTTTCTGTGAGTGTATGTGTAAATGTATGTTTGCACACATACACGCACACACACACACACACGCACATGCTTGCGCGTATATTATACTATGAGTACAGCCGAGTACCTATGCCCATACATTCCAAAGACATTCATAATGCAAAGTAGGAAACAAAAAAATAAGATTATTTATTGAAAATGTCATCAACCACAGGGAATGGAAGTGAAAGAAATACATCAGTCCTCCTGCCTACCTTAAAGGCAAGCAGAAAGCAGAACTGCTCTTTTTAAATCGATGAAATTAACAAAAGCAATTGAATGTGGCAGAGAGGAGATGTCAGGTAGGAATCAGCACATGTGGGACCTGAAGACTGTGAATAACTTAGAGAAAGACATCAATGCCTCTGCTGCTAGTGATTACCTCACTCTCCGTGTGGCTGTAAAACATGGCAGCATCTGTCCCGGTGCCAGGAAATGTCAGGACATTAAAGGTGCAGCCCTGGTTATGTGAAACAGGACAGGGAGTATTTGGCCTAAATTCTAAGCCTTTCAATTTTCAAAGTTCTGAAATATTTAAGCTAGAAATACTTTCAACACTGGAAGATGTTTAAATGGCTACTTTATAAAGAATAAAGGAAGAGCATGTGCCTATTTTTTAATTCATAAGAAAAGTATTAAATCACTAGCATTTCAAAGAGCCTACTTTCAATTACCCATGAAGAGATTGCCTACAGAAAATATTAAATCCAGGCTGGCGTCTCCAACCTACCCAGACCACTGCCTCCCTTCCACCTTCACCTGTGTCCTCGGGGAATAAGAACGAACTTCAATATCAGCAGAAGTAAAACATAATGGCCACATTTACAAAATAATTTCCACTGATATTTTTATTCCAAGGCAGGAGGAAGAGAGTTGTGAGCATAAACGGCACATGGATTTCGGCTGCTTCACTTTCAATGGCAATCTTCTACAAGATCCAGCTGAAGACTTCCCCCCAAGGTCCTCCCTTTCGGCTCTCTCCTGCCCTCAGGGTATGCAGCCACATACTCCCCCATCAGTTTTTCCAGCTTTTTTTCATTAGCTACGGCATCCTGCCTCTGTCTTCCTTACTGTAGCATAGGATGAGTACTCAATGAATACTTGATAAAAGAATGAATGAGTGAATGTCATAGGTTCCTGTAGGCAGCAAATGACAGCACTTTGCAGAAACATCTTCAGTCCCTTGTCCCCAAACATAGCTAATAATAGAGGGTAAGGGGATAAGAAAGAAGGAAGGAAGGAACTTCTAAAGAATGCCTACATTTTGCCAAACTTCAGGTTTTTCAAAATAAAGATCCGTTAACATCCATTTGAGACATATTAAAATATATGGAATACCTCTTAGTATCATGATTTTGTAATGGAGGTAACTGATGTTCATTTGGCTTGACACCATAGTTCTGAGGTGTCGTCATCTCTAGGTAAAGAACTTATGTCTTGAGGAGGTTTAACTACTTTCCGAAGGCTACCCATTTAGAAAGTGGCAGATTACAGTAAGTTGTAAGAGACCATGGGGACACTGGCCAAAAATTAGCATGCCTAAATTTATCTGGGAGATTTGAGAAGTAGAGATATATGGGAAGTAATAAGGGAGAAGATTATCCGGAGAAACAGCTTAAAAGGATGTTTTGATTTTTGTGTTTGTTTTTATTTTTGTTGTTGTTGTTGTTTTTAGTTTTTCATTTAAATGAAAGTGGTAATGAACAGATGCAGGAAAAGTGAAGGGCATAGCAGCATAACTGGAGCTCTGTCAGTGAGGATAGGTGAACAGATTAGTTCAGATTCTAGCACTGAAACCTCAGAAACAAAGAAAGGAGATGTAATGCATTGGTAATAGAAACTTCAGGTGTAACAGATAACCCCTCAAATTTTAATTCTTGCTATATCACAATCCACAGTGGGATTGTGAGGACTCTGCTCCATAAAGTCTTTCAAAAATGATGGTCTGTCTTCCTCTGAGTCCCTGGAATCCCCTAAAATGATGGGTAGAGAGTAAGAAGAGAATGAGGCTCACTAGTGGGAGGTTTCTACAGACCAGGCCTAGCAGTGAGGTACTTCACTTTTCCTATACTTCATGATCCAGAACTCAGTGGAATGGCCACACCTACCTGTAAGGAAACCTGAGAAATGGAGCCAATCTCAGGTCCAGGAAGAAAATTAGAATATGCCGTGTAATTAAACCTCTACCACAATGAGATAAAAGGAAATCCAGACTTTCAGACACCCAACCACATCTGGTTTTCAGTACCTTTTTACTGAATATTATTCTTCAAAATTTATACTTGTATGGTTTAAGCCTTTCATTTAGAAGGCCTCCATAGATATTTTTGTATATATTAATGAATCTAAGTTAAAGCAAACATGTAGACAATATCTGGGAGGTTGAGCAATTACTTCAAGAACATCCCAAAAGGCCAGCAGCACTCAGACTCAGGAGTTAGCATCAGGTAGAGACCGAGTAGGCAGGCACTTCACAGCACAGAACTTACGGGAAGAATGCCCGGTGGGGGGTTTCAATCAAACTGTCAGTCCCTGGAAGACCTGAGAGTTCAAAGCAGCCTCCACCCATAGAAGGGTCAGGAGGCTACCCAGGTGGGAGACTTGTGGTAGGAAAGAGACCATAATAATGACTCAGCTCTGAGAACTTGTAACAAGCCAAGAGAACCCCGGTGAGAGCCCTGGGGATATGACTAACTTGGTCACTATTCTCAGAGTCACTTGCAGATTTGCAAGATGCCATGCCAGAGACTGGAGAATTGCAGCTAAACCTACAAGAATGTGGAAACCAGAAAAATGGAGACAATAGAGAATGGTTGGCAAAGAGATAGCTTTAGCTCCAGATTCTGAGGGAAAAGGGGACAATTTCCAAAAGTCGATCATTAGCATTTTTAGATAAATGTGCTGGGCAAAAAGCCTTCTAAATCCAAACATAAATGGTTTGGCATTGGCAGTATCTACTGTTCTGCATTAGCTGTGACCTCTGCCTTTTTGCTCGAGTAGATTATGGGAAATTCCACATTTTTGGAGGCAGGCAATGTTGTATGACACACTCATGGATCACACAACATGTCACTGCAGTTATCACCAACTGCTGTGGCTCTGTCCCCTCCTCCTGCAAGGATACTTCTTGGTACTTGGCCATCTAAGACAACTGAATTTAGCCCTATAGTTTTCTCTGTATGTTTTATGTGCTCCCTCATATTTTCTTGCAATTATTCAAATAGGATGATTCTATAAGCTTATGGATGCAAAAATCTGGAAATACTTTGGCAGGTATGGTCTTTACTTTCAATCCTGGCCTTCTCGTGTGTCAAAAGATGATTCATATTCAGTTCTCTTGTTAAGAGAACAAGAAAATGGTCTCTTAGAGCCCGGGTGCATGGAGCAGAATATAGATAATGTTAACATATAAATGGATAAATTATTTTTTTCTTTCAAGTATTGAAATGCAATTATATTTATAGAGAAACCTGGCTTAGATGCCTAATCAGACACAGGTGTTTGCTAAAGCCACTTGAATTCTAGTTGTTGAAATACACTTCTAACATATTAACTAACAAGTTAATTTGATTCTATTGGATATGAAATTACTAGCACCTACTCTGAGTAATAGGTTGAAAGAATTTAGGGAACACAAAGGAACAAATTCTGCCTATGAAAGAAGAGTTGTTTATTTTCCCCCATCAAATAAACAAGTGATTTTTGATGCACTAAATAGGATATATAATTAATAGACTCAGGTGTCACCTTATTATAGAGTTGACTTTTTCAAAGCTGATTTTAAAAATAAACTGTTGATCTGTCATACCAAATGAGCTTAGACTTTTGAAAAATGTGTTGCTCTGTATCGATAGGTATAAATGTGTAGTGCATAAACTCTTCTCTAAATGGTTCAACAAGTCTCTCATACTACACTTTTAAGTGTTACTTAATTTCACCATTATTATGGACAAAATATAGGAAATGCAATTTTCTCTTTTTCTTCTTTCCCCAATATCAAAAATCTCAGAAGCTAAATTATTGTTGAACTTTTCTCTTTTCTTGTGGATTTCATCCCCCTGCCTCTTTAAGGATCTTGCTCCATCAATTATACCTGTCCATTTTTCCATGGTCTCATCACTTCTATCTTAAAGGAAAATCACACTTTCTAATTATGCATCCCCCATTAGCTATAATGTGTCTCCTCTCTTTCACAATGGAGCTTCCCAAAAGCATATTTTTTTAGTTGGAGTTGTTTTCCCCTCATTTCTCATACAGAGCTCAGCCAACTATAAACTGCAATCACCCAACCCTCACTAGTGACATCCTCATGATGAAGCCTAAAGACTACTTTCAATCTGTCTTTGAGTCTTGAAGCTTGGATACTGCTCTGTTTCCAGGACCTAGGAGTGCTTCTCTTTGTCCTCCTGGCTTAATAACTGTATTTTCATGCCCTTTATTGACCTTCCTGGATGTGGTGATGTTTTTCATTCTTTCCTTGACATTTGGAAACTTGGTGCCTTTCATGGTCTTTGGCTTAACCTCCTCTTTAATGTTGGGTATATTTCCATCATGCAGGGTTCACTGACCTCATCCCCCTACTGTGGACCCTCAAATTCTTCCTAAAGCTGGTTACTCCAAATTTCAGGTCCCTGAAATAGAAGGCCTGGCTCAATTCACTTTATTTTGCTGCATTATCTGACAGTGTTTACTACACCCTCCTTGAAGCCATCTTCAACTTCAGCTTTGCTGATACACATCTCTCCTGGTTCTCTTGAACTCTCTAGTGGTTCATTCTCTGCCTTTTCCATGTGCAGCTTCACCTCTATCTGTCTCTGGAATTTAGACTTTTCTTTATAGCCCTCTCTCCTTCTGTCATTATACATTCTGCATGTTCATCTTGTATGGATAATCCCACTGCTATGTTCCTAGCTCTAGAGGCTGGACCTTCCTCTTGAGCTCTGGCTCATTGTTTTTAATTGTTTGCTTTTCCACAAAGATGTTAAATACAGCAGGTTGAAGTTTTCCCAAGCATTGTTCTTTCGTGTATGTTTGTATATCCACATATTGTAATGTGTTAATTGAGTGGGATGGCCACAGACTCAATTCAGAAAACTGGTGATCATCCTTAATTTCCTTAGCTCGCTCGCTCACTCTCTCTCTCTCTCCTCCTCCCTCCCTCACTTCCCTGCCTTCTCTCTCTCTCTCCCTTTCTCTCTCCTCCTCCTCTTGCTGTTTTTTCTCCCTGGAGATCCTTTCTCTAGGTTAACTCATATCTCATATGTGTCTCTCAAGATCAATTCAAGCATCATATCATTTTGAAAGCATTCTTCTCACCACCCTAGACTGACTAAGGTGCCTATCCTCTACACTTCTTATTGCTTTCATGCGTGGAAATACAACAAATTGTCAAATATCTTGAGGCTGGGAAAATGTGTCTTTATCATGTCTGCATTCTCAGTTATAAGAATATAAGAGGTAAAGGCTAGAAGACCTGAGGCACTGACTTTGGATTCATCCACACAAAATGGATATGGATATGGATGAAATTGCCTAAGCAGAATATATAAAGACTGATGAATTGAAAACATCAGATTTGTGCACGAGCATGAAAATATGTTTAGTTTTCAAAACAAATGATTGAATTTTGTATATAGTACCTATGAGCCCAGGATTTAAGATGCTTGATGCTAACAAATTAATAAACAACCACAACCAAATAAAACAGAAGCATGAAAGTAAATGCTCAACAAGTAACATAAGTCAAAAAGAATAAGAGCAACCCAAAGTCTTTCTGAGATTACTACTCTGTTTTCACTCTAACAAAATAAGAAGCAATATTTGGGAAAGTATTTAGATACCAATAAGAGGAGAGTTAGATAAGATATTGGAGAGGGGAATAATGACAGGAATATGATGTTGATTATGAAAATTGGAGTAGGATAAACAGATAAAGTATAACTGTGCTGAGGTAAATGTGCCCAAGGCCTGTGGGACCAGGATTAAGACAAGAGTAATCAAATTTCCAAATAATACAGGAAATATGATACTGCTTGTGGCATGTTTCCCTTTCATTTTTATATGTGGACTGTGAATATTATGAAGATGTATTAGTTTTCCATTGATGCTCTAACAAATAACCACAAACTTAGTGGCTTATAACAACACAAATTTATAATTTTACATTGCTAGAGGTCAGAAGTCCCTAGGTGGAGATAGTCACAGGACAGAGTTCCTTCTACTGGCACTAGGATAGAATCTGTTTCCTTGCTTTTTCCAGCTTCTAGAAGCCTCATACAATCCTTAACTCGTGTGCGTCAACATAGTACCATACAAGATAATTACACCATCTCAATATCTTACATGTGCAAAGTCCTATTAGCCATGCAACATAGAGGGGCTGAGGATAATGTGTTTGTTTTGGGGGAGGACATTATTCTACCTAACTCAGATAGTTGAAAGGCACTAAAAATTAGGTAAGTGCCTGAATTTTATTCATTCATTAACATTTGAGAGTCTATTTTTCATTAAAATAATCCCTTATATTAAGAGCTTAATGTTTTTAAGGCATTTTCACATTCATAATCATACTTGAGCCTTCACAACTCTGTGAAAGATAGGGGAGATATTATATCCATTTTATAGATTAGTGTATGCATGTGTTCATAAGAGTTTAGTGTGTTGCCCCAAGATACGTGGCTGGTGAATACCACTTGCTTCTTTTCTAACTATAAAGCTAGTGTTCTTTCCACTACTCTAAAATTTTTTCCTTGTGGATAAAAAAAAATACAGAAAAATTTCTCGATTCACCAGACATTTCACATTTCACACACAAAAATAAATGAATAAAAGGTAATTTAGATGTTGATCCATCATTCTCTTTTTCCTAAATATATTCCTCATTTTGAATGCAACTGCAGAAGTGGAACACATTTCTGCTCCTTTCAAATTTTGGATTTAAGACTGAAGCACAGAGTGGCCTGGGATGCACAGGACCTAAAAACTGATGTAGACTTGGTACTCTGCTTGTCTCTCTCCTATAGGTCTAAAAATGCACAAGAAGGGGTAGCAAACACAAATGCCCATGAAATCAAGGAGGACTTCTAAATTTGATCAGGATTGATTTCAGAATGTAAGCTCAGTCATAAGTAGTAACTGACCCTCACCTTTCATGACAGGGCACAAAGGGAGCAGGTGGCAAACTGGAGTGTGCTTAGCTTATCAGAAGGGGCAACTTCTTCTCAGTACAAGACTACTGGTGTTTTGGAGGATGTGGACACAGTATTGACAGACAACCCTCTTTAAAAAACAAATAAGCCAGAAATTTGAATTTTTACATTGAATCTCCAAAATGTGGTGGGTTACTATTTTAAATTGTTTTAAGACACTGAATGACCAGAGAAAACATGTATGAAAACCAGAGAGAGTCCACAGTGGGTTGCTAGTTTGACTTCTAGCCTGAGTACATTGATAGTACTAGACTTATCTGTCCAAAAAGTGTTTGGAAATGAAAGGATGAGAAGGTACTAAGTGCTAGTCAGGAGGAATAGAAAATGAAATATTGTAGAGATTGCCTTTGTACTTTTGAAAAAAATGGTATCTGCTCCTTCATATCTCCTTTTCTAAATTTTATTGAGGAGAATGCCAATTGTAGTATTCATAATGATTTCAAAACAAAACAAATAAAAAAGATGTAGGTGCAGCAATAAGGCAACTTTTTTCTTGATAGTTTTCTAAAAATACACTCATAAAAAATGACAGAATCACCTAAAATGGTTTTGGTCTTAAAGATGTGATGAACCATTCTGGAACATCAAATCCTTCAGTATAGTAGCTGAGTATTCTAATGTTCCAACCCAAACATCTGCATCATTTTTAAGAGATAAGAGCAACATAAAAGAGAAATAAAGTGAATTCTATACACTAAGCTAAGAGGACTTTTAGAATTAAGTGATGATCCTCCCTGCCAGAACTGGTGGGCAGTCCAGGCAGAGCAGAGCAGGAAGGCATCCAAGGAAAGCGTGGATGACCTTGGCAACAGCTGTTTGCTGCTATGCAGCAAAAGCAAGCTAGAAGCCTAGTAAGAATTTACTGGAGAAGTAAGTGACAATGGCCTCAGGAGGCGAGAGCTGGCAACTTGTAGGAAGAAGACCATTTCCTGGTTTGTAATTTTTGAAGCTGTAGACAGAAATGAGTGAGGTGTGCAGGAGTTCTAACTGTGGAAGCTAACTTTGAAAGCGTTGGTCTTGGTGAGCAAGATGTTCAAGGAGCTATACTTCAGGAATGATGGGGTTGGGAGAAGTCTCCAGAAGCCAGAATTTTGAGTAGTAGATGTTGTATAAGTCAAGAAATGCCTCAACCAAGATTTAGAATTATATAATGGTACCCATTCCCCCCATTTTGATATAATTAAAATAACTTTCTTTAAAAAGTCAATGCAATTTCATAATCAAGAGATAATATTTGCTATTTCCAGGTGTATAGTTATATAACTTTCATCTCGGGATTCATCATCCCCCTAAATGGTATCTTTTTAGTTTCATATACTAAGGTTTGCTCTTTCTGCTATAAAGTTCTATGAGTTTTTATAGAGAACAAACTGATGGTTGCCAGAGGGGATGTGGGTGGGTGGATGGGTTAAATAGGTGATGGGAATAGGAGTACACTTGTGATGAGCACCAGGTGTTATATGGAAGTGTTGAATCATTCTATTGTACACGTGAAACTAATATTATATTGCATGTTAACTAACTGGAATTTAAATAAAAACTTAAAAAAATTTCTCTGAGTTTTGAAAAGCATTTTGCCACATATCCATCATTGTAGTGTTACACAAAATAGTTTCACCAATCTAAAAAGTTCCCTGTACTTCACCTATTCTGCACCCCTCACCTTGAACCTCTGGCAACCACTTACCTATCTGCTTAATATCTCTATCATTTTGTCTTTTCTCGAATATCATGCAAATGGAATAACACAGTATGTGACCTTTGCAGACTGGCTTCTTTCATTTGGCACTATGTATTTAAGATTCGTCCATATCTTTGTTTATATTGATAGCTCATTATTTTTATGTTTCCTCTTTGAATAATATCCCATTATGTGGATTACTACAGTTCACTTATTCACTCACCTATTGAAGGACATCTGGGTTACTTTCAATTTTTGTGATTATAAATTACTATCAACATTTGTATGTGGGCATACACATTTTGTGTGAGCATAACTTTTCAAATCATTTGGGTAGATTCCAAGGAGCATAACTGTTGATGGTGGTGTTTACCCTTGTAAGACACTTGCCACACTGTCTTCCAAAGTGGTTGAATCATTCCATATTCCCACCAGGAATGAATGAAACCCCATTCTCACCAGCTGTCGGTTTTCAGATTTTAGCCATTGTAATATATGGGCTGTCACAAAGCCTACAATGAAGTTTTCTTCATTGCTATGGACCAGTGTCCCCTCGGTATGTCCCATTATTCTTATTTCTAGGAAGGTAGTTTTTAAGTGTGCCTTTGTTCACTGGGTTTGAGGGCAGTAGATTACTAGTTTACGAGAAGGAGGTGCAGCACACATATATCCTGGTTTCAAGCCAGATGCAGTATCTGGTTGGGAATTAGTTTATCTTTCTGACCATAATGGGGATTGACTAAAACTAAAAAAGGGCAACCTGTATACTAAAAGCATTTCTTTTTTCCTCTGGGTGCACAGTTAGACTGCCATTCCCAGACTCTCTTGCAATTGATGTGGCAATGTCATTGAGTTTTCATCAATAAAATGTCAATGGAAATGGCACATGATACACCTGAATAATCCTTCTTGTCTCATATTCCATCTTTGATCTGTATGTTGATTCCCAGATCACACATAGCTTTCGAAAACTCTATGTTAAAGATGAAAGACACTGAATGACACAAAGTCCCTTTGTTTCTCCTCTTCCCTATACCAATAGGACAAGAATGAGTGAGATAAATTTCTATTATAGTAAGCCATTGGTATATATTGGAATTTATCTGTTGCAGGATAGCTACCCTAACAAATACTTTAGGGAAGACTTCCCAGAGGGGGGAAAAAAAGAAAGAAATTGAAATGGCTCTTGAAATTCACTTGCAATGAAGAAACATATCTGCTTTAGTAGGAGAAGCATGAGCAAAAACCTTAGGACTAGATCAGTCTTTGCAAGAATGGATGGAAGTGCAGGCAAGTCAACGACCTCAATTATGTGATAATTTTATTATAATACTGCTTTGATAATAATAAAGATGTTACAAATGTATCATGTTGGGGATCATATTAATAATAATGATAATTATCTATATAGCTAATAAATATTGAGCCATTGTTTTCCAGATACTAAACTAAGCACTTAGAATCTATTATTTCATTTAAATTTCAAAGTCCCTCTAAAAACTAGGTATTACTATTATCTCTATTTTACACAAGTGAAGAAACTAAGGCACAGAGATAGAAGTAACTTGCCTAAGTCACACATCTTATAAGAGATGTGTAGACCTCGAATTTCAACTCACTGTTAAAATTAGTTGTTGTGTCCCTAAAATTCCCATTCTTAATTACTTCATTCTATTTCTTAGAAAGTAAAACACTTTAGACTTCTCTGCCATTACCCATTTGACATCAATGAAAACATGTGTGGGATGGTTGAGGTTTTGTGGTTGGGTTTCCCAAAATGATCCAAACCATTCTTTTGTTAAACACACTTTCCACTGATCACCCACACTAGTACATGTCTTGTAGCACCACTATTACTTAGTGTCCTCATAAAATCTCTTACTTGTGTTTATATCCTTATATACTAGCCACTCCTTTCCAGTGAATATAGACAAAACAGATTAATGACTTTATGGCTAATTTTCATTAGTTTCTCACTAAAAGTCAAGCAAAAAAAGATACTTGCACATTTTTTCAGTCTTTCTTTTCTTCTTTTAGTTGATCTAAAACTGTGCTTCATGCAATTATCCTATTACTCTTGAGAAAATCATGATGTTCTTCCCCCAAAGGCTAAAGCCTAGCAAAGAGGATCTATGGTCCAGTGCCAATACCAGCTGTTGGAAATTATCTTCCAGCTCAAATTCGATCTGTTGCTTTTAGATTCCAGGGTCTCCTGTTTAATTCTCAGAAATAACAAATTTTTTCAAAGACTAAAAAGGCACTAGTTACATTAAAGTACTTGATTTAATGTTCTGTTAAGGGATTTCCAAGTGGTTACAACTGCTTGAGACTTTGTGTAACATCTAATGGGTTGTCCTGTTACAATATCTTTGGTATACTTGACCAGAGGATATAACCCTGGGGTGCTGTTAGAAAGTCTTAAGATTGCATGTGGTTTAGCACTGGATTTATTCAGGGAGATTTACACTACAGACTTAAAAATCACAGGTCAGTGGCTTTATGAGAGTTGACCACCCATTAGGCAGCGGGGGAGATAGTTAATAAAAGCAAAGTAAAATATGTTGTCATCTATCTTTCTTATACATATTAACATTAATTCTAATTTAACATTTCTAGAGTACCTAAAGACTAATAGAGATGTTACAAATGTATCGTGTTGGGAATCTGACTTATCTTACCCTGTACAGCCATGTTTTGCAATGTCTTTGTTATAAATATTTATAATTAATGTCTCAATTAGAAAGTGCTTGATAATAATCAGAATTGCTTCTGTAAGAATGAAGTCCTCAAGTCAAGTACTTTATAGGTCTAACTGGTGAGTATAATGAGGGGAAAAATAAATACAGTTTATACACATAAAATCTCAATCAAAGTACTAAAGGATACAAAAATAGAAGCCACTATTATTATAAGGTTTTAAAATTAAATGGATTTTTTATTCATAGACATTCCCATAAACTGTGAAGAATTCATATTTTTGGGGTGATAAAAATCATCTATAGAAGAATAGAGCTGTAAGTATTTTAGAAAGGATTATAAGCCTGTGACATAAAAATCTAGACTATAAGATTTCTAATATTCTAGTTTATGTAAGCTAGATTTTAAGAAAATTTTTAAATGTGAAACCAGAGTTCTACTTTATGATTAAATTAATGCTAATAAGGAAATTCGGGTTTTCTATCATTAAAAAAATTACTTCCCTTTCTCTCTCTAATCACATGTAGAAGTCCTTTCTGCTAGAAGCCAAAGGCAAATGGGTAGGACTGAGTCTACATGCAAAGGAACTTACATTCTGTGGTGTTAAGCTCATAAACACATGCTGTCAACAGCCTGGTTCATATTAAAGCTTCAAAAATTCTTGACATAGCAAGGGCATAAAATATTTTCTTGGGTATTTTTATATAAGGCCTTTGACACTGAAATGTGCAAGTCTATTATATTTTTCCCTGTGAATGTAAAAGTATTCCATTGTGCTCACTGGTCTCTGTGTAATCAACATGCAATAAAACAGAAGTAGCAATGGCTTGCATGCTTCACTTACCAACTAAATAACACAGCCCACCTGCCCCCAGAGTTGCCAGGTAAGCCAGTATACTAGCAGATTGCAAACAAAATACTGAAATACGCTTGTGACTTAAGTGTTGTAGACAGACATTCAGAGGAGTGGATTTAAAATATCAATCCTGTTATGAGATATTATCCTGCTGTTAAACATACACCAAAGGTTACTGAATATAAAGTATGCAGGCAGCCAACTTCCATAGTCATGCAACATAAAAAAAAAAAAAAAAAAAAAAAAGGATGGCTAAAGGAAAAACACTTTCAGTTTATCTTGCACTATAGGTACAAAGGCAAAGGCAGGCTTTCAGAACAAAGAATCATTTTTTAAGAAAGAAAAAAAAGCTTTACAAACAATTTCTCGAAAGTAATTATCAAGCTGCATGATAGCATAAAGTCCTATTGATCCAAATTTCTCTTTCTGTATGAACTTCACAGACTTGCATGACTTGGCATCAGTAAAAGCTAATGATGATTCATGCTATTAGCTTCAGCAGCCACAGTCCCTAGGAACTCAGCTTTGACCTTTTATTAACACTTTTCTCCCGGGCAGATAGGAACCTTCTCCAGGTACACTTCCTAATCACCTTAAAACACCTGGAGAATTACTGAAAAGCCTGAATGGGTGAGGGGCTGGGATGCTTAGGGAAAATGGAGATTCAGCGTAAGGAGAGGACACATTCTGTTGTGTAATCTGACCAGAAGCCCTGGGAGCCCTTCGAAAATAAAACTACATGTTAAACTTAAAATAGTCACAATTACAGGAAGCATGTTAAATGTTACCAGTTGGTTTCAGCTGTTAGCAGCGACCTCTCCTTACCCCCTAAAAAAATCCTCATGCAACATTTATATACATTCATTTTTTTTCTTGAACAAACATTTATTGAGCACCTAGCTATTCTAGGCACTTAAATAGCATTCCGTTGTGGTAATATAGAAGTCACTAATTTTTTAAAATTAATTTTTTAGTGTCCTCTGCTTTAAGTGGCTTCTGAAAGAAGCATTGATAAATGAAGCCACCGAGAACTGCCACACAAATAACTTGAAAACTCTACACCTTCTCTCCTTATTTTTCCCAGCTCCCACTGCTCCTCCCACATCCACCTACCACACAACCCCCACGTACATACACACATGAATATGTCTCCTTTCCACTTTTCTTCTGCACAATGGACCAATGTAATATGCAGCTGCTCTTTGGTGATTAAGGCTAAAGGGGAAAAAGGAAACTCATTATTAAAAGAGGTTGGTTTCTCTTATTCAAGCAAATAACCTACTTCAAAATCATAAGAATCGAAAAAGATGTAATCTACAGGGTATTTAAATAATATCTTTTCTTCAATTTTGATAATGGTTTGATTTCTACAACATACATACTCATGAAAGTGTTGCATATCTGCAGATGATTTTCTTTTAATAATAATAAGGACTCAATAATTTAAGACTTTGTCTACTGCAGTTCTTTATGTAGCCTTCTGCATATTGACTCTACCTCTATTTCAAAATACTTAACTTAAAATAGCATAACTTTTTTCTAAGATAACAGAAATATACCCTCTGGACTATTCTTTCTGTGTGGATCAAATGGTTTTCATCCTAATCCCCCTACCATAACTGTCCTTTTAAAAGAAACCAAGAGTCTCAATTAATTTATGATCTCTTGTCAATACTTATAGTTAAGTTGATATAATTCAACTTTCAGTCTTTTAACAAACTTATCTTTCCTTGGATTCCACAATGCAAATTACTTTTTATTGTCTTCCTAGATTTCAGATTAAATTTTGCCACCTCCCCAACTGCGCCCCCACCAAAATTCTTACTTTCTCTTAATTATTAATGATCTCCTAGGCTTGTTGATCTGTCTACATTTTATCATTGAATATCTTTTACATTTTCTTAGTTTCAGTGACACACTCTATATTGACAACTCCCAAATCTCAGGAGAAAGGTATGATAAGGTGGGGAGAGTATTGGGAACATTTCTTTGGTTTGGAGTCTCTGTTCCCTATAAAATTTTGATGAATGACTTATTTTATTTGTGTGTGTGTGTGTGTGTGTGTGTGTATGGGGGGGTGGGGGGAGAAAACTGGTCCTGGTCTAAAGTATATTTTTTAAAAATGTACTGGTTGTGATGAACTAAATAGAACCCAATTCCATTCTGAGGTTTTTTGTATCTTGATATTGCTTTAGTCTTTTAACATAAAATACTTAAATAGTAATCTTTTAACATAAGCATGGGCAATATCCATTGTTATAGATGGTTTAGAATTTTAAATATGAAAACAGATTTTATGTGGTTTAAGTTATCTAATTGATTATATTATTTGGGGAAATAGCTTTATGCCAGGCTCGGTTGACATCCAGGATTAAATGGTGGGTAGTCCTTCATTTAATTAAGGTACCAGACTTTAAACTTGCATATTTCAACCATATTGGAAGTGGCATGGTGAAGGAACCATGGGAAAAACATTCCTGCTGGACAACATCAACAAATAAATGAATGTACCTGATAGTCAATTTATCACAAAATTGGTTAAAAAACCTTTTTGGAACTTAATATGTTTCTCTGTAGAAATAGGCATCACATATCTGTGATGAATAGGCCATCATGAGAATCAAAGTAAATCCCATTGGAGAGAGAGTAATTGCATCATTAAAGTTCAGTGCTCTACCTTTTGGGAAGGGCTTTTTCTGCAGCAAGCCACACTGTGGCTTGAAGTTCCAATTATAAATTAATCCTCACGTCTAGGAAAGGAAGCTATACATTTGATTTTGTTGTTAATCTCTATTTTACAGATATGGAATTCTGGGAAAGTTTCAGTGACCGACCTGCAATTACCCAGTCATAACCAGATCTGGAACTAGGCTGATTTCTTTCCTTTTTATTCAGCTTTCTGCCTGCTAGATTTAGCTTTTGTCAGAACTGACTTCAGTGAAGTATTCAGTTTCTATTTTTTGATGAATATAGATTTTTGCATAAAGTAATATGAAATTAGTTTATATATATTCAAGAATAGGTTAAGTTGTTATTGATTTAGGAAGTGACCAAATTTCTTCCTCCAGTAACAAGATGAGGGAGTTCTCTCACTGCATGAGGAAAAAGACAGACATATATAAGTAGGCAAAAAAAAAAAAAAAGGAAACATCATTTATTTAATTCAACATAATCAGCTAATAAAATGGCCATATAATTAAATAACATTAGACTTTCTATCCAGTACATTCCATGAAATTCATAGTAATACATAAACCATCGTCAGCATGAATTGTTTTAGCTACTTTAAATTTTTTCTTCATTTTTCGTCTGTACGGATTTGAAATATTTCATGTTTTTCACTGTTAGTAGGTTGTTGAATGTGCAGGTTGGTTTGCTCAGAACAGCTTATTCATAGCACTATATTCATAGCAATGAATAGTGCTATTATTCAGAGCATATAAAGATATTTATATTTTTATAAATATAAAGATTATACATATAAAGGTACATATAAAGATAGTACCTTTATATCCGTATGCATGCTATTGATTTTAACTTGTTTGCTTCTGTAAGATAGTCATTTGATAATCTTAATCAGTAAGGAATATGGTACGCAGAACCTGTGTATTTTCAGGATTAACATTGCAAAATACCAGATAACATGAAAAAATAATATAACTGAAAAATAGTATGCTTGTCAAGGTACAGAGAAGTGGTTGCAAAAATTATGTAAATATTTGTTTATGCACATTTCAGGGTTTCTAAGTAGCATACCATATTCTAAAGTTTGGTAACATCTTAATATTTAACATTCTTTGGTCAAGACTTGTCTTTTGATTGAACATAATTCTAAACTTACCTTCTATCAGACATATTTCTAAACTGTCATTACAATTTTCTAATTTTAATATTTAAGTTTTAATATTCCTTCTTTTTGCAAATATCAACTCTCTTTTCCACATGAAGTTTGAATAAAACATTTATTTTTTTTCTTAAACCCCATTGTGTTATTGATTACCTCCTGTGGTTGATGGGGGTGTTGACTTTTAGTTACACAATAACAAAATAAATGATAAACAATAAGTAATTATAAAAAACTAAACAAAAACAACTAAAAACATTTTCTAGATTAAAAATTCACTGTGATGTAGTATACATTTCTTGATTTAGCCTAAAAAATAAACTTATCAATACCTGTTTTAGCATAGTTGGTTCTTTAAGAAGAAATGGTCTAGGTTGGTTTTCAAACTAGGTTGGTTGAATGAAATGGTCTAGGTTGGTTCTCAGACTAGGTGGGGGGCGGGGCACAAGAAAACTGGGGAAAATGGTGCTGATATGCATACATTTTCGGTATACTAAAAGATGGCAATACATTACCCTACTCTGCAATCAAATTTTCCTTCTTATAACAATTTAGGCAGGGTTTATTTTGGGTATGACAGGATGCATGGAGTTATCTTAAAAGGAAGGCAAATGAAGAAAGGAGTGATTATTACAAAAAAAAAAGATCACTTAAAATATAATTAGAAACAGCAGCAGCAGCATAGCTAATACATACTGATTCCAACTATTTGTCAGACAGTCATGTAGCTGATTCATGCAGTTGGTTTTTGACCTTCATAACAACCTTGTAATAGAGGAGTCAGAAAAGTTCACTTGAGGAAAGACACACACCTATTCAAGTCTTCATGTAGAACTTACTTTCCTTTTTGTTTTGTTTTGTTTTCTTTACTGCAACATGGATTATAGAATTAGAACCCTGGACCATGTAGATGTGTTTGCACAGAAGGGGACTTAAACGCTTCACCAAGAAAGATCATTACAGTTTTGGGGAAAGAGTGGTGGGGAAAAAGAGTTTGCCACCTTCCTTTTCTTTTTCTTGCCTCGCTAAACCTAAATGACATCACTTATCTGGTGTTTGTGTCAGTCTCACAAACAAATATTGTATCATTCGTGTGTGGTCTTCCAAAGGGGGGGAAAAGCAAACCAACTAGGTTGCCTTTTGAAACTATCTTTCTGCATTGCTTCTCGAGGCGTTTTGTTTTGTTGAATGGTGTGGAGGTGGGAGAGTTTATTTGGAGGGAAGGTCGGGAAGGTCCACTCTACCCACAACTTTGAGAACATTTCTCCCTGCGCCTCTTTCATAGCTCAGGCACACTTCTCGGCTGATTACTATGAGGAGCGGTTCGGAGGCTCAGGAGTACCACTCTTCTGCTACCAAAGCTGCCAAAGGGAGAAGGACGGGGGCGCTGTCTGGTGACTGTTCGCGTGATTCCTTCAAGGCGGTGACCACCTCCAGGGATCCGTTCTCCCGCAACGCGGGTCGTACTTGGGTCCCACCACTGCTACACCGGGCTGCCAAGACGCTGTACGTCCGGGCCGACGCTCTGGGGACAGTCACCCCGGGGCGCCCTTTGCGGCCAAATCGCGGGCACCCGACTGTCAGAAAACGCCCCAGGCCCACCTGGGCGGGCCCGGCAGTCTCGCAGCACCTAGGGCTCCCAAGCCGGGAGTCCCCCACCCGGCGCCGCTCCCGCGCCTCCCCCATCCCAAACCCCAGCAGCAACACCGCCGCTCCCGGAAACAAGCCTGCTGAGCAAAGGCGGAGGAAAACCTTGGGCCTTCCGCTCTGATTGGTCTCCCCCCGCCGCGCGGGCCGAGGCAGCGATTGGCTGCCAGGCGTTGTCAGTCGCCGAGGCCAGAGCCTTCGCCGGAGAAGCGCAGCCGGGCTCGGGTGCTCCGGCTGCCGCCGCGGCTGCTCGAGCTGGTGCAGCTGGGCGAGCTCGTGCGGGCGCCGCCGCCGCCGCCTCCGCTGCTGCCCACCCCGCCGCGCCGCCGGCGCTGCCGGTCTTGCAGGCGGCCGCCGGGGAGGGGCGGCCGAGAGAACAGAGCACGAGGAGGCGGAGGCGGCGGAGAAGTGATGCTGGCACCGGGGATCCGGGCAGCGGCAGCGGAGCAGCAGCATCTCCGGGACTCCGGGTGCAGCGTCCCTGTGGCCCGCGGGCCAGCCAAGCGGCGGGAGACTGCGCGCCCCTCGGGTAAGATACGGCCCGGCGGCGCCCGCGCGCCCCCGGGACCGCCAGTGTTGTCTTCGGGGCTTACGAGGCTCGTTGTGCCCGGGGCATCCTGGCAAGGGTGTTTGGGACCCGGACCGCGAGTACGGACGCACGGCTAGGCTTAAGCCCGCGCCGGTGCCACTCCTGTTCGTGCGTTCTCCCCTCGGCGCTGACAGACTTTGATAGCGCGGGGATGGCATTGTGTGTGTCCATGCGTGTGTGGGCGCGCGGCGTGGGGCACTTCGCAGGAAGCGCGGTGGGTCCCCCCTGACGTGAGCCCGTGTCCTTCAGGGATTCAGGCTGGAATGGAGTGAATAGGTTTGCCTCCCAGCGCAGCGGGAGGGAGAGCACGCGGAACGCACGGGGAAGTCCACGGGGGCTCGTAAAGAGCTGGGCAAATTGAACTTTACTGCCTTAATGAAAAGAGGGAGCTGTGTTCCAGCGCGCCAGGGGACAGGCGCATTCACCGAGGCTCCCCAAAGTCCCACTTTGCGCCGGGGACTTCAAAAGGGACAGGAGGGGAGGGGAAAGTAACCCTTAGTCCGCCTTGCTCACGAAAAGGACCAAAGAAAAGGAGGAATGCAACTAGGCTTGGGGAGTGGCGGCTTTTTGTCTGGCGCTCGTTGTGGGAAGCTCGCTACACTTTTCGGGAGCGCAGATTTGGGGGTGGAGAGAGTCCCGCTTTGAGGGGCCGTCAGAGGCTGCTTCTGGCCGGCGCCAGCGCGGGGCACGGGTGTCAGCGACCCCACTGCGCCGCCGGAGCGGGGCGCGGCTCGAGTCCGCGTCCAGGTAGAGCCACTGCCTCTCCGGGCTGCCTTGGCCCGGCTACCTTCCGGGGTCGGGACCCGGCGGCCTGCAGCACACGGGGCAGCTGCGGACTGCGGGCCGCTCCGTTCTCCGAGAAAGTTCCGGCCGGATGCGGTCTGGGCAACCCGACCGAGAGAACGTTGACCACAAAGTGTAACCAGGTTTACGTACCCAGCTTCCTCCAGTGCCGACGCTGCTTTTATTTTATATTAAATTATTTATTATTATTAGTATTAGTATTAGTAAAGACAGTGGGAGTTGCACCCGCGCTGCGATCCTTTCTGTTAGAAGGCGGATTTTATGCGCTGCTGTAAATGGTTGGTGCTGCCGGGCTTAGTACGAATCTCCGTAGCTCAGTGTAGTGGTTTCTCCATCCCTCTTCAGGACGCACAAACTTACTCTTGGCAACTGTTTTGTATGTGGCCTGTGTCTCCGTAGGAGTCTGCTAGGGAAAAGTTCCTGAAATACCTCGGCACTAAGGAACTGTCCCCACGCTGGCGCAGATGGAGAGAGGCTGTGGTCCCTGACAGAGGCGCTGGGGTTGCAGCGGGAGATGGAAGTGGAGAGGGCAGCTCTCAGCTTGCCAGCTAGAATCTTTGGAAACACATAAATTGGCTCAATACAGGGAGCCGGATCTTGAACTGAGAACAGCACTTTCCCTGTTATGTAGCTCTTTAATCTCTTTCAGTGGCAGAATCTTTTCCCCCCCAAACACAACACAACACAACACAACACAAATAAAACCCAAGCCCAAACAGCAGAAACCACTTTGTTCGGGATCATTTCTGACTTGGTAAAGCAGAAAACATTAAAGTAAGACTCCTAATAGAAATATTGTAGAAAAATCAGGAGGGAGCTGTCCAAAATGTCAGCATTTTCACGTTTTTAGTTGTAAAGATTCCATTTTCACCCAATTTTGTAATGTAAATTATTATGTAAAGGATGAATAAATTACTGGTAAACTACCAGTGCTGTTAGTTTTGTGTCCGAAGATGGTTCCACATTTTTCATTACTTAATTCATGAACTGTAAATGGAATTTTTATACTTTTAGTTGAACACTTACACATTACATTTGGGTTAGTAGAAAATTGATAGCAAATATTTTCTCCTTAGTAGTCATCACATGTGATTTAAAAGTCTAGTTTTCTGATATAATTAAAGAGTATATAGCTTATGGTTGTTTTGTTTCAATACAAAATTTACCTGCTGCCAGGTGATTATTTCAAAGTTGCAATATTTTAGTTGTTGTAACTCTCCGGACTTTATTAAGATTCTTAAACATATTAAGCAGTTGATTTTAGCTTTGTGTTTCATTTATGCAATGATATGAGATGGTAGAACTGTTTCCCCTCTGGGTTGATATGGGCGAAATAGGATTAAAATGCATTATGAATTATTAATAATTTTAAAATAAGATAAATTAAAATAAAGTTACCAGTAGTAAAAGTGGAACTTTTAAGGAAAATTTTAACTACTTAGCTGAGAAGGTGGTTTTTCACATTGCTGTCAAGTAACATCTTGTAAATTCACTGCATTATGTATTGGGGTAAGCCACAAGTCTTCAAAGAGAAACAGAGCTTTTGTGTGTGCTCATTTTAAGGAGTTCATGTGTATTTTTAACCAGGGGGACTTCTATTTGGGAAGGTTCCCCCTCCCCAGATAATTAAATACATTTTTAAAACCATGAGGGCAAAATGTAATCAAATGCAGAGAGTTATCAAGGAACATAAATATTAGGATAAAGCAGTAGGGTCTGTGTTTAACTGAAAGCAGAAATGATGGGAAATGTTTGTGTGGTGGGCGAACACAGGCTTAAAGGAGGTAATAGTGCTAGCCACTTAGTTTATACAAACAATTCAAGTTCTGCCAGTTCTGGAAATTCCCTTCAGTTTTGACTTGTCTTGCTGCAGGGCAGCCCATGAGCTCAGACTGCCATATTTTCTACATGGATTTTAATAACTCAAGTAAATGTCAACTTGTCAAGACTCTAGGCCACTAAATTCACTTTTTGACCTATACCAGATTTTAATTTCAACACTGCATAACTTTTCTAAAAAGATCACATTTACTATAAATAGCAATGCAAAAATACCATGATCTTATTAAATAAACATATTTAATTTGTCCAAAATAGTCACCATTAGACTTTCTACATTATTAGGTAAGATAGTGAGGCTTATTTAATTTTATTAATAATAATTTGTTTTCATTTCAGTAATGAAATTATTGTTTTCTATTGAAAACTAACATATTTAGGGGAATTAAATACCTCAGCCGATTTAGTTTATCAAAAATTCATTGCACTATCTCTCTGTCTCTCTCTCTTTCTCTTCCTCTCTCTCTCTCTCTCTCTCTCTCTCTCTCACACACACACACGCGCGCGCGCACACACACACACATATACTGGAACTACTCTTAGGAGGAATGTAACCATCTTGCATTAGAAACAAATTCACCAACCCATCTTGAATGATGAAGGTTACTTTATAAGGCAAAAGCTCATCCTCTTAAATCACCTATTACTGATTTATTCACTTAAAACTTAACAAATTGTACTGTGTTCCTACTATGTGCAAGATACTCTTCTAGTTGCTTTGACTGTATCTGAAAATAAACCAAAGACCCTTGCCCTCAGGAAGCTTATATTTTATTGGGGGTGAAATAGATCAAAAATAAAAAACATAATAGTAAAACACTTATAGAATATTCATCTCTCCTACTGACCAATTTTTTCTAAATCTCCATTCTATGGTCCAGTCTCTTCACATCTTATTTTCTTCCCAATTAATACACACCTACCTGCAAACCTACACAAATATATCAAATTAATCTAAGAACTGGAACGTAATCATGGTGATAATCTAATGCATGTTACTCTTGAATTGATATATCCAAACAATAACAGTACTATGTAAGAAGAAGGTTAAATGTAAGAGAGGGGTTCAAAGATGATTAAGCAATGAAATGACAGAATATCTGTCCTTTAAAAACTCCTTAAAATCAAATTATATTTTTCAGAGGAACTAAAATGGGAAACATAATTCTTTAACAAATTTATTTCAAATTAACATCATCTTAAAAGGCATTTGTGACTACCCAAGATCAAATCTACATAACCTCATTTAAAGGGAATGAGTGAATTAGAAGTAGTAAGGAAAGATCCCAAAGCATAATTTTAATGAGAAACCTTCTTCTTCCACATTGAGAGTGATATATTCATGTACCTCTGTGAAAGTTGATCAAAAATCCTTGAATCTGAGGTCAAAGTTTTTCTAATGTTTATGCATCAGAAAAAAAGATTCATGATCTGATTCTCCAATAAGAAATGTCAAAATACTTCAAAAATTTCAAAATAAGTTTGTGTTTAATTCAAAATCAATTCGGTCATCCAGTCAGTCCAATTACAGATGAAACTTTGTGATATCTTCCCAAGTTCTATTATGCATAAAACTATGCAATTATAATTCCAGTTTCTGTGCTTTCCGTGTAATTATTTTCTTTAGGGCCATGAGCTTACATCTCCAAAGAATTTTTTTCTTGACCCTCATGTGAAGAAAGTCAAGAATCCAGCTTGACTTTCAAAAATGGGTTTGTGAACAATATTTTCATATTGAAGAAAGTCTAAAATTGTACACACAAGAAGCCATACTACATAATGAACTAATGCCAACTTAGTCACAAGTTCTATTATGACAAGATATTAGCACTAACACAGTACTTACAGTCATTTCTGAGTGGATTTTCATCATTTAAGAAAAATCTTCAAGATTGCTGTTTTTTATTCCAGTTTTAGGAGATGGAAGAAAGTCTTCTGATAATACACCTCAATATTTTATTTATCTAGATTTAAGAATGTATATACGATAAGCTTAAACCTTTACCTTTTTTGCCAGTTTTTCTCTGTTCTGCCCCAAATGCAAAACTTGTTTTAAAAAAGCAAGGAAACCAACCAGCAGTTACCATACCTTGCACACAAAGCCAGCTCTGGATGATTATAAAAATGCTGGATGAGAGCTAAGCAGGAACCAGATATTTAGATCTGGGCAGAATCCAGGTCATTAGTCCAACCTCCCCTATGTATAAGGAAGAACTGTACTCTAGGATGTTGATAATTGTCCAAAGTCAGTCAAAAGTAGAGCCAGATCTAGAAACACCGCTTGTCAGCTACTAAGTGTGTAAGTTCACTCCATGCCAGTTGCCTATTAAACAGCTCTATATTTTGTAAAATAGTAATGTTAAGAAGAAATGACTGTACCTACCAATTTGTACATCTAAGCATTTTAATATCTGACATAATACTGCATTATATTAATATGTTGGGATCAAGAAAATGATAAATTGGATTGCATTTAGAGATGTCATTTAAGATTTATAGGGCTAGAGGTAAGTTTGCATGTAAAATATTTGTACTTAATTCAGCTCTGTGTCTATAGAATTTCTTTTAAATATTTATGTCTCTAACATAGGATTTTTTTTCTAAAGGTCTATGGGCCTCAAAGGGATCAATAGGTGAGGATTAGGGACTCTAAAAAATAGCAAAATTGTTTGCAAGCTTTTTGTATTCTTGAATATTCCATAGTAAGGAAAAAATTTTAAGAAAAGATTAAGAGCTACTACTCTAGGCTTCAAACAAAACAAAACAAAAAATACAAACAGGCAGAAAGGGGAACTTGTATGGATAGGGAGAGGATTTTAAAGAACTAGTACTTTCCTCACTCAAGAATAAAAAGAAAAACCTTCCTGCTAAACTCCATCAGAAAACAGCTCTCATAGTGGTGTGAAGAGACACTTCATTGTCCTAAAATGCAAATTTGCAACCGAAGAGATGATATAAACCATGTAGTTATAAAATGGTACTTGAGTTACTGCACTTAGCATTTTGTTTCGTCTTTTACTATGAAATTTTTTCATGACATATATAGATGACATCAGGGCTGAATCAATTCCTCATGGGACAATAAAATTTGTGGGTGTTTTCCACAGGGCCTTTAGCACTTAGCAGTCAAAAACAATCACCAGAAGTAGAGTTTGGTTGTAAACAATTAGTTATAATTTAAATGCTATTAGACAAGAAAAACTATACTAAATGTACACAATTCATTATGAATACGGCATATGATCTAATAGTCTCCACTAATAGACTCCAATCTACCTTTGTCCATGCCAGTCAGAGTGCTGGTGAATTCCTAACATAGCTTAGCCCATCACTACTTTAGTTTCTGTGTCTGTAAAATGATAATAGTATTACATACATGCATACACATATATAGACATTCACATATCTAGATAATCCAAAATAAGAGCCCAAGAGATTGCTGTAAAATTTAAAGATTCTAAAGTTTCTATGGAATAACAAATGGAATTATGGAATGTGGAATAATGGCCAAAAATGTATAAATAAATAAAGCATTGAGACAAAGTTGTACTATCAACCATTTAAAGTTATTAAAAATGGCAGTAATTAATATAGTATATGAACACACAAATAAGAATGTGAAAGAAACTTAGACACAATTTCTAAGATATGTAAGAATAAAGCATAATATGCAATAATCACAAGTCTGTGGGAAAATAAAAAATGATCAATGTATGGTGCTGGGGAAATTGAGTAATTATTTGTGAAAAATATACACTCCCTATCTCACATCGCATTCCTGAATAAGTGTCAGATGAAGTGAAAGATTAATATAAAGAAATCCTGAATTAAGTTAGAAGAAAATAATGACTTCATAAACACAGATATAATGGGACAAATATAAAGATATGACCTTATAAGATTTAACAGTTTTAAGTCAAAAGCCAAAAGTAAACCAAGAAAATATTTTGAACACATATTGCAAATAACAGTTTCATATTCACTCTGACAAAAACCTTTCAGTGTTTTCTTCTGTTAGAGGCCTTACCTCAAAATATTGTGATTCCTTGTTTATATCTATTCCCTTTATCACCTGAAAACTTCTTGAAAAGAGAGATTTATATTCACCATTTTTCCCTAGTACCTTGAACATATTTGGGGAGCAATAGGGATTGTTATTGGCTACTAAAAATGCTAAGTATACCAGTAGAAAAAATGGACAAATTATAATTTACAAAAACCAGAAATATATAAGGCTAATAAGCATCTAAAATTTTAATGATGAAAAGTAAAGGGACAAATTTATAAATGAAAGTGTTTTTATTTTTATTTATTTTATTTTAATTTTTAATGTTTATTTATTATTGAGAGACAGAGAGCATGAGCATGGGAGGGGTGGGGGGGGGGAACTGAAGCAGGCTCCAGGTTCTGAGCTGTCAGCACAGAGCCCAACATGGGGCTCCAACTCACAAACCGCAAGATCATGACCTGAGCCAAAGTCAGATGCTTACCCAACTGCACCACCCAGGCACCCCTTATGATAGTACTTTTTAGCTCATCAAAGTAGCAAAGATTACAGGTGAAGGTTGGCTCATTTAACAAAAATTGATGTAGATGATGAAGATGGAGGTAAACTTCATGCTCTCCTACATTTCTGGTAAGGCTATTCATTGGTGTTTACAGAATTCTTCTGTTGCATACTACAGAAATTAATTATGGCTAACATAAAGAAATAAGAGCCATACCAAAGGAAGATATTTTGTAGCTTATAGAATCAAAGGAGAGGTAACAGAGTAGCAACAGAAATCACAGGAGAAGGTGATGAAATCTTTGCCAGGTATCATCACTGGGATGAATGAGCATCAGTCCTTTTCTGTCAGTGTGTCAATTTGCTCCAGAACCAAATTCCTGGAATGAGAAGTATGACCTAGTTTAGGCTTTATGCCTACACTTTAGTCAGTGAATCACTGGGCAGTCCTATCAAGAACACATTCACAGGAAAATCAAGACATTGGTACCAGCAGAAGGGAAAAAGGACACTGGACAGGTAAAAAAACAACAACACATTTCCACAGTGTGTATTAAAAGCCTTAAAAATGTTTCCTTTGTTTCAGTAGTATCACTTCTAGAAATTAATTCCATGTAATTAATCAGAAATACACAGTTTCATTAAAATGCATTTGTAGTAGTCTGATAGAAAACGTGGCCAATAATAGAGTGATTCAATGATGTATATAATGATTTTGAAAGGTTGGTAATAACTTTAGAAAATGTTGAAATAAGTGAAAAATACAGAATACGATATTTATTATGAAGGAAGAACTGACATTTGCATATATAAGAAGGCTTAAATAAGATATGAACATTTGTTTTGGGGGAATACTGGGATTATGGGAATTTTACTTTTAAGTATAGAAAAATATTTTTTGCCAGGAGTAGGCACTACTTTAATAATCACACAAAAATCTATACTAAAACAAACAAAAGAATAATTAGAGGAATGATAGTGGCTTTGGGCATCCAGACAACTGTGTTGGAAGCAAAACATTGGACTGATATACTTAATTTTGAAAGGAAAGGAGTTAATTCTACAATATTCCTTTTTCCACATTGTTTGTTACTATAAGAGAAATTTGGCTGGGTTTCCTACTTTGATAGTCAGGAGTCATTTTGGGCTTTGCTTCTCAAATCTTTATCTCTGTAATAGAATTGAAAATATATTTGCATTTTACAGTTCAAATGAAAAATTCTTATTGGCATAGCAAGTTAAAAAAAGAATAAAAGTGATTACATGTGTTGGTATGTGTGTGTATCTCATCAGTTACCCTGCTAATTCTCATTAACTCATGCTTAAATTGAGACAATATGAGCTATTATAACTTAAGAAGATACATTATAGTCAGGTCCAGTTATTTATTAAGTACAATTAAAGATTCTATTAAATTTCATTATAATAAGACAGAAAACCATGCTTCACTATATAACTCAGAAAGCAAATATAGCTGAATGTTTTGATTTTTTTTTCTTTTTGGTTCATACCTACAGCTCAGAAGTAATAAGTGCTAAAGAACAAAGGGGTCTAGATATGGCAGTGGGTGGAATTTTCCTAAAAGCATAAGTGCGTTGTTATTATAATACATTTTGGAGTAGTCGTTTACTCTGGCATATTGGCTGAGCTCTGTACAGAATGACTTTGATAGTCTCATGAATTATACTTGAACAAATAATGCAATTATTGGAAAAGAACAGAAGAGGAAAAAGGAAATTGCCTGATCATTTGTTCCCTCTAATAGTCATTGCCTTCTTGTGGTTCATGGGAATGTGCAATCTGATAACTTGGTCTATCCCAGGGTATAGGATAGGGCCAATTTTGTTGTTATTATGTCCTTTTGTTAAATGATATATATATAATTTTTGAATGGATAATATACACATGGTTCAAAAAATACACAGTAAAATTCTCTCTCCAGTATCCTTGCCCCGTACACCCAGCCCTCATCATCCCAAATAGGTAACCACTCTTATTTGTTTCTTAGTATCTTTTCAGAGATTGCCAAGTGCTAAACTTTTAAACTTTTTTCCTCAGTTTTTATACAAATGGTAACATTTTATATACATAGTTTGCTTCCTACTTTTTAAACTCAACAACCTTGTAGGACTGTCGAAGTAGATACATAAAGCATTTCCTCATTTATCGTTTAAACTCTATGGTATTACATTTGTTGAAAGTACTATAATTTATTTATTATTTAACAGTTCCCTCCTGATGAAAAAAATTAATTTTTTCAAATACCTTGGCTAACACAACCATTGCTGTCATGAGTAATCTTGTGCACGTTCTTTCACATGTGCAAGTATCCGTAGGACCTAGAAGTGGAGTCACTGGTTTCAGATATGTGTTTGTTTACTTTGGAAAATGTATTTCTTTCACATGTGCAAGTATCCGTAGGACCTAGAAGTGGAGTCACTGGTTTCAGATATGTGTTTGTTTACTTTGAAAAATGTATGTTTATTTGTCTTCACATTTAATTATATTTCTTTCCTTGTCTTCAATTGCATGATTAATAATGCTGAATTAGACCAGACCAAAGACATCAATTCATAACATTTCCCTAGAGATTCCTGCCTGGGTTTACACTTATCTATCAGCCTGCTTTGGTGGTATGCAATTTATTGTGAACTAATCTTGTTTGGTGATCTAGCATCTGCTTAACTATCTTGATCACAAAGATAGCCACTAAAATGGGGGAGATTTTGTCAAATTGTCCCTTAATTTCAGAGATTCTCTTTTCCTATCCTCTGATCTACTAGACTAATAAATTATATGAGCAATGTGAGCATTTGCTCTTCATCTACTAAATTACAATATTAAAAATAATCATGTCCCATGTTGGCAAGGATGCAGTGAATCTGGCGCTTTCAGAAACTGTTCGTTGCAATTAAAATTGGCACAGTTCTTTTGAAAAGCAGTTTGGCAGCATATAGGGGAAAAAACTACAAAAATATTCATACTGTCTGATCCATTAATATTCCTTCTGGGATTCTATCCTAAGGAAATAGTACAAAATATGGGAAAGGTCTTATGTTTGAAGATGTTGATAGATGTATTATGTAAAATATAAAATCAGAAGCAACACAAATGGCCAATAATACACTTAGGCATGTACAATTGAGGATAACATAAAACCATTAAAAGTAGACATGAGGCTTATGATAAAATAAAAATACATATGGTATAATGTTTCTTGGGGAAAATGGTGCAAAATTACACGAGTCCTATTATAGTTATATGGCCTACACATATGAACACTGAAATTATAAACGTGTTATTAAATGGTGGGAAAATAGGTGATTCCTTCCCTATCTTTTCATCCCCGGTTTTCTCAAATATTTTACAACATTTTAAATTTAAAAAAGTGAAAAACATAATTAGATTTTCCCTTTTGTCTTTGATATTTTGCACTGAATATAAATCAAAGCTTTCGATGGTTAACTTCTTGCCACTATTCAGAGATGTGAAACTTTTCATCTCATTTTGTACAGGTGAGTTCATCCTAGAGTGCGCAATGCAATACATGCATTTGTTTTTAGAAGTATTCTCTCACTCCTTTCTATACATCAAAAGATGTCTTAATCACTAAACTTCCTTTCAGTCTCATTCCTTGTGATGGATATTTTTTCCTCGTTGGAAGAAAAATTCAAATATTTTGAACAGTACTGAACTTGTCTTTTGCCTACTTCTTAGACTTAATCTCCTAACATTCTCCTCTCTGCTCACTAAGCTTTTATCATGCTGATCTTTCTCCTTCTCAAACATGCTAAGCCAAATCAGACTATCTCCCAATTCTTTATTAAATTTTACAGATTTCATTAAAATATATGCAGGGAAAGTTAACAACATAGCAAATATATCTTGTATATAGGCATACCTCATGGAATAGATGGGCACTAGATAAGATTGCCCATGACAGTTGTATATCTTTAAGAAAGAACAAATCACTAAAATATAATGAGAAAAATACCTTAAAAAAGACCTTATGCGTTAATTTGTTAAGTTGAAGTTAGGAAGGAAAAATGTGAAGTATGTTTTTCCCCCACTAGCTCTTTGGAAAATGAATGTGGAGGCATTATCTCTCTTTACTGAAGTGTATTTTATATCATAGACTATCTTGTTATCTTTGCCCAGTTGATTATCACATTATCTTCAAAGTATTAAGCTCACAGTTAATTTCAAGAAGACTGCAAAGAGAAGAGTGTCATATCATGTTTAAAGCACTGTTTTACAGTTCTATCTACTTATCTTTCTTGTCAAGTGAACTGATTTTGAATTTCTTCGTAACAAAGACATTATTTTCTGAGATGATACACCAATAAGTAATGGGATCATTTTGAAGTTATGGTGGAAAGAAGTGCTTTTTAAAGGACTTGCTTTTGTACAATGCCCCATCCTTGGCTGGCCAGGACTATCATCTCAGACTGGGTCAAGTTTTGCTTCTAAATGCTGGAACCTCCCTCCAGCGTACACTTCAGCCATATCACTGCTAAGATCATCCTTTTCATTGTCTTTTCCTAGTTAAACTCAGAGATTTCACTCCCAGCTCGTCCAAATTTCTCACCAACATCAGTTGATAGCTTCAAGTTGTGAGTATCTTTATTAAAAAGACCTTCCACAGCTTTTCAAGCTCTAAAAACATATTCATTTAAAATTACATTTATAGTTAAATGTTCAGCCCATAACTAGGAGGAGGGAAGACAGGGCACCTGGGTGGCTCAGTCAATTAGATGTCGGACTCTTGTTTTCAGCTCAGGTCATGATCTTATGCTCCGTGAGCTTGAACCCCACATAGGGCTCTACAGTTCTCTCTCTCTCTCTCTCTCAAAATAAATAAACTTTTTTTAAAGGAGTAGGGATGACATAAGAAGGTTTGAAAATAAAGTTAAAATATCATTTTAGTAAATAGGATAATAGTTCCTGTCTCATTGAACTTTTTATTGAGACTAATAGTAACAGTAAATAAAAGAGGAATGTTACTGTGTGTTAGAGAATTGTCAATCATTCTACAGGCATAATATGAACTAATACTTAGTGAAACTTGAGGCACCTGGGTGGCTCAGTCAGTTAAGCCTCTGACTTCAGTTCAGGTCATGATCTCATGTTCGTGGGTTTGAGCCCCGTCTTGGACTCTGTGCTGACAGCTCAGAGCCTGGACCCTGCTTCTGATTCTGTGTCTCCCTCTCTCTCTGCCCCTCCCCTGCTCATGCTCTCTCTCTCTCTCAAAATTAAACATTAAAAAAATTAAAGTATGAAAACTATTAAAAATATTTAGCAAAACTTTAGGAGGTAAATGTCATTAACATTTCTATTTTATAGGTTGAAACAGAGAAGAAGATATAGGTTAGGTAACCTTTCTAAGTCTCAAAAATAAGTTTTTGATAGAGCTAAGAATCTAATACTAGTTCCTCAAACAAAAAGTGTTTTGCTTTTGTTTATTGGATTTTAGTATAGAGTGATTGAATTTTCATCTTTCCCCCTCTGCTGAACAAACTCAATAAATTAGGTGAAATTTAAAATATACAGGTGCCTGGGTGGCTCAGTTGGTTAAGCATCTGACTCTTGGTTTTGGCTCAGGTCATGATCTCATGGTTCGTGAGTTCGAGCCCCATGTGGGGCCCTGCACTGACAGTGTGGAGCCTGCTTGGGATTCTCTCTCTCTCCCTCCCTCTCTGCCTCTCTCTCCCTCTCAAATAAATAAACTTACAAAAAATATACACACATATACACATGCACACACATATGCATATATATATATATATATATGACCATGTATACATGCATCTCTATATATCTATCATTAGAAAGGAGATTTAAGGTGAAAAGGTGCAGGGTAGTCTAATAAATGGAAGAACAACTCTATTTTTCTCTGACTTTGGCTATAATTTCTGTCTTACTCATATTCTTTATCATGTAGCTTACTATACTGTTTCATTATTTCACATTTCAGTTTAAAATTGGGAAATGAAATAAGGGATATTTTAAGATCAAATCTGAGGGGCACCTGGGTGGCTCAGTAAGTTAAGCATCTGATTTTGGTTCAGGTCATGATCTCATGGTTCATGAGTTCAAGCCCCACATTGGTTTTTCTGCTGTCTGTGTATCTGTGTAGAGCCAATCCAGATCTTCTGTCCCCCCCCGCCCCTCCCCTGCTCATGCACTCTCTCAAAAAATAAACATTTAAAAAAAATAAGTAAAATGAAATGAAATTTGAAAATCCTCCAATAAAATCCCCAATGTAGTCAGTTTAAAAATGAAAGTAAGAGATTTGGCTGCTAACCAAACCTTTGCGGAGAATGGGGAGGAGTGGAGAGGAGTGAGGAGTTGAGTGCATTGCTACTATTAGATCTTTTTTAAAGCCTCATTTTAAGGTGATAGTTTATTTCCCTGTTTTAGTTGGTGATGGGAAAATGACATCCTGTACTTAATTTTCCCATATAACCCAGATAGGATGTGAGAAATATATTATACCATCAGTGGCTTGGCAAATATTTATGATGGCTGATCATTTTTATGTATATTAAATCCTAAAAAAATCCAAAAATATCTAAAGCAATGATTTCAATATTCAGAAACTCAATGATTAACTCCTGTTTGAACTGAGGACTTGCACCTGAAGCCTTGTTCCCTCGTTTTTTAGTATCATATTCATTGTCATATTTATATCTGCAGCTTTACCAGTTGCAAAAGTAATTTACCCAGCAGGACCTAGCTTAACATCTACGGGACCATGAATCATGATTATGTCTTTTTTTAACTAAATACGTTAATACTGTATTTCAAGAAACTGACTTTTCATAACTTATGATTGAAGACTATTAAATGTAACCTGGTCTACTTTCTTACACCATACATAAAAATAAACTCAAAATGGATGAAAATCCTAAATGTAAGACAGGAAGCCATCAAATTCCTAGAGGAGAAAGCAGGCAAAAACGTCTTTGACCTCAGCTGTAGTGACTTCTTACTCAACATGTCTCCAGAGGGAAGGGAAACAAAAGCAAAAATGAACTACTGGGACCTCATCAAAAAAAAAGCTTCTGCACAGTGAAGGAAACAATCCACAAAACTAAAAGGCAATCTATGGAATGGGAGAAGATATTTGCAAATGACATATCAGATAAAGGGTTAGTATCCAAAATCTATAAAAAAGCTTACCAACTCAACTTCTAAAAAAATAATGACCCAGTGAAGAAATGGGCAAAAGACATGAATAGACGGTTCTCCAAAGAAGACATCCAGATGGTGAACAGACACATGAACAAACGTTCAACATCAATCATCATCAGGGAAATAGCAATCAAAACCGCAATGAGATACCACCTCACACCTGTCAGAATGGCTAACATTAACTCAGGCAACAACAGATGCTGGCAAGGATGCAGAGCAAGAGGAACTCTTCTGCACTCCTGGTGGGCATGCAAACAGGTGCAGCCACTCTGGAAAACACTATGGGGGTTCCTCAAAAAATTAAAAATAGAACTACCCTATGACCCAGCAATGGCACTATTAGGTATTTATCCAAGGGATACAGGTGTGCTGTTTCAAAGGGCAATACATCCCAGTGTTTATAGCAGCACTATCGACAATAGCCCAAATATGGAAAGAGCCCAAATGTCCACTGATGGATGATGGATAAAGATGTGGTATATATATGTATAATATATATATTTATATAATATGTATATTATATATATTTACATATATTATATATATATCATATATATATAATGGAGTATTACTTGGCAATCAAAAATAATGAAATCTTGCCATTTGTACCTACATGGATACAATGGAGGGTATTATGCTAAGTGAAATTAGTCAGAGAAAGACAAATACATATGACTTCACTCATATGAGGAATTTAAGATACAAAACAGATGAACATAAGGGAAGGAAAGCAAAAATAATATAAAAACAGGGAGGGGGACAAAATATAAAAGACTCTTAAATATACAGAACAAACAGACGGTTGCTGGAGTGGTTGTGGGAGGGGGCATGGGCTAAATGGGTAAGGGGTATTAAGGAATCTACTCCTGAAATCATTGTTGCACCATATGCTAACTAACTTGGATGTAAATTAAACAATAAATGAATTTTTAAAAATGTAACCTGGTCTGTATTTGATGCTACATGCTCCAGAACAGAAAGGTTAGATTCGACATTAATTATGACTTAGTTTTTCATTCCTCCCATTTGCTTTGCTTTCTCTCTGGTTGCTTCTTATACAACCAGTGCTAACTCAAAACTAAATTAATGTACTATAGGATCCCAAATAAATGGCAAGAATTCAGAATTTCTGAAAGTGAAGAAATAGATAATATATGAACATAGAAAAAATGAAGACTTAGAGTTTATCTTAGAATTATATACCAACTTCTTTAGTATTACTTTGTATTCTTAACCACTTTTTATTGTGGCAGAATTAGTGTATGTTGTGCACACAATTATATGTTCTAGTGTTCAGAGCTACATTGACCTGTCTCCTAAAAATTATGTAGACTGTTTTCTAATCTCAGTCATCTAAAAGAGTTAGAAAATATTCAGCATCTATATTCTCTTATGCTTTTCAAATCACATTATAATTCCAAGAGCCTAATTCATTAACAATGAAGAGTGAAAAGATAAAAAATGACTTGTAAAAAAATTTAAGTTGATGATTTTGAAAAATTTAACTTGGAAAATTCTTATATAGCAAAGTTAATATTGTATTTTCATTTCATTTTTCAGATAGGTATACCATAATTAGGAGAAAGTATCCAGATACCTTTTTCTGTTTATATGTTTTATTCAAATTTTGTTTTTCAGCAAATGCTGAAATGTTCAAAACCAGCAAGAACAATTAAACTAAACTGGTAATAAGTGAGTTAATGAATATTTGGATATTGTATACATGCAATGAGTATTTTAACAGAAATGTCAAATACATACCACAAAAGTAGTAAAAAAGAATATGTACAAGATTTTCTGTATGGACATCAAAAGCAAACTGTTTTCTTTTAGCAATGTGCAACATTGTTTATGATTTAATTTTTTTCAATGGATGCATTATTTTCAGTGAGCAACCTATATTTGCACTGGTGAGGCAGTATCTTCCTTGTAGAGTATGTATGTATGTATGTATGTATTTTTGGCCTAGCTTAAAAGAAAATAATATAAAATATTTAACCTCAATTACAGTTATGTATTAAACTGTAGTTTATTTAGTCCTTATTATGTGCCAGGTACTGTTCTACTGAGTGAGAATGCAGTAGTGTATAACTTATCCTCATGGGATTTACTTTTTAGTTGGGAAGGGGAGTAATTGGACAGGGAGAGGGGACAGGACAGGGGACGGAGGAGAGAAGCAACAATTATATAAGCAATATAATGACACATCAGGTAGTGTGAGTGCTATGAATATAAACAAAAGTAGAGGAAAGGCATAGAGACTGATGGAAGAATGAGCTATAGGTTTTAGGTAGGGTGGGTAAGAAAGGTTTTTCAGAAGATACGATGTTGAGCAGAGACCTGAATTAAAAGAAGGACCATGCCATGTTCTATATGGTGAAGAATCCTCCAGACAGAGGGGCTTTAGAAGGAATGAGCCTGGTATGTCAGAGACACTTTGGTCAACTTAGTGCTACTGGAAGGATGGTGGGAGGTGAGATTGGAGAGGTAGGCAGAGCTGGAGAATGAGCCCTTTGTAAGCTATGGAAAGGATTATGGAGTTTGACGTGTGAACAGTAAGAGGGTTTTGACTGGGAAGATGGGTTGATAGATTTCTGGCTGCCAGGTGTAGAATTGACAATAGTGGGGGAAAGCCTGGTAGGAAATGATATAGAGGCTATTTCAGAGATCCACGAGAGAGATAATGGTGGCCTTGGAAACAAGGGATAGAAGCACCTCAGCTGTGTTCAAGCACTTCTGAAAATGGATTATCTTGTTTTTGCTAATGTCTCACTTTTGATTCTATGTGTTATATAAGAATAATGACAAAAACCAAGGTGCTGTGGACTCAGTGGGGAGCAGTATTGTACACTTACCATATATGTGCATTTTATTTTTCCTAAGGCAGCTTATCAATAATAAAAACACTAAAGGATTTAGCTTTGCGAAACTTAAATGTGCTATTAGCATTTCCACCTTTTCTTCTCTTTAGATTTAGTTCTCTTTAATTTAGATTTATAAAAACAATTTACTGTTTTATATGCCGCCTTCTCTTCCTTTGGTTATTGTTCACTGACCTGTAAGTTCTGAGTGGAGACATACTCTGTGCTTACATATACAATTGTGTACATAGATTTTATTTTTATTTTTTTAAATGTTTATTTTGAGAGAGAGAGAGAGAGAGAGAGAGAGAGAGAGAGAGAGTGAGTTGGGGAGGGGACAGAGATAGAGAATCCCAAGTAGGCTCCATGCCATCAGCTGTCAGCACAGGCCTGACCTGGGGCTTGAGCTCATGACTGTGAGATCAGGCAGGACCTGAGCTGATATCACGAATTGGATACTCAATCAACTGAGCCACTCAGGAACCCTGGAATTTTAAAGCTTTTTAATCAGTCTGGACTCTGAGTTGCAAGAGACAGAATTCCAATTCAAAGTAGCTTAGAAGAATTTATTGGTTTCTATAACTGAGTGACCCAAGGAATATATTTGGTTGTATCAGGATTAAGGTTTCAACCAAGGAAATGAAGATATTCTGTAACTTTTTTTTTTTTTTTTTTTGTATTATGGCTAGCATCTGCGTGGTTTCATTCTCAGGCAGTTTCTCTCTCTTTCTCATACTCACACGCCCACCTCCTCACTCCACAAATGGCACTTTCCAAATTAAAGATGCCGGAAACGGAGTGAATCTCTTTTCTCATAACTCTGGGATAGGTCACAATTTGGATAATGTGGCTAAATTAATGCCATCAGGAGAAGAGTGCTGACTCATATGTCTATACATTTGTTCTCTGGAACTACGTATAAGGGATGATCATGACCCTAACAGAAGTTGTTGAGGATACAAAAAAATTATATCCACTTCTTTTGAATCCCTATGGAGGGGGACCTACTGTAAATGAACTTCAGCTTTCTGAATTTCTTGGAAGCTGCCACTCTGTACTTTTGAGTTACTTTTTGTGAGAAAAGGTGTTTAGAGTACAAGGTGATAGAACAAACGTCATTATCATTTGGGTGAATGCAAAATTTGTCCAATGGCCATTAGGTAACAATGGGCAGACCATTTTCTGTTAAACATAGATTTCAATGATGATACACACATTAATTTGAACCTTTTCCACTACCCACACAAATTGCATGAAACATAAAAGAAAATGAAAACCCTAAAAATAACAATGGTCATAAAGGACTATAGTGCTGAAATCTGGGAGAGGACAGAACCCATAGCTATGTGTCTACCATTTGAGTATATTTTTATCATCGAAAGAAAAATGTCTGAGAGACTAAGTTGCAATTGAGTGATCTTGTGGGTTTGGGTGGAATCCAAGAAACTCCATAGGGAGATTCACTAGCTAACCATCTTTCCCTTGGGACTGAACTTATAAAAAGCTGAACTTTAGGAATAAGTTTTTTGGAAGCAAACTTGTCTTTGCATCAACTTGCAACCCACCTGCACATTATATGGGTGGCCTGGAAAACCACAAACCTTGAAATCAGATTAAGGTGGTTCAAGCTGGCTAGCATCTTGATTATCTGGCAGAAGAAAATGAAAATCCTCTCTGAAGGAAATATCATCTTTGGCTTAAAATGTTTTAGTGAATAATTTTTCATATATGATAGTATCCATTCTAATCAGATACACATTGACCAAGTCATCAAAATTAACATTGTCAGTGAAGGGCGGATGGTCAGCATATACCTCCTGCTATAATGTTCTGAGAGGGAGATAGTATCATTTATGTAGTGTTATGGTTCAGATTGTATAACCTACATCATTGGGAAACAACAGATGAACCTTAATGAGGTCATTCTATTTAAAAGAGGTAGAGCCAGACTGTTGTTCAAATATGTCAGTGTCATAAAAGACAAAGGATGTGGACATGTTCCAAATTAAAGGAGACCGAGGAATCATGGCAACTAAAAACTATAGATGGAAAAGATAAAAGAGAAACAAATGAGGCAGCTCAAAGTTATGGCTCTCTATGACTTTTAGGTCTCTCATACATTTTTATAAAACATATCAGAACTTCTGAATTGTTATCTATGCAAAGGTGACATAGCAGAATTGAAAAAGAATCATACTGAAATTATGAATTGAAATTACAGTAACAAACTGAGAATTTGCTCAACTGAATATAAAAGAAGAGGGACTTACTAAGATGGAAGTTAAGGTAGAAGAAGCAATCATCATTGTCATATGAAGATAAAGAAAGGAGGGTAAGAGAACATTTTTAATGGAGTTTAGAAGGAAAGGAAGGAAGGAAACAGAAGCAATATTTGATGATATGATGCCTGAAAAATTTCCAGAACTGACTAAAAATTTTAATCCAAAGATTTAAGGAGTCCAAAGAGTCCCAAGTAATAAAAAAAAAAAAAGTAAACCATACTTAGACACATCACAATAAAATTACAAAACCAGTAATACAAGAGGAAAAACACAGCTTTCCTTCAAAAATGAGATTAGAACATCTACACCAGGGGAAGCCAGAAGATAGTGAAATATTATAGTCAGTATAATGAATGAAAATAACTGCTTATTGATAAATTTATGCTCAATGGAAATATTGTTCAAACAATAGAACATAATAAAATGGAAAAAAGAAAAGAAAAAAATCACCAAACAAAGCCTAACTTTATCACCAGCAAACCACTGTAAGAGTTACTTTGTGTATGAGAAAAAATGATCCCACAGATACAGGAAACAATAAAGACCAAAAAAGGATGCCAAATGTGTACATAAATTTAAATGAAATTTGGCCTTGTAAAATAATAATGAAGTTGAATAAATTGAATTGAGAAAATTAAAATACACAATAAAAATCATATGAATCAAAGGGAAGTTAAATGAAGTTAAATTGGCTCATTTGGTTCTTGAATTCTCTGAAGAAGGACATACAACTTTGCTATGTTGAGGATGTGTGCTATAATTTCTAGACTAAATCTGTGAGAATAAAAACTGCATAATACTGGAGGAAAAAGTGAAAGGCTAATTAAAAAAACATTTAATCTAAAAGGAGACCAAAAAATAAAAATAACAAATAATTATAGTAGTACAGTCAGAACATATAGAAAAGATAAGATGGTCAAGTCATAAAAATATTTTGGTAATAACATAAACTGTAAGTTGATTAAATTATCTCAGTCTCAATGTTTTTTGGACTGTGTTAAAAAAATGTAACAGTGTAGCATTTAGAAAGGAATATCCCCCCCCCCAAATATTCGTTTTTTGAAAGACAAAGTTACCACTACTCACTGATTCATGTGCAGGTAGTGATGGCTTTTTTAAAGATTGCACAATCTTTAGGCATCACTAATTATAAGGATTACAAACTCTATACATCTGAAAGAAATATCACACCAGTATTAATATTTAAAAAATATTTGTGATATAATCATGAGGAAAATGCAAATCAAAACCATAATGAAATATTATCACACACTTGTTAGAATGGCTGTCATCAAAAACATAAGAATAACAGCTGTTGGTCAGGATTTGGAGAAAAAGGAACCCTTGTGGACTGTTGATAGGAATGTAAATTGGTACAGCCACTATGGAAAATAGTATGGTGGTTCTCCAAAAAATTAAAAATAGAACTATGCCATGATCCAGCAATCCCACTTCTGGGGATATAGCTGAAGGAAATGGAAACATGATATCAAAGAGATCTATACACCCCCATGTTCATTGCAGCACTACGTAAAATAACCAAAACATGGGAACAACCTAATTGTCCATAAATGCATGAATGGATAAAGAAAATGTGGTGTGTACATACATCAGGCCATAAAAAAGGAGGAAATCCTGCTACCTCCAACAATGTGGATGCACTTTGAGAGCATTATCCTGAGTGAAATAAGTTAGAGAAAGACAAATACTGTATGATCTTACTTATATGTGGATTCTAAAAAAGCTGAACTCATATAAACAAAGTATAATGGTGGTTGCCAGGGGCTAGGGTGGAGAAAATGGGGAGATGTTGGTCAAAGGTGTAAGCTTCCTATTATAAGATGAAGAAGTTCTGGGGATATATGCCTACTGTAGTTAATAACATCGTATCATATATTTGAAAATACTAAGAGACTAGATCTTATATGTTCTTACCACCCCCCCAAAGTGATTATGTAAGGAGATAAAAGTGTTAACTAAACGTATTGTGGTAACTGTATTTTGCAATGTGCACACATATCAAATCAACATGTTGTACCATAAATTTATACAATGGTATATGTCAGTTATACCTCAATACATCTGGAAAAATTTTTGTAATAAAATATAAGATTTCATTCATATAACAGCATACACAGGTTAGTTTAAAAGTACTACAAAGAATAGACATAGAAATGTACCATTAAACTATTACTGTAGTTCAATTATAGTTTTATCCCATTTGTCTGGCATATAGACAGACAAATAGAATTTGGCTTTCTCTCTCATTCCCTCAAAGTATACTCAATTATGTTAAGCAATGTCCCAACTTGATGATCTGGTAGAGTACTTGACTTGCTAAATGCTGCAACATTTTGGATTTCTTGTGTCCTTGGTTTTCCTCCTCAATCATGGAAAAGCCAATATACCATCACTTTTGTCATTTTCTACGTAGATCTCACTAAAGTAACTCTTCCCTCAGGATAACTTGCTGTATATTTTTGTCTGCCTATTCTCTGCTTCTTATGGAGAAAAGCATAGGGCATATTTGGAAGTCCATATCTCAATTTCCACGCCATCTTTCAGTAAATTACCCAGTGTGATTTAAATAATCTTACTCAAAAAATTCACAGACTGAATTTTCCTTGACTATGATCAACACGTTAAATGATTTAATGTAACAATTTTAATTTAAACATAAATAGATGTCTGTATAGAAAGATTAAGGATATTTTTAGAGTCTCAATCCAGGCTGGATCTCCCAATCCAAAAGGACTCTAAGAACTCTGGTCCTCTGATGACTCTAGTTAAGATATCAGATAAAATTCCCCTCCAATGCAAAGTATTCAATTTATCACTTTTAAAATTTATTTTATTTTTATTTTATTTATTTATTTATTTTTGCCCTGGGCAAGGCAGGGAAATATACAGTTTTTTTGTTTACTCCAGCATTTGGATACTGTCTTATGAAATTTCTTGATTTGGGACTTTCTTTCTTTTTCTTTCTTTCTTTCTTTCTTTCTTTCTTTCTTTCTTTCCATTTTTTCTTATTTATTGTCAAGTTAGCTAACATACAGTATAGTCTTGGCTTCAGGAGTATATTGCCATGATTCATCATTTACATACAATACCCAGTGCTCATCACAAGTGCCCTCCTCAATGCCCATCACCCATATTCCCCATTCCCCCAACTCCAACCCCATCAACCCTCAGTTTATTGTGTTTAAGAGTCTCTTATGGTTTGCCTCCCTCTGTGTTTGTATCTTATTTTCCCTTCCCTTCCTCTATGGTCATCTGTTTAGTTTTTCAGATATGGGACTTTCTGTCAAAGGTGATGTCTAGTCTTATTTCCCTCAATCAGTTTTTGAGAAAATAATTCAACTTGTTGATTATTGTCATGTGACAATTGAAATAATTATGCATTTGATGGATGCACAAGTTAATATGCTTAACAAAAAATGTTCTTTTGCAGACTTGTCAAAGCCCAGGTTACTTGTAGTCACTTAGATTTTCTTTGCCCATGGTTCCCTTTGATGAAAAAGAAGTGCCCTTGTATCTTTTGATTGCATATCTGAAGTCCCAAAGTATGTGAAGAGTATCTCTTCTCATGCTGCACCCACTAAGAATAATCTGGCTTTGTCATTAGGTTAAAATCCTCAGTAAGATCATGTCCTACTATGAGCATTGCTGATCGGGAGATTGGAGGGTCCTAATCTTTCACAAAAAATTGTTGTCCACAATATTAGCCTGATGTGCTTTTGAACTGAGCTTAGCAGTGAGCATTTTAAAATACTTCCTATTCAATAAGTAAAAATGCTGCTTGGCATTGGTTGACAGATTTAAAATGTGGAAGAGAAAAATTTTTTTAAGAAGAAGATTTGGAAAAATTGGCCTAGATGCTGAAGAATCTAAGAGTCCCTTGGGAGGGGGAAAGAAAATTGTTCAAACGATGTCTTTGCCCTAAAAGTTGAACCTGGCTTCCTACCAGCATCAGACTCAAGTCTGTCACTGTGACTAGTTTATGCAATTTCACTTTCACTTGTATGAACATTACAAGCTAATTGGTATGTTGTCAGGGTGTTCTTTAACAAATGTCCCTCTGGTCATATATGTTCACTAGCTCTTCTAGTAAAAACAGTTTGTCAGGAATTGATGTATCATTTGTGGTTTTATCAAATTAATTGTGTAAAATCAAACTATAGATTTATTTTGTTTTAAAAACATTCAGAACTCCTAATAGGGATTTATTTATCATTTCAAATTGTCATTTTTATTGAGGTATAATTGACATACACATTGTCATTTTTGTGAAAAATAACTGTTTTGTCTTGGCTTCCCTACAAATATGACACATTTTTATATGGACACATTTTTTTTTTCCTGAGTGTGATAACACTGTTAACTTAGGCTGCTGAAATGTTTGGTACATTTATATTGACTAAAATAATGCTTCTATTTTGTATTTTAAAACCCTTCAAGATTTGAGACCTTCCTTTTCTCATAAATAAAGGTTATAAGAGATGTTTTGCATAAATTATATGGATATATAATCTTATATCCTAATAAAACTTGCTTAAATTTACATAAATGGGTTGTTACATATTGACTATCTATTTCTAATTAGAGAGCAGTTTCATGACTCAGTTCAATGTGTCTATTAGATTGCAAAATATCTCCAGAACAGGAATACTTAATAAATTCTATCTCTTAAACATTATTAAAATAAATCATGCATATTTAGTAAGAACTCTGTTAAAGTGGTGATAGTGATATACATTCATTGAGTCTTGAGACTTAATTGAAATATTAGTTAACCTTTTAAAAATGAAGAGCTTGTTCTACATAATAAAATATAAGCTGCAGAATAATACACCATGCTTTTTGCTGCCTGTCAACTCATATTTAAAAGTGCCTGTTTAATATCATAGTGACTAAGTATAAATCTGCCTACTATGAAGAGGATCCTAGAATAGTTGCTAATCCAGATACAAAATGAAGTAAGGATTTTTTTAATATAGACTTGTTATGTTCTGTTATACGTCACCCAGAAACATGGGCCTTTTCAGTCATAGATGGGATTCTCTGAGAGTGCATTACCCAGTGGTGGATGGCCTGATATTTGGTTTTCTGTGACAGAGATCAGGGGGACATAATAGAGCTACCTTAATCTTCCCTTCCCTTCCCTTCCCTTCCCTTCTTCCCTTCCCTTCCCTTCTTCCCTTCCCTTCCCTTCCCTTCCCCTCCCCTTTGGGGCTGGCAGGGAGATCTTCAATGCTTACCAAATTTTCTATCTAGAAAATGGAAGGAAGCAGCACTTTACCTCAGAAAAGTTTTATGAGGATAAAATGAGATATTTCTACCTTGAAAGTTCAGACTAACATAATACTTTATAATTGCCATGAAATTTAAAATGTCTTTCCCCCCCCCCCCCCAGCCTTATCCTTCCATTGCCAAACATAATCCCATTTTAGCTCAGTGAGTTGAGCAGAATTAACTCCTTGGAGACCCAGCTTCATAGCCTTTCTGTTTACTTCCAAAGTTTATGATGAGAGAAGATCTTTTGAAAATGCAATGATAGTTTTAGTTCCATATGGTAAGGAAAAGGTTTCACTTGGCTTGATGTGAGAGGGTATGTTTTGAAGCATTTCTATATACTATATCATATTTACTAACCTATTTTTTTACCTATTAATAAATGGTAAGTGTTTTTCAATACCTTGTCCATACTTCCTAAGAGGATGAAAATAAATATACTACAATTGACCAGGATTTTCTTTCTCATGTAACCTGTCCTTGAAAATAAAATGAAAAAAAAAATCCTGCTGAATTTCTAGCACAGTTGTGCTTTTACCAAGAATGTGAGAGCTGATAGAGATAGGGTGGGGTGGGGAGAGCCAGGGTATTTAGTGAAAAATATTCCATACCAACCTCTTTAGAATTTTTCTCTTTCTGGGAGGAAATGGTAAGGAATGCTTTATGCACACCTAAGTATGAAAATGTATAACAACAGCAAAAACTAAGTGGGGGTGAACATTAGATGTGCAAAAACTTTTGCCACAGAATTCTTGCATAGCATGATGCTTTCTGGCCTATAATAGGCAATTGAAAAACAGTTATCACATAAATAGCAGTCTTGCTAAATCCTTTAAAGTATGACTTAAAATATTTTGACATTGCATCTGCTATGTAAAGAAGAGTGTTATCTGCCTTTTATTTTATTTCTGCCCATAACCCACTCAACATTGGCCATACTGGCACATGCCATTGTTGCAAGTCTTGTCACTCTCCAGCTGAGGGCTTTCAGACTCCATGCAGGGCTGATTGGGCATGCCCAGAGGTTAGTGTCCCCAGGAACATCTTCAGTGAATGGCATATTGAAGTCGGAGGTAAGTTCCCAGCTTCCTGTTTCCCAGGTAGGATAAGTCTGAGGTATATTCTGTATTGTCTCCTAGTATTCCCTAGCAAGACAGCTTCCTAAAGTGGTAACCTACTCACCTACATACTCTTTATTGGCTTCCACCTGTCTTTGTCTCACTTTGGCACTCCTTTATTGGTGCTTTCTGACATCAGCTCCCAAATACACTACTAGCATTTAAACTCTTCTCACAAGGTCTAATTCTGGGAGAACCCAAACTAACAGAAGTGCCTTCTACAAAATTCTGTAGACACGAACAAGGGAAAATTTATAGCACAGGTACCGAAGGGATATACTGATCAAGTTTTTTGTTTATATGGTTGTTTTACCAATTCCCAGTTTATGTCATTCCTCTGAGACTTGGTGATATAACTATCCCACTTCCCCAGGCCATTGAGGATTGACTGTGGTGGATGTCTTAGGATGAGAGGAATGAACAAAGACAACAGCTCTAATTATTTCACTGTGAATCGGTATAAGCATTTAGAGGGCTTCATAAATAATGTGTTTGTGTCAGAGGATAGACTGATACATGTGCGCTATTCCAGTATTGATCAAAACATAAATGAACACTGCGGACATGTTAGAGAGTCTGGATAATCAGCTCAGCTACCTGGGATAGCAGCTGAACAGACAAATGAGTGGACAGATGCACCTTTAAAGGGAAGCATCTGCTAATAGAACTCAGCCTATCTCCAGTGACTCGACATTATGGAGAAGAAAAAGCTAGGGTGCTTTAACTCTTCTAACACAGTACGATAACACTGTTGCTAGGGGTGACTTGAGGACACATTTAAAAGTATGTGAGTCTTGTGAGCACTCTGACCAAGATGGTCCCGTGTACTCTACAAAACCATGAAAAAGAAACCTATCCTCTTATTTGAATTTCCAAAAGAAAGCATTGTGTTCTCCTTGAGGCACATCACCACAATTTGGGATGGATATAGATTTCATACTTACAATCCAGCATATTTACAAATTCCCTTAAAAAAAACAGAAGTCAGATAATTAAAGGCAACGTTTGTCACAGCAATTATAGTAAAAGAAATCAATACATCTTATGATTTTAATGTAAATGATTGCAGCTTCTTGTGTATGAGGAGAATGATAGGATTTTTTCTAAACAAATTGCAGAATTTAAATTCTGAGATTATTTTATTTAAAAATGGGAAACCTTTCAGAATTTCTGGAAGATGAGTTTTCAAGTTGCAAATAGACTCCCTTCCAACATAAAAACCTAAAATCCATTATTAGAAGCTCAGTGAAACTTGATAAAAATTTCTGAATATACTCAAAATCAGTCGATTAGTTATATTTAATACTACAATTATTATCCTGTGTGTTTGATTCTTTTGTAATTTTAATATTCTGATGTTTACATTTTAAAAAAATCCTGCTGAAACCCAAATAATAGCAGACATTTACCCAAGTTTCATTTCTTAAGCAAATCTACATACAAAATAGATTTCCTTATTAGAAGTGTTATGGGACAGAAGATTGAGTCACGGTTCTGCCATTAGTCTGCTCTCTCCAACTAGGCCCTTATCCTAGTAAGAAATTTGATGTTTGGGAAGGGCATGGAGAAAAAAATCCAACCTTGTCTCTGCAGCTATTTCCTATAGAAGGTTATGTTATTTTTTAAAATGTTCAGTAAGATTTTATCATTATTTAATTTAACATTTGTTGATCTTAATTATCCAATTTGGGTTCAGAAATACAAGCCAACTGCACTCCTTGTCTAAGGAGAGGAAAAAATTCCTTCTCCAGCCTCCCAGATTCCCTGTGGTCCCTGGGCTTTCTGCCAGCCTCCCTGGGGACCCACCATGGCAGGTGGATGCTGGTGTACACAGAGGCTGAGAAATGTCTCTCCGACAAGCTGAAAATCGGCGGCCCCAGAAAGCAGCTGCAAACAGGACAATGCATCCCTGGGCAGCCCGGAGGGTCTAGCCTGCAGGGTGCCATTCGCTGTCAAGAACACCTTTTTTGCCACCTTTGCTCTCAGAGGATCTTGAGCCACTTCTATTTATAGCTCTGAAGGTTGACATCCAGAGGTGCCTTAGATGGGTCAAACTGGCATTAGAGAATCCAGCATTAGATGCCATCGCCTTGCTTTGTGATGGGTTTTAGGACTCTTTTTTAGGAATAATAATAGCTAGGGCAAACTGAAACTTGACCTCTTTTTGCTCATGATGTCTGTCTTGAACACATTAGGGGTGAAGCTGCCATTAATCTCCATACCCTTGATCTCATTTCAACAGTCGGCAGGGCTGCATGCAAACACTTCTAAACTTTTAAGACAGCTTTCTAAACCTTCCATTTTTTTTCCCTCAGTGTAGTTTACCTTTTGTAATTTTCTTCTCTGAGAGCTGAAGTTTCTTTCCAGGAAGCCTAGGGTGGTGTCTTCTCACCTATTGGTCTGGAGATGGTACTCAGGCACAAATGCAGCAAAAGCAAAATTGGTTTCAGTTATCAAATACCAGTGCAAAGATGTAAGTGATAATTAATTTCTTTAAACAGTGCCCACTGTAATGAGAAAATAGAAAAGCATAGAGAATTTCTATGCCTTACGTTGAACTTTCTAAGAATTCTCTTACAAGAATCACACACCACTAGCCTAATTACTTTTTTGACGTAAGGGCTAAAAAAAAGAGCACATTCTCTTTAGTTCAAATACAGAAACATATCACCTTGTCATATAAAAGAGGGACATAACAAGTCATAGTACATATGACGTTTGTAATTCATCAAGTAGAGTTACTTCATCATATACAAAAAAGTCTTTTAATGATTAATAATATGACAAATGGCACCAAATGTTTCCTGTGTGCCAAGACTCTGTGCTTAGTCCTCTTTTAAGTTACCCAGTTGATCCCAATAGGCTATGTGGTAGATACTTAGCTCCATTTTGAGATGAAAACACTAAGTGACTTGGTTACTTTCATGCTTTCTATTTCATACCTTGGAAGTGATCGTTATGATTTGAATCCAGATCTATTAGAATACTTTGTTGGTGTGATTAATCACTGTTCTATATTGCTTGCCCTTTTTTAAAGGCATACAACGTGATGATTTAATATATGTGTACATTACGAAATGATTACCACCATCAAGTTAGTTAACACATCTATCACCTTACATCCTCATGTTTATACCGTGTGTGTGTGTGTGTGTGTGGTGAGAACACTTAAGATCTGCTCTCAGAAAGTTTCAAATGTACAATATGGTATTATTATCTAGTCACCATGCTGTACATTAGATCCTTATTTATCTTATAACTGAAAATTTGTACCCTTTGGCTTCTTTTCTTTTTGAAACACAATAAAACTTGCCTTTTATAGTGTGGTTGAAGAATGTTCTGGTATTATGAATCTTTTACGGGTTTCCCCATTTATGCAATTCAACATTCTGGGTTATTTTTTTAAGATGGTCTCTATTGCCTAAATCTAGGCTTTCAGGTTTATGCTAAAGCTGGACATTGTCATGCTTATGTTAAAGAGTGAAATCCACTTTCCTCTCTTCAGAATGTCTTCACCCCAATACATATGAGCATAAAAACATTTTCTAGGCACTTTAGGTAATGTTTCCTGTATAGATTATAAATTGATATGATGTAGCTATATTTTTAGAAAACAACATGTTTTTTAAAAAGTCACTTGAAAACATTTAATTGGATAAATGGGAATGAAGCAATTCAGAAGTGGGCATTGTAGCAGTATAATGGCTCTTGAAGAAAAATGTTCATCTAACATCTTTTTAGATTAAAAGGAAGACATCCAAGTTTAAATCTATCAGTCACCATAAAACACAGCCCTTATTATCGAATATCCTAAGCAATGAAAAAGATAAAGTCACATTTTTAAGGAATTTTGGTAATCAGGGCAAAAAGGAAATCATTTAAAAGTTTGAAAAGAAAAATGAGCTTAAGTCAAAAAGCTAGTATGCATTAAAATAGAGAAGGGGCTCCTGGTTGGCTCAGTCAGTTAAGCATCCGACTTCAGCTCAGGTCATCATCTCACGGTTCGTGGGTTCGAGCCCCATGTCGGGCTCTGTGCTGACAGCTCAGAGCCAGGAGCCTGCTTCGGATTCTGTCTCCCTCTCTCTCTGCCCCTCCCCCACTCTGTCTCTCTGTCTCTGTCTCTGTCTCTCTCTCAAAAATAAATAAACGTTAAAAGTTTAAAAAAATAGAGGAAAAGTTAAAATAGAGAAAAAAATTAAGCCAAGGCCTTCATGTCACTTTTTTAAAAGACTTTTTTTTTTTACAGTAGCTTTAGGTTTATAACAAAATTAATAGAATGGTAAATAGATTTCCCACATATCCCATGCCCCCACACATGCAGTGCCTTCCCCAATTATCAGCATAACTCAGCAAAACGGTACATTTTTTCAAACTAAGGATAAACCTACACTGACACATCATAGTCATCCAAAATCCATGGTTTACATTATGGTTCACTCTTGGTGTTGTACATTCTATGGGTTTAGACAAACACATAATGACATATACCCTTCATTGTAATATTATACAGAATATTTTCACTGTCCCAAAAATCCTCTGTGCTCTGCCTGTTCATCTCTCTGACCCCTCTTCCTGCAACTACTGACTTTTTTTGTCTCTATAGTTTTCCCTTTTCTGGAATGGCATATAGTTGAAATCATACAGTATGTAACCTTCATCAGATTGGTTTCTTTCACTTAGTAATATGTAGTTAAGTTTCCACCATGTGTTTTCACGGCTTGCAAGTGCATTTCTTCTTAGCACTGAAAAACATTCCATTGTCTGGATATACCGCACTTTATTCATTCACCCACCAAAGGACATCTTGGCTTGCTTCCAATATGTGAGAGTTACAAATAGAGCTGCTATAAACATCTGTACAGGTTTTGTCTGGACATAAGTTTTCAACTCCTTTGGTTAAATTCCAAGGAGTGTGATTGTTTGATCATATGGTAAGACATGTTTAGTTTTGTAACACACCAGCAAACTGTTTTCCAAAGTGGCATTTTGCATTTTCACCAGCAATGAGTGAGAGTTCATGTTGCTCCACATCTTCACCAACATTTGGTATCAGTGTTCTGGATTTTGGCCATTCTAATAGGTGTATAGTGGTATCTCGTTGTTTTAATTTGCATTTCCCTGATGACAAATCACGTGGAATATCTTTTCATGTACTTCTTTGCAATCTGTATGTCTTGTTTGATGGGGTGTCTGTTAAGGTCTTCGCCTTACTTTTTAATCAGGTTATTTGTTTTCTTATTGTTGAGTTATAGTAGTTCTTTGTATATTTTGGGTAACTGTCTTTTATTGGATGTGTCTTTTGCCAATATTTTCTCCCAGACTGTGGCTTGTCTTTTAACTCACTTGATCATTCTTTTTTCCTTGCAAGTTTATTGAAGTGTAATTGATATATAACATTGTATAAATTTAAGGTGTGCGTTGTGTGATTTGATACACTTATGTATTACAATATGATTTCCACTAGAGTGTTGGCTAACACCTTCACCATGTCACTGTCTTAGCAACTTTGCAGTATTATAGATCACAATACTGTACATTAGATTCTCAGAACTTAATTCATTTTGTAGCTGGAAGTTTGTACCCTTTGACCAACATTTCTCCATTGCCCTCACCCACCAAGCACTGGTAAATACCATTTGACTATTTTTTAGATTCTGCATATACATGATATCAAACATTATTCACCTTTCTCTCTCGATTTCACTTAGCACAATGTCCTTAAGGACCGTCTCTATTATCACAAATGGCAGGATTTTCTTCTTTCCCATGGCTAGATAAGATTCCCCTGTGTGTGTGTGTGTGTGTGTGTGTATGTGTGTGTGTGTATGTGTGTGTCTATGTTTACCACATCTTTATCCAGTCATCCATTGATAGACACTTGGCTTGGTTCCATATCCTGACTATTACAAATAACACCACAATAAACATGGGAGTGAACATAACTCTTTGATATCCTGCTCTCATTTCCTTTGGATATATACCCAGAAGGGAGATTGCTGGATCATATGGTAGTTCTATTTTTAATTTCTTGGGGGAAACTTCATACTGTTTTCCATAGTGACTGCACCAATTTATATTCCCACCAACAGTGCACAAGGATTCCTTTTTCCACCACTCCCTTGCAAACACTTTTTATTTCTTGTCTTTTTGATGATAGCCATGGTAACAGGTGTGAGATGGCATCTTATTATGGTTTTCATTTGCATTTTCCTAATAATTAGTGATGTTGAACACTTTTTCATGCATCTGTTGGCCATCTATCTGTATTTCTTATTTGGAAAATTTCTATTTAATTCCTCTGCCCATTTTAAAGTCACGTTGTTGTTGTTATTGATGTGTTTTTTTCTAATATATTTTGGATATTAGCCCCTGTCAGATGTATGGTTTGCAGATATTTTCTCTCATTCCATAAGTTGTCTTTTCATTAGCTTGATTGTTTCATATGCTGTGCAGAAGATTTTTACTTTGATGTGGTCCTTATTGTTGTCTATGTTGCTTGTATTTTTGTCATCATATAAAAAAAATCATTGCCAAAGAACTATATCAAATAATTTTTTCTATGTTTTCCTCTAGGAATGTTATGGTTTCAAGTTTCTCCTTTAGGTCTTTAATTCATTTTGAGTAGTGTAAACTAAGAGTCCAATTTAATTTTTTCTGTATATGGTTATCCAGTGTCCCCAGTATCATTTATTGAAGAGACTATGTGTTCCCATTGAATATTGTGGCGTCCCTTGTCATATATTTGTTGTCTTTATTTGTGGAGTTTATTTCTGGGCTCTCAATTCTGTTCCATTGGTCTGTATGTCTACTTTTATACCAGTACCACACTGCTTTACTAGAGCTTTGTAGTACAGTAAATCAGGAAGTGTGATGCCTCTAGCTTTGTTCTTTCTTAGGATTGCTTTAGCTATCAAGGTCTGTTGAGATTCCATACAAATTTTGGGATTATATCTATCATTTCTTTCATTAAATTTATTCCTAATTATTTTTTATTTGTGATGTATTATTTTTATATGAGATTTTCTGTGTTGGATAACGTATGATAATGTGATCCTCAAAATCTATTAATGTGTACAACACTTTTAAAGTTAAATTAAAAACAGAGAAAGGATATTTATTGAAGTGAAGTGAATAAATGCTAAAATGTTAGTGTTTATAATCCTATTAGAGAAAATAAATCTCTGAAAATAGTCTTGAAAAAAAAGCTCCAGCATATATAAAGTTACTGGTTCTAGCATACAAACTATTAGATTAACTATATTAAACCATGAAGCTAAATATTTACTTTATATGATGTCTATTTTTTCTCTTATATCATCTACCTATATAGCTTTGTAGTCTTTTTTTTAAATGTTTATTTTTGAGAGAGAGAGAGAGAGAGAGAGAGAGAGAGAGTGTGTGTGTGTGTGTGTGTGTGTGTGTGAGGGGCAGGGACAGAGAAAGGAGGAGACAGAGAATCCAAAGCAGGTTCCAGGCTCCAAGCTGTCAGCACAGAGCCTGACTCAGGGCTCAAACCCACGGACTGGGAGATCATGACCTGAGCCGAAGTCAGATGCTTAACTGACTGAGCCACCCAGTTGCCCCTACATATAGAGCTTTGAATCCCATGTCCCCACCATTCTCACCTTTAACATCTCCTCTCAGTGCACAGAGAAAATCAAAGGTAGGAACAGAAGATTTTCTTCAATATCCAGACATCACATTTACTGAGACACCTGCATTTCCACCAAGTCATTGATCATTTAACAATGTCAGGGTGGAGGAAGCATCCTTCCACTTTGCTGTCAAGATTTCCCTTTCATATTTTATCAGGAATCTTATCTCTCTCTTTATTGATACCTCTCATTGCATGTTTAAAGATTTTCTATCTTTAAAACAATAGGGGCTCCTGGGTGGCTCAGTCGGTTAAGCATCTGACTTTGGCTCAGGCCATGATCGCATGGTTCGTGAGTTCGAGCCCCTCATTGGGCTCTGTGCTGACAGTTCAGAACCTGGAGCCTGCCTCGGATTCTGTGTCTCCTGCTCTCTCTGCCCCTCTCCTGTTTGTGTCCTCTCCCTCTCTCTCTCTCTCTCTCTCTCTCTCTCTCTCTCTCTTTCTCTCTCAAAAATGAATAAACATTTAAAAAAAAACTTAAAAAAAACAATAACAAAGTGCCTATGTATCCTATTTCCCATTTTAACAGCTACCCTTTCTCTCTCCTTCCACTTATAAACGTGTCAACATGATAATGTAATCTTGGGTCTATTTTCCTAACTTCTGTGTACCTCTCAACCAATTATAATCCAACTTTTGTAGTTACCACTCACTTAAGAAGACCTTTCAGTGAGTAACCATTAACATTGAAGGGGCCAATATAGAAGGCATTTGGTACATTTCTTGCTTGAAATCTCTGCATCACCCAATGCCTTTGGCCACTCCTTTCTTACTCAGAAACTCTTCCTTGGTATTTAAGACACTACGGTATCCTGGTTTTCTTCCTAGGATTTGGTTGTCTAATCTGTTTCTTTTGTAGCTTCTCTTCTATTGTCAATTCTTTAGATGACAAAAGTGATATTTTAATTTGCTTACTCATTCTTCATTCTACTAATATTGAAGAATCTACCTCATAACTAGGCACTTTCCCATGGCTGAGTGGTCTATAAGTACTTCAGAGAATCAGGACAATTTCTCATTTTTTTTTCTTTCTTTCTTCCTTCCTTCCTTCCTTCCTTTCTTTTGTTCGTTCGTTCATTCATTCTTTCTCTCTCTCTCTCCTCTCTCTTCCTTCTTTCCTTCCTTCCTTTCTCTGCCATGTCTTCCCTAGAGCATATGACTCAAAATCTGGCATTCAAAGTAATTTAAGTGCATCACTGTGCTATATTTTTCCTGTAATGTAACAGACAATTTTACAGCTCTTATATACACATTAATAGTGACTAGGTGGCAGAAGGTTGAAAAAATAACAGACCAAAAATGGAAAAACTAAAATTATGTCCTTGTGCTTCTGAGGACATGGTGATTTTGTTCTTTTTCCATATTTTTATGGCAGGCATTTACATTGTTAAAGGATGATAAAATGCCATTTTATAAGATTGCGTTTTCTGTGAAAGGATTGGCATGCAAAACTATTAGCTATTTTATTGTAATAGACTTGAAAACAATAAAAAACACTTTTAGAATAAAATAGCAAGGAAATTGTTACTTCTATCTTTCTTATTTTTCAAAAATTAAATTGATTTAAATTAAATTTATGTTTTGCTAAGAAAAAAATGTCTATGTCTAATTATTAACTATCTCTCCACCCTACCCATGAGCAGAAGTACACTCTGTATCCTGAGATATTTGGTCTTAAAAAGAGGTGGTGGTTGCATAAAACATTCCATAAAGAACTGGGCATCCTTTCAAAGGCTCCAGTGTAACAAAGACTATAATAAATCCCATTAGATTTAGCTCTTTGGGGATAACAATATATTTAACAAGTTCAAAAATATGTGTTATTTAATATTTATAAGGTTTTTAATAAAAAAGAGAATACTAATATTAGGTGGGAAAGATTATAGGGATATTTCATTTGAGGATGAACTATTTCTGAGGCAGGGAAGTCTAATTTTTAAAATATTAACTTGTGAATGGGTGAATGGGTCTGAGAATCCAGCCAATGTTCTAGTTTTTCTGGTGAGGTACTAAAAGTGAGACTTTCTCCTTTCTATTACCTATGTGATATAAGGCGTGTATTGCAGAAAGTTAGAATCTGGTTATTTTGAACATCTAAACCAATTTGATAGTTCAATGTATTGCCTAATTTCTACAAGGAGAAATACTTATTAAATTATAACCTAATTTCTACAAGGAGAAATACTTATTAAATTATAACCTAATTTCTATGAAAAGTTCTATGTTTATATTTTAAACATATTTTAAAGGGATTGTCCTGATATAAGGTGTCCCCTACCTCCCTCTCCTGTTTGTGTCCTCTCCCTCTCTCTCTCTCTCTCTCTCTCTCTCTCTCTTTCTCTCTCAAAAATGAATAAACATTTAAAAAAAACTTAAAATAACAATAACAAAGTGCCTATGTATCCTATTTCAGGAATAAAAGCATTCCTGAAAATGTATTTGATGGTTGAATATCTGAAAGAAAAATAGTAGAATCTCACAAATGAGATTCAATTCCAAGAAAGTTAAGAGATAAAAAATCTATAATTATTATATAAATACTGAATTTTTATGATGTATGGTTTGTAACATTTTTAAAAATTGAAAACCAGATTAAGCCCTAAATATAAATTTATGTCTCATAGAATAGTTTACCTGATTTACTTCTCTAAATGCATGAATGTGCAGAATTTTTCCTGTAACATACTAGATAAGTTCACAGCTTATTTGAATGACATTTAGGAAAATTCAAATAAGTTATCTGATATTGAGAAGTATTTAATAATGATTTTGCAAGGAAAAGAGCAAGAGATTTCTGCTGCACATTTGATGGCTGCAGTGTAATAATATATATATATTTACATATATATACATACATATATGCACACACACACATATATATAGAGTCTTTGCCTATAGTTCCTGAAAAATGTTTCAGAGCCATAAAGGTGACATGGATGTTTTGTTACTAAGGAAGATAGTTTTTGGACCCTGCCCAAAGGTTGGGGTCTGGTTGCCTGGAGGACCAACCTTGTGATTAGAGAACTTTTAGTCCCACTTGCTATGTCTAGAGAGAAGAGAGGGGCTGGAGGTTGAATCCTCCAGTAGGCAATAACTAACTTAATCAATCATGACTATGCAGTAAAGCCTCCCTAAGAACCCAAAAGGGGGGCACCTGAGTGGCTCAGTTGGTTAAGCATCTGACTCTTGATTTAGGCTCAGGTCATCATATCACAGTTGTGTCAGGGTCTGAGCCCCGAGGCATGGAGCCTGCTTAAGATGCTCTTCTCTTTCTCTCTTCCTCTGCCCCTCCCCCACCTGCTCACTCTCACTCTTGTGTGCATTCTCTCTCTCTCTCTCTCTCTCTCTCTCAAAAAAAAAAAAAAAAAAAAAAGAGGAACCTAACTAAAAGGACTGGATTCAGGGAGCCAGAGTTGCAGGGAGGTACAGGAGGACTAGGGATGGGGATGTAGGAAGGTTCAGGGGGAGGTGCAGAGGGAGTAGGAAGCACCCTCTTTCCCATACCTTGCCCTGAGTATCACTTTGTTTGGCTGTTAGTTCATGTCTTTTACCATATCCTTTAATAAACTGCTATACATGTTCCCTTGAGTTCTGTACACTCTAGCAAATTAAAAGAACCTAAGGAGGATTTCCTGGGAACTTCTGATATATGTAGCCAGTGGGCAGAAACACTGTTAACAGTGGGTCTGACATCTGAGGTGGGCGTTGGGGGCAGTCTTATAGGACTGAACGCTTAACCTGTGGAATCTGGTGCTATCTCCTGGTACGTAGTGTCGGCGATGGGTTGAATTCCTGGGACAACAGTAGGGTATCTGAGAATTGCGTGGTGTTGTGGGGGTGGGGTGGGCGGGGGGAGTGAGAACCCTCTCCCTCACACTGAAATTGGATCTGGGACTCCAAAAAGTGTTGGTATGGGGGGAATGGTTCATTGACTTCCTTGAAGAATGTGTCAAAGAAAATGTGAACTCCAAATTTTCTTTCCTTGGTAAAAGAGCCTATAATAACTATATAGCTATAGCTCTGTGGGACTGTAAAGCTCACTCCGAATCCAAATTACGGGTGAGTTTTTGAACCTTTATTTTTTAAGCTTGTAATTTAAAATGCTTATTCATTTTATCTATCACTAAATGGAGGCTTTCAGACAAAATCTTCAATGATAGCAGTCTGGTAGTTCTTTTTCATGATTTTGGATTGTGCTATTTTCCCTCACAATTGAAAACAGAGCCAATCAGCATACGATTCATCACTTTTGGCATGACTAATCATTTTCATTTTGTCTCAATTGTATTATCTCTAAAACAATGCCTTCCTTTTCTATTTTCTGGTCATTTTTTTTATAAAATAAAGGCAAAGTGCAATAAAACATTATTATGATTGCTCAAACAATCATTGTTGTGCAGACAAAAGTGTATTTTATGTGAGGGCACAGCCATGCAAAGCAGACAGGCAGGTAGTTCCACTGTTCAATAGCTTGAAATACTTGTTCATCAGCTGAAATTACAAAGGTCATAATTTAGCAAAGGAGAGAAAACTTACGAGTATGAGTAAATAAGGTATAAAACATTGTGTGTCATATATGTTGGATATGTGAAAGATTCATTTTAGGGGATAAAGTATACCTAAATGCAAGTTGTTTCTCTTGTGGAAAATCCCTTGGCCAGGGCCTCTGTATTCTTATTTGTACATACAGCTGGGTGTGCTCTATCACTTTGAATAGGTTGGTGCTCAGAAAGTGTTTCTTTAATATATGTATGATTATTTGAATGGATACTTTGCTAAAATGTCAGGTTATTAAGAAACTCAATAACTGAGGAAGATAGATAGCCACATTTAACATAGCACATGCAGAGGGAGTATTAACTGTGAGGATGTGTGGACAGAGGATGGAAGGGTAAGAGAGCTTTATTTTAGGAGAGTCTGTGATGCAGCCGAAAGTGCACTGTAGCGATGCACATCTGTGTTCAGGTTCTGCTTATGACATTTCAAATATTGGGAATATCAGCCAATTGCTTAAGCTCTATGTTTTCTAATTCATAAAACTGAGCCTTAGTTTGGAGTGCCTGGGTGGCTCAGTCAGTTGAGTGTCTGACTTTAGTCATGATCTCACAATTCGTGAGTTTGAGCCCCACATCGGACTCTGTGCTGACAGCTCAGAGCCTGGAGCCAGCTACAGATTCTGTGTCTCCCTCTCTCTCTGCCCCTTCCCTGCTCACACTCTGTCTCTCTCTCCCTCAAAAATAAATAAACATTAAAAAATATTTAAAAAAACCTGAGCCTTAGTTTTCTCATCCGTAACATGGGAATAATTATATTTTTCTCATCAGGTTTTGTGTATAAAATTCTTAGCTTAATGCTTCATATTTGGTCAGTGTTCAAAAACTCCAGGGTTCTCTTTTTTTTTATATGAGAAACTATACTTGTCCTTTGCCTATGATGTCTCAGACCTCTTGCTCCAAAATTATATTTTGAGTCCAGAATTTAACATTAATTCAGTTGCCTTATTCCTTTTTGAAATATGACCAATGATAATATCTTGCTAGTGGGAACTTGATAGAAGAAATTCAGGCCACCAACAATCTCCATTGTGGCTTATTGCTTCATGGTTCATATGTAACTATGATTAGTGTTTTGATTGATTGATTAGTGTTTCAGCAAATGCAAGATTTGTCTATCCTGTACTGGCTAGAAATTGATTGATTAGTGTCTCAGCAAAAGCAAGATTTGTCTATCCTGTACTGGCTAGAAATGTACTAGTTGCCTGTTTCAGAGTGAACATTAACCTTGATTCAAAATGCAATTCAAATTATCACTCTGGGTTTTGAATTCCCTATGGTTATGGGCTAGAATTACCTCATTATGATTCTTTTTCTTTTTTATTAGCTTAACAGCTGAAATTAACAATAGTAGTTTGGTTAAAAACTTCCAGGTATGTTGATGGGAAATATATATCTATGGAAGTCTCTATATATTCTGAAGGATTTAGTTCATGACATTAAGTTCACAGTACAAGGTGCATTGCTTCACAATAGATGATAGACTGTTAGGATGATAATTACGAGCAATCAATTATTTATAGCTTGTCTACATGACACTGAAAATGTGCTTAACTTTGCTGCCTGTGGTGGTGGCTTTTGTTTTGTTTTTTGTTTCTTAAGTTTTTGTTTGTTTTGAGATTAATTAATGGCATGTTTTGATTTAGTTGTACCTGAGGCTTTTATTTTATTAGGACCTGAAGCCAACAACAATGATTTTCATCTAGTAAATATAACATCCTAATTTGTTGTGCAGGAATTACTGAAGCAATATTATGAAAATGCAAAATCATATGTTGACCTGTTGCACTAACAGGGATAGTAAAATAGTGTTTGACTGCTTAAGAAGAAGCATAGGATCCAAAGTAACTAGGCATACAAATCTACAGTCTATTGCAGGAAAAAATGATGAAATTTAATGAAGGAAAAGCATCACATCCAAGGGCTGTTTCACAGCAAGGGATCAGGAAAAGGCAGGTGCCAGCTCCAAGTGCCCTCTTTAAGAAAAACCATACTGAATGCAGTTTCCTTCCTGGCTCAGGAACCTTGGACACGTGCACAAAAGTCCTTAGAACCAAGAACCCCAAATGGAGTCTCAGCCCAGTTGACTCTACTGCTCATGTAGACAGATTTATGCAACATAACCAGCCCCAACAGCAGACCCTGTAAGTGTCTCATGGAGACCAAATGCAAATCATCAATCTGTTACCAATAAACAATACTGACAAACTATTACAAACCTCCTCCAAACTCTTTGGACCTGTGGTTATAAAGCAACACTATTAATCAGTACATTTCATGACTTAACCCAATGTCATTGCTGTGCGGGTACATTTCGTATTTTAGTAACACAGCTCAGGCCAATTACAGGTGTGCTGAAATTAGCCCTCACAGCATATTTTTCTGAAATCAATTTAAGAAAATTTAATTTTGAGTAATGACGTCAAATTGGACATACACATTTTATTTCACTTTTTTTCTGAAATTCTGTTAATGTTATAGTAAGGGTAATATTTTAAAAGATATGAACCCACAAAAACAGAAAACAGAAGAGGAGATAACAGCAAAATAATCTTGGAAACAAAAATGTGGATGGACAGGTGATAACTAACCTAGCAGAATTAAAACTGTTAAATCCCACGGTAATTGTACAGAAGGGCAGGAGACTACATAGCTCACTTCCTAGATCCCCACAAAGCTTCAGTTGGTGCTAAGAGGTGTCTTTGGAAGTGGGGCTAAGAGTGCCTGGTTGGCTCAGTCAGTTGAGCATCAGACTCTTGATTTTGGCTCAGGTCATGATCCCAGGTTCCTGGAATTGAGCCTCATATCAGGCTCTGTGCTGACTGTGGAGTCTGCTTAAGATTCTCTCTCTTTCTCCTTTTGCTCCTTTCCCCCGCCTGTGCTCTCTCTCTAAAATAAATAGCTCTCTCTCTAAAATAAATAAAATGGGAAATTTTTCTTAAAAAGAAAAAAAAGCAGGGCTAAAACCAAGGGAATTGGTCAAAAGTCTGTTTATGAATGAGTCCTCAGATCTCCAACTGCTTTCTGCCTGCCAAACTACTACACAGACGCAGAATTTTACAATCTGGAGGTTAATGTTAGATTGACCTAATGTGCCTTCCTCAAGCTCATATAGCTAGTGGTTGAGGCTTTGCTAAAACTGGATTATGAATTTCTTTCTACCTACATACAAACTATCCGATAACCCAGAATAATTCTGCAAAGGAATGCTCTGGAGCTATAGGTATATTCTATTGATAACAGTGTATGCAGCTCAGGATTCGGAACTGGACAATGTCATGAGGAATAATTGGTTGGTGGTTTGTAGAATGCACTAGGTTGAGAGTTAGATAGTTCAAAGAGAAATGATTTAAGTGATTACAGTATTTCAGAGAACTTAACTAAGTTAGCCCAAACTATGGTAAAGTTACTGGAATGCAAGGATAAGAACATATTTAAAAGACTTAAAAACAACCTCTCTTCTCAGGGTTGTGTTTGATGACACTGAGGAATCTTGCTATTTAGATTTAAGCAGTTTTTTTTTTTATCTTTGTAGTGGGAGAGCGTTGCATTATTGTCTCATTTTCTTAGTTACTTAGTAAAACTTTTATTCGGGTGCTGATTTTTATTTTATTACTTATGTCAATTAGTATCAATTATTATATTATAATTAGACACAGTTTAGCATATGACCCTATTTATATTGGATAATAGATATAATACAATGAAATTCAACAAGTATCTTACCTACTTACTATGATTAGTCTATTAGTGACCCTCAAAAATGACTTACGCACTATGCACAAAAGAACTTAATGTAGTATGGATCGTTGGACATTTGACTGCCTTTAAGATTAGTATGGATGGACAACTAACCACCTGGTGTCTTCATCTAATCTTCCTCAAAGGGGAATAATAAGTTGGAAAGTAAAGGGACTATTCACTTTTAAATAGTCCCTGCAAGGTGATTTAACCATGCTTTATAATTCATTATGTTAAAGACAGTTGATGAAGCATGAAGCAGTCATTTCTGAAGTTAGTTTTAAAGGAGGTCATGAGCTGATTCATTTAGGTTTGTAATTCCCTCTGAAACCAGTTTTGAACCAAAGATGTTTGGGATTATATATGCTGTATATAATAACACTGAAACATATTCTGTACTGTTACTAGGATACTTCTTGAAGGAAGAAGAAGGTGAAATGGGCAATAAAGAAGTTTGCAATCCTTAAGTGAAAGATGATAGTATAGTTTCTCTTCCTTCAGGGAAAGCATAGTATTTTAAGGTGTCATTCTTCATGAGAAGTTTTAAATTTTATTTACAGAAGCAGATGAAATATGGTGAATAGGTGAATACAGAGATATTTTAACACTTGGGAATACGTTAGCATAACGAAAAGTTTATTCGCACAGACTAATCCTGGAATCATTTCTTAAGAAGTATGTTACAGATACAGGATTGCTTTTCTTTGATTGTGGCAAAATAATTTTCTTAGGTCTGTTTTGTCTTAAGTTCCAGATGATTGTATTTTGTAATTTTCTTTATTTTTTAAGTATTTGTCCATTCATGTTCTTACTTTGTTTCTCAGATTTGCAGCTGAAGCTCTGCTACTATTGCTTTCTTGCTGGGACATTCAAACTTTCTTTCCTCTTTTGTATTTCAACTTTAGGTGTAACTTTTGGCTTTGTGTACATGGCTGGGCTTCTAGGTGAAGCTCCATTCTCTTTAAAAGCCTAATTTATTTCTCTTTAGCTCTTTAGTCCTTCTCTAAAACCTTCTCAAAAGGAAAAAAAAGCAGCACGACTTATTGTATTCTAAAAAGTCAATTGGCTTATTTGTCTTTCTAAGGACCACAGGTATATTTTGGGTCATCTGTTCATTTAATATACAAGTCTTATTTGTATAAGGAAAACCAGTTTTACTATACTGTCTACCTTCTCCAGCTCAACATCTTAGAAATAACTACTGAGAGACATTATCTACTTAGGCTATAGTTACTTATAATTTTAATAGTAGGCATAATAGGAAACATGGAATTCCAGTATATCTTCAAGAACCATAGGGTTATAGTGCTGCATTGATTTTTAGAGATCATTTCAAAGATGAGAAATTGAGGACCTAGGGAAATTTTGGATTTTAGCCAGAGTTCCTCAGCTAAACAGTCACAAATTCTAAGTTACTTGTTAGTTTACTGGTGACTACCTTGTTGAGAGACAATGTAAAGCTTTTGTTAAAAAACAACAAACCGAAATATTTTGTATATATCATTGCTTGTTTTTTCCTTGCTTCAATTATATTTGCCAGACAGTGGACTGTTTGCTAATATTGTGTTAGTGGGAACCTCAGAGAAAAACCTGATAAAGTTTGCTCTATTTCCACGAATTTATGCCTACAGTGGCTCACAGATTGAAGCCAATTTTTACATATCAACCAGTATCCTACTGTTTCAGGCCATCAAGATCACTGTTAAATTAACATGATGAAGTGGAGTTCTTAAAAATTATATATATTTCCCCCAGCCTTTCAAAGGGTGGGTGAGCATTGTGATTGATGCTTCGTGAACCTTTAGAGTTTACCCAGAAAGAAAAGCTTACCATTCAGAAGGTACTCGCTGTAATGGTCATCAACAAAAGTGCTGATCAGACTAAATAATTTGTTGGCATTCAAGTTAATCTCTGAAAGGTGTTGCTGCCACTGTACTATGAGCACAGTGTCAGGTCCACTGGGGCATTCTTACATAAAAGTGGGTTGGATTAGTCTAGCAAGGCAGGTGATGATTTTTCTCCATTTCATCCTTTTCTAGGTGCTTGGCACTATAGTCTAGTTCTTTTTACAGGTGTAGAAGTTAGATGTCTTTATTTCCTAGGTCCACTCTTTTTATTTCCTTTAAAATATAGATACCTATTAGTAATTCTTGTTTTTTTTTTTAAGCTCTTTACCAGTTCAGCATAAAGTCTCTAAACTTGTAGATACAGGCTATGTAGTAATTTTAGTTTTTTTTCTTAAATCAATAAATATCCTGCAATAATTTAAAAAGTTCTAAACCTTCCCCCTCAAGGGTCCATATGTTGAAATTTGTGCTGGATTTGGCCCAGCTGATTGTTACTCAGCTTATAACCATGATTGAGCACAGAATCTACCTGGAAATCTCCTCCTCATCCAGTAGGGCTAGGTGAGAACTACAGAACTTTGATAATTCTTCTCTAGCTTTCCAAGGTTTACCACTCTCCTTACTTCCCTGCCACTTTTCCAGGGTAGGGTAGGATTAGGAAATAGAGGAACTATGGCAGGCTAAGCAAAGATCAAAATGTTGAAGTATTACATGAGGACAAGTTCAAAACTATAGTTAGAGGTGAATTTTTCCTTTATTTTTCACTGAAAACTATACTCCACTATAGGATAGTCAAAGGATATCACTTTTGTGGCTTTCTATAATACAGGTGCTTATCAGGGAATATAGGTAATAAGCTGTGAGGTTTGGAGTATGTAAAATTATTTCCGGAGAGAGAATATCCATCTGGCATCCATTTCTTTATTGCACTACTCAAGCTTGTGCACATACACACACACTCACACCCTATACATATCCACACATGTATACACGCATACACACCACAGTAAAAGTTTTCCCAAAATACATTTGCTTTGTGTAGAAGTATCTGAGCAGCTGGGTTTCCTGTATAACTTATTTTCTAGCAATAACTTTAGCATTTGGGGTATATAATTAATTCTTTCAGACTACTGAAAAAGACTTGAGTATTCCTTTGCTAACTGCCTTCCTAACAATTTAAAAAAAACAACAAAGAATCTACCTCCTTTAGTTTCAAATGCCCTCTCTTTGAGTCCTTTATTCCTGGAGACAATGTTGTTAGTGTACAGTTGCTCCATGGGATACCTGTATTTAAATTCTGAACGTTAGGGACAGGGAGAGCGAGCTGTGCCCCGGAGAGACCAGGGGAAGAGAAAGAGAGGCGGAAAACGCACCTAGAACCATCTCTAAGGGAGGAAAAACTCGCCCGTCTCCCCATATATAACTGCCGAGCGCCGGGAGAGAAATCCGTCCCATCTGGCCGGCGAATTCTTCCTTGGGAGCAGCGGCAGCGGCATCCACTCCAAGCCGCACCCGGAGCCGTGGCGGTGTGAAAAGCAGCGGCGGCGGCGCCTTGAAAAGCGGCAGCGGCGGCGGTGGAGGTGGCTGCGGCGGCTCCGCGAAAAGGGCGGCGCAAGCCTGGCCTGGAGTCCGGCCGCCAGAGGGAACGCATCTCATCCCCGGTGACGGTGTTGAACTGCACGGACTGGAATTTGGAAGTGAGGCAGAGCATGGAGAATACAGTTTGGGTCGCCCGCGGCACAGGGAGATCGGACTCAGAAGGGTAGCTTGCAACACTTGGTTCCGGCAAAGCTTTGAGGCGGCGCCATACTTCTCCCCGCAACCACCAAGGCGGGGCCTTGGAGAGAGCAGCCCCCGAGACCTGACCTGATGCCAGACAACGCCCATCCGCACAGGGGAGTTGTCTTTTTTTTTTTTTTTTTTTCCTTTTTTCTTTGCTTCTCCTCCTTTTCTGCTGCCATCCAGAT
>CM053578.1:45233695-45277098 GCA_028646485.1 Cryptoprocta ferox
CATTCAGTCCACTTATGTTCAGTGTTCTTATTGAAAAATGTAGGTTTGGGTTCATTGTGTTTTCCGTTGTTACTTTGTTTTCATACTGACTATACCAACTGATTAAAATGAAATAGACCCTCAGTACACACATATGTCCGTAGCCAAAATTTGGAAATGAAAGATGGATGAGGATTTAGATTAGAGTGATGTATTTGGCTTTATTTCTTTTGTATTTGACTTTTTGAAGTATCATTGTCTTGAAATCATAGTATTGGTGTGTTATTTTTCATAGTAGGTAAAAATATTTTAATATAATTGTGCTAAATTACATCTCTTACTTCTGTTACTCTAATTTTAAATTCCTGTGTCTGCAACACTGAGTACGCAGTGGCATAATAAACAAATACTGCATACTATTGGGAGTCTTATATTTAAAGAAAGCTGGGTTTGAATCTTTTTGTAAAATGAGACCTTTTTGATCATCTAAAAATATAATTTTAGTTAATATGTTCTAGAATTTCAGACTTTTCTAATAGATGTGCTTAAGCCTTAGTTTGAAAGTATTTGCTAAAGGTTGTATTTAATAAAATTTACATTGTCATATATATTTATTAAATACATGTGTTTAGACAGCAAGTTATTGCTAGTTTCCAAATAATAACTTACATGAGTCCAACATTATTAGGTTGGCATTTCAGTTCACTTATTGTCACACAGCAAATAACTCTAAAATGGATTCATAATTTAAATGTAAGTAAGTAAGGAGATCTTAAAAATACAAAACAATAACAAAGTAGATATCATTAACCTTATGTTTCGATTATTGGCTAAGGCAAATATTCTGCAAATAATCTTCCCAGTTTAAGTTGTGTGCCTGTATACATATGTATGATCATAAGTACGTACCTGTGAATATACATGTGTACAGAACTACTCTTCTAATGCTTTCTGGAACTTTACAGAGAAGTTATATAAAAACTATAATAAATACACAACCATATTTATATTTAATACTATTTTAATACTTATCTTGAGAATCCTTTGTATTTTCCAGATTCTTCAATTAATTTGCATTTCTGTTATGATAAAAGCATTTTTGAAGTAGAATAGGTACAGAATGTTTAATTAATTAATGTTGCAAATCCAGGAGAAAAATGTGTGGTTAAAAAAATCCCAAGTATTTAATTACCTTTTAAACACATTTTTCTTTTGGAAATTCACTTCAATGATATTACTATTACTATTATTATTAAAAGTGCCAAAATATAATAGTGCTGGTACTTATCTTAGCTTCACTCTGAAATATTCTATGGAATTCACTGGGACCATTCAGGCGCCCCACTTTAATGTCATCTTTAAGTGCATCTTGGGTCAACCATAACAGATTTTAGAATATGTGAAGGCAAAAACAATCTGTTAAATTTGTATTTGTTGAATTTGGTGTATTGAATCACATTTGGATATAGTTTGTCACTGTGGTAGTTTGTTAAAGAAAAATTTTCTTCTTTTTTTAATCTCTGCCACTATAACTTTGTGTCAAAAAGCCAATCAGTTCTGTCAGGGACCAGGATGGTGCTTAAGAAATTGAAAACGTTTCTGCTGACAGGTTCACTATTCATTTCTGACACCCGGCTGGTACAATATTGAGCACTTTAATTTATTGAAGTTGCTATTTGGAAAATAAAAGCCATACATTCTCCTACATGGAACCTATTTCAATATTTCCTTATATCTGTTTGGACACAGTTCATAGCTTTGTAATAACCCATTGCACATTCCTCTTTTTAAACTGCATATAAATGATAGGTAAAACTATTAACTAATTTGAATCCAGGATAGATTTTTAAGATTTGTAGACATCGTTGGATTTCAGACTAAGAACATTTTACATATATGATAAATTTTTGTTTGGTTTGGTTAAATCTTCAATATATGGGTGGTTTGAGGATTTAAAATGTAGATGTCTGTTTTTAAAAAGCCCACTTATTTGATATCAAAATTATGATGTACTTTTTTTTTTGGAGGGGGGGGGAAGGATATATGTCCTGATCGCTTGGGTGAATGCTAGGAACCAGAGCTAAGATGGTCATAAATTGAGTCTGAACCATACTTTATAAAGAGCCATAGTCAAGGCAAGGGAACTAAGATAAGTTCATAAACCCCAAATCTTAGAGATAGAGGCATGTATGAGGAGCAATTACAATTAAAGGAGTAAGGGAAGAAGAGTTCTGTGTGATTTTAATGAATGGCATTGAAGTTTAGGACTTACTTTTATAGGCTGTTCTTTAGAAGCGCATGGGTGAATTAATCTGGCATAATGGCAAAACCTTAGGCACATTCTACCTGGTGGATTTTGTTTTGTTTTGTTTTTGGAGACAGTATGTGCAGATTTTTGCATTACAATTTTCTAATTATAAATAAAGCTAAGAAAACATAACCAAGTTTGTAGAGCATGTTGGTAAACTTATTTTCAGTAGTAACTTGAGAATTGTACAGAGGGCTCAATTTGAAATTGTCAAACCTTATACTCACTAAATCATACATTAACAATCCTTTACCTTGATTTGATATCTGAATCATTAGCATCATAGTGCAACAGGATTTTAATAAATTTTACTTATATGGGTTGCTAATTTTGAATAAATTAGACACTATAATTCTTGTTAACTATCTAAGGGAATAGTTGTTTTAGCAACAATCATATAATTGTAATTCATACTTTATATGCAAAGATCTATTAAGAATATCTTCCTTGTAAAAGAAATAAAGTAGCTCAACGAGTTCTGTTGTAAATGCTGTTAATGTCATCTTTAAATTTTTTTAATGTTTTATTTATTTTTGAGGCAGGGAGAGCGCGAGAGCGTGCACAGGTTAGGGGCAGAGAGGTGGAGACACAGAATCCTAAGCAGGCTTTAGGGTCTGAGCTGTCAGCACAGAGCCCAACACGGGGCTCAGGCTCAGGAATGGTGAGATCATGATCTAGGCTGACATCAGATGCTCAACCAACTCAGCCACCCAGGCATCCCACATTAATGTCATCTTTAAGTGCATCTTGAGTCAACTATAACAAATTTTAGAATATGTGAAGACAAAACTCAATCTGTTGAATTTGTATTTAACACCCTCTCCAAATACAAAATACTAGTGGCATACTGCTCCCTTCTGCAGTACCCACAGTAAATCTTCTCTGCCATTACCCACAACTTCAGTGATTGTGAAATTTTAGGGTGCAGACTTTCAGGTACAGTTAAAAATGTTCATTCCTGACACAGTATACATATACATTGTTTACACATGTCCTGGGTGATACTAATATAGAAAATCCACAGACCACATTTTGAGAACATCACAGTACTGGCTAAGGCAGCAACTAAGCTATTATAGTGAATAGTGTCTCCTGATAACTGACAGTGGGAAAAATTTAGCATAAGTTTGAACATTTATCAGCACTCTCTTTTTGCTTGTTCGGGAATATCACTTGCACACACTCGGCAAAGAGTTTGGCTAAGTCCATCTTGAGAAATATGTTTATTGGCTTATGTAATTTTTGTCTTTTGTAATATTTGCCTTGTTAAATAAAGAAAACATTACATTCTCCTAATTTCAGTGGTAAGAAAAGAAGTAAAAGGTAAAAACTCTCACCATAACAGGAAAGCATAAGAAGTAATATTAGTATTAAAATTTTATTAGGTAAAAATAGAGCCTTACATCTTGAAATGAATTATAATAATAATCAAATACTGACATAAAGAAGAACTCGATTATCTCTCAAATTTCTATGAAGGTTTATGCCTTTTCCATGTATATCTGCTTTTCTTATAGATAACAGAAAATAAGGGTTAAAAACCTGAGGTAATGATTCATATCTAATATATAAAAGTTTTTTCCTTTTATTTTAGCTAAACTCAACAGGAATATTAGAGGGTTGCATATGAGGAAATATGTTATGAAGTGCAAAATGTTGATACTTATATACTTTGATGTACAGAATTTATACTTAGGAACAGAATTAGGAACTGTTATATTCGGCCAGATGCAAATAGGTATGTAGTAAGCCACTATTTTGGCTACTAATAGTGGTGAGGAGTATTTTAAGCATTCCTTTCAGTTAATGATAGAAGTAGAGAATATCGTTGCTAATCAAAGGATCTTAAGTTCACTTGCTGTCATCCTAGATATAGGAGTAAGTCTTTTGAGAAAATCTTTTTTAGTAGGAATGACCTAAATCCGTGGTTCCCAAAGTGTCATCCCCACAGCATCAGGATTATCTCACAGCTTCTTAGAAATGCAAATTCCTGGGCCCCACTTCAGACCTACTGAATCACAAACTGCAAGTGAGACTTGGAGATCCTGATGCGTATTTACGTTTGAGAACTACTGAGTTGCGTAAATGGAGCTGTCACTTATGGTGGGGAGTGTATGACCTTTGTAGCATAGGAGCAAGAAAATTCTCAATGAATCATCTCTTCTAAATGATACAAAGAAAATTCTTCATTAAGGAATAAAATCAAGTAATCCAGCAAAACCTGACAATGCACGGTAGAGTGGAAACCACAAGAGGCGAATGGAACAGAGATAAAAGTCAGGTGTTAAGCAGGGTACAGGCAGTTGCAGTGCCTCTGCACTCAGGGCAGATTGTGATCCACGAACAAAAATCCAAAAGGATGAGTCGAAAGAAAAAAAAATCTCTCAGCTTTTCCTTTGTTAGAGCATCTTACTGCTTAGCATTCTTGGTGACTACTCATCTGTTTCCTTCTTGTCAACATACTGACAACCAGCACCAATCAACACTTATCCTGTTTCCTTGTTTTTCTTCCTTCTTTTGTTTTTTATTCTAAAACCTTCTCTGTCCCAAATCAGAGTTTCAGATTCTAAGAAAATTACCTGTCACTGTTGCAGAGATTTTTTTTTAAAAGAAATACATATTTCACTGTTTGAAGCTATATATTGTAAATCCTCCAAATAACCGTTTTTCCACTTTTGACTTTAAAGGAGTCTTTTTAGACAATGGATTGAGAAAGATGTAGTGACATATAAGAATATGAATAAAATGTAATTAGTGCCAGGAAATATATCTATATTTTTACCTCTTTTTCTGTGCTTGCCTTTTTGCTCTTTTCTCTTTTCTTCACATCTGCCTTTCTGCACACGTTTACTTCTGATCATTCCAGGATGTTCTCTTTCATTTCCACTTCATTATCCCCTGTCCTTTGTTCTCCTACTTTCCAGCATTCCTTTTTTAAAATGAGCATCTTCCCCCAAATCTTGAGTACAGTAGTCCTTTTTTGATTCATTGCCTCATTTACTTATTCACATATTCATTATTATCTCTCTCCAGTGTTGTGCATTCATGTCCCTACCCTTTCTTCCACTTCCTTTGTCTCTCCCTGCCATGACCTCCTCATTCTGCTGGGCCTTACTTTATCAGTCTCCTGATCTCACCCTTCAGAGCGCCCTCTAGATCTTAATTTTTTCTTTTTATTCACTTTCTTCTCCTTTTCACTCTTTTTCAATAAAGCAGTTAATGCACTGAGAAAAATGCATACTGTATTGCAGAGTTCTAAACGTATACTTATCCAGCAAGAAGAATCAGGCATGGTTCTTGCTCACAGGAAGTCTACATTCACAGTGACTTTTGACACATGCCTCTGAAATGTAGGCTGCACCCCCAGATTTTACTCATTCTTAACTCATGGCATTTTTACACTTGCTTCATTTTCTTTTCTTCCCTCAAACCCAATCCCTGCATTCTCTGCTGTTAGAGGATGGCCTTTTCTCCAGATTCACACACACATCAAAAAAATAGACATCATTAGTCATACAGTTCCTTAGTTTTTCAGCTCCCCCAGATTCTCTCTCACACTTTTACCTGCTAAACCTTCAAGTCCATCTAAAGTTGAATGTATTCCTACTCCACTTTCTATTATTTTACAAGAAGTGACCTACCTTCTTTCCTGGGTCATATTTATTGTCTAGCTCACAAGAGGCACTTCATAAATGTTTGTGGAACCAAATTAAAGTACATTTTCCCCACTCACACTCTCCATACCATTTGCTCCTATCCTCTATGTCCCGTGCACTTATTCCTGTCAGATTATTTATTTTTTTACCTGACTATTGTTTTTGTTTTTATTTTTAGTTTTTGTGGGCAGGATTTCCATCCTTGACTCCCAGCATCTTAGTATCCAAGACATAGCAGAAATTCCCACCACCATTTCGTGTAAAGAAAGAATAAACACTGAGTGAATCCATCATTTTGCCTGCTGTGAAAAATGAAGGCAAATCAACTCCATTCCACTTGTGGCCCTTCTTCCAGTCTGTACATCTTCACCAAGGTGACTAGGAGTGAGGAAGAGGTATAGTTGGTGTGGGCCTGATGACTGCACCGTTCATAGCCGGGTGTTCTCTTACCACTTTTATATACACATGTGCACTTGGACAGCATCTGTGCTTTATGTTTGGCATAAGTGTTGATGTAGCTCATATCCTCATTTTCTTTACTTTGTCCCTTCCAGCTTATATACCATGTATATTGCTAAATGAGGTGGAATTGAAAAAAAACATGAGATCTGTTTAAAACCCACTGTTATTTCTGGGAGTATGGGGTATTATTTTGATGGACAGTCTAGATGGCCTTAAGGTACTTTCATTTAAAAGTGCCTCATTTGTGCTGATTTACAGAGCCTGCTTGTGATTCTCTCTCTCCTTCTCTCTCTGCCCCTCACCCACTCACACTGTCTCTGTCTTTCTCAAAATTAATAAACTTAAAAAAACAATGTAAAAATGCCTCGTTGTTAGGTGAAAAATTTTCCTTGGACTCTAAATGCTTGAAATGTAACAACAACAATAATAAAATGTGGGTTGTATGAACTTGCTTTTTTTTGTGAATATTATACTGTCTCTGGATTTTAATATTAGCTTGATAACAGACTCCAGAAATGCTTTGGACTTTCTTGACTACAGATAGTTTCTGGGGCTTCAGAGAGTGAATTACAGTTGAGGAGTTAGAACCAGAGACTGACATCTAGGATCTCTGTACACCTCCCTTCATAGATTAGGAACTGAAGTCTAAGAACAGTCGTGAAGTGGGAAAAGATCAGAAAGAATTATGTTCTTCCTGCCCTTTCAGTTTGAAGCATTTGGTAAAGCTGCCAGGAAATCTGGCTTCAAAAACTAGTCATACGACTTCACGTTATGTTTCATTTATTCTCACTAAAATATGAAGAGCGTATTCCACTGTGAAAGGATCAGAGACACGGACTCTTACATATCTGTTCTTGTTGTTGCTGCTACTCTTGCTGCTGTCATAATGATATTGTTTTTAATCACCCCTAGTTTCCAAGATATGAATAGAAGACATAAGAAGATCATATCTCTTTCCTTAGGGAGCTTATATTCATAGTATGAGACACACTCACATACACAAATACACAAATAAAATGCCTCTTGCCGAATTCTTCAGGACAGAAAAAAATCTGCCTCATTTTTCCAGTTTTTGAACCTCTTATTTTTTTCTTCAGAGATATAAAAACAGATTGCCCTAAAATCTCTAAATCATAAAAATGAGGCATACCTACTAATATGGTACACAAAAGAAATCAGGGTGGTAATAGTGACAATAATTATTGACTACCATTTATTGAATGCTTTTGTAGTGCCTCTAACAATAAGTAGTTACACAAAACAGCAAGGAAGAAATAGTTATTCTTAATTTATGCAGAATGAAACTGAATCTGAGAATGATTAAATGACTGGCCAAAGGCTACACATTTGTAAGATTCCTGTGTTCCTTTTGGGAAGCATCAGAAGAAAGAGCAGAATTGCTTGCAGAGAACAATATTGGGAAATCTCTTACCAAAGACAAAATGTAAAGTTCAAGAAACATTGTTGAGATACTAATAATTTTGAAACTCTTTGTAATCGCTTCTCTAAAATGAAAATAGGCCCACTCTGTGTACAAGCATAGTGACACCTTGTTTAGGAAGTGTACAAATTGCGAGCAACTGTGGCTCACCAACTTGAGTGATGTACAAAAACAAGAATACTGATGCAAAAAAAATATAATTCTACCTCTTTGGCTCCAAAATGTTGCTTTTATGTAGATCATAATAGATAAGAAGTTAGAATTGAGACTTAAGGGTAACAGGCTAACATTGAATAGATTCATATGTATACAGTAGTTTGAAAGTACTGTAATGTGTCAGTTGCTTTGTACAATAATGCTGTGGGATGGTCAAAATTCATACATGTCTAAATTGGGAATATAAATAGCCAAGCAACCAGACCATAAGAGGTAGACCTAGAATAATAGTCCAGATCTTCTGATATCTGCTTGTTGTGCTCTTCAAAAAAGATGGTTGTCTGTTATCCTAAAACACAGTGGCTTAGAACAACAACCACCATGTATTTGCTTCTGTGTCGTATTTTGGGCATGATTCTAGGGGGTAGTTCCTCATTTCTGTTCTATGGGACAACAGCTGGCTCAGCTAAGCTGGGGAAGAGCCCCTTATAGTGCAGTTCACTCATGTGTCTGGTGTGTTGGTTTTGGCTATTGACTGGAAGCTCAGCTGGGGCTGTCAGCAGGGATTTCAGATCCTCCCCATTGTGGACTCTCCTTGAGGCTCAGGGTAATTGGACTTCTTATAAGGAATCCAGCTTCCTCTAGAGCACAAAAGCAGAAACTGCAAGACCTTCTTAATTCTTAGGCCTGGAACTGACCCAGTTTCATGTTTGCCACATTCTGCTGATTGAAGCCAGTCATAGGGCTAGTCAAGACTCCAGAGAAGAGATTACATAGTGCTAGTGCATAAATAATGGGAGGTGTGATCCATCGGGGCCACTGATATAAGTGACTATTACATTACATAGAGTTTAGAATGTTCTGCTTAAGAAGAACAAAGACATGGTATGCATTTTTTGAAAGATTTCCAAGCCACGTTTTTACAAAAGGAAATTTTAGTTAATGGGAAATATCACTTATTTCCTGCAATGATCCAGATAAAAGAATCCATTGTAATTTGAAAACAATCCCAAAGTAATATATCTTAACTATTTTTTTTTCCTATTAGCAGTTTGGTAATCTGCCTTCAACTAGATCTTTTCAATAAGGATGTGATGTATTACCTGTTGCTTAGTTTTGGAACTTCTTTGGGAGAGCGTCCAACATTTTTCAGCATTCTCTACTAGATATAGAGCCAGGAAAATAGCCTCTCATTCATATTACTCTGCTACCTTGGAGAAATCACTTACATTATAGAGGACACATTTTTGAAGAATAAGCTAATAAGATATCTTAAAGATGAGATGTAGATTTGTGTGTTATTGTATTTGGCTCTATTCAGCAAGAGGAACCTGCAATTTTCGTAAGAATTGAAAAATCAACTATTGTTATCAACTTTACATCTGGGAAAGGCAATGGAGTTCTTTCCCGTCAAACATATAAACTGGCCATGAAGGAGCTTGATCAAGAATTTGAACATTTATTTGCCAACTGAATAAAAATCCACCCAACTCTCCCCTGAGCAAGACTAGCCTCCTTCATGGGATATTTATCAAATGCTATGTCTCCCTTGCTAGCATCCCCATACAGTGGTCTAGTCATTCTTTAAATCATAAATAAGAATCTCTGGAGTGTTTCAAGGCATAGCAAATCAAATATAACAGGACTGAAAAAGCAAGAAGTTTGCCGTTTATTCTTCCACCAATCTTCTGAGCAGGAAAAAGAATTTTCTGTCAGTTAACACTAAACGGTAGCACTCTTCAATGACTGCTCCTTCCGTTAGCAGCCAGACTAAAAAGCAAGAGGACCAAATAGCTATAAGGAACACTTTTTTTTTTCTAAGAATGAGAAAGTATGACGCTTTCATCTCAAGTGTTCTCTACCAGAAAATGTAAAGATTCTGGAAGCAGTTCAGTGGGAGCCAAGAAAAAACTAATTTCAGGGAAACATTGTCTTCTGGAGTGTGTGACCAGAGTACTCAAGCTCACACTAGTTTCATCCTTGGGTGTCTTGAAGTTTTATGCCTATTTTTCCTTTCCTTACTGCTTTATTTTACAATGTTAGACATATATAAAGTACAGACACAATTAAGAAAAGTAAAATTCTGTTGAGTCATTATTTGTGCTGAAACATGAATAAATCCTGAGGGTTGTATTTTAACTTTTGAAGCCTTGAATCCCCCTTCTCCCTACGCCATGATTTCTACGTGTCCTATTTCCCTTTACCTGGTTCCCGAGAAGTCCGTATTAGCTCAGACTGCTGTGATTACTTCATGGTTATGCAGAAATCATGTCAGTAAAATAAAATTCCCAGCCAGTACTTGCTGCACTTGGTTCAGACAACCCTCGGTTTCCAGTTCTGCAAAGGTCTGTCACTTCCGTGACTCGCTATTTAAGCAGTTTGCAGAGAGGAATCACGTTTACCTGAAACATCTGATTAGAAAGTGTTAATTAAGATGTTATATGATTCACAATTAAGTCTCTAAATTTAACTTTGTGTATGTTCAAATAAATGTTATTCTTACTGTCTTGCCTCACTATTGATAGGCCTGCTGTGAATCCATGCTCTTTTGAATATTAGGAATGCAGGCATCCCCTCAGCCCCAATGAAAAATGCTGCAGTATTTTAGTAAGCTCATTATTTATTGCTTTCCCCAGGCCCATCAGTATTCTTAATGTAGTAGATGGGATATAAAAAGCAGCCAGTTTAAAATGAGGAATTTAGTCAGTAAAACAATTATTTATAAGGAAGTATCTTGACTTTTTTAAGTCAAGTAATACGTTTTTTTTGTATTGGATAGATACAACTCATTGCGTGTGTGTGTGTATGCATGTGTGTGTGTACTCAGTATCTTTGAACAGAAGAGAGATCAGACTGGTTTTGTATGTGCTTAGCTTTGCATAGAGTGGGACTTCTCTGTGTTGATATTTTGGGTGGTGCTGGTGCTGATGTTTTGGAGGCCTTGCCTTTTACTATCTCCATATTCAGAATAGTGGGAAGGAGTGAGGAGTAGAATATTCTATGACTTTGAACCACAGTGTGGGGAAATCAAATCAAAAGTTGCTAAGAGTGATAGTGTTTGCAATATTTTGTATTTACTAGTTGTGGGAAAGATGAAGAGGCCTTTTAGGGAAAGATGGTAGCATGGATGTTTTATTTTGAATGATAACAGACAAGACTAAAGTTTGAAGTATTGTGTTGAGTAAACTAGGAATTGGAAAATAGTATACATCTGCTCACTACCAAATCAGCTGAGCTGTGAAACAGTTGAATAAAAATATATACTTTACAAAGATAGTGATAGTAGTACTCAATTTTGTTTTAGCCATCCAAGCATAGACTAGAGTACATTAAATGGAAGAAATGAGGCTCGGGTGATTTTGTAGGTCTGGAACAGGATTGCTTTTAGCTTTAAGACTGCTGTAGCTAACAAGGAAAGGAATATGTGATATTAAGCATAATAGTGATTAGAATTAAATAAAAACCAAGTTTTAGAGACTTTCGTAGCAGGATCACACTGGATCAAAGTGAAATTTACCTTAGTGCAAATAGAAATATCCTTCATACCAGTTTTTAAAATTTATATCTTTATTTTTGGAAGATGCTAAAGATTTTTTTTTTTATTGTAGAAAGTTAATTAACAAAAGAGACCAGATGACTTAATCCCATTACTGAGACTTGGTAATCTTCTATGGGTTTTATGTTGTTGTTATTGTTGTTGCTTTAATAATGGATTCAGTGATGGTTGAAATTAACTGTAATTAAATGCAAAGCAGGTTAGTGTTAGTTTTTTGTTTTGTTTTGTTTTGTTTTTACAAAACCAAGGTTTCGATTGCTATACAAATGTTAGCTCCTTCCCATTGCTTTCATTATGAGATTTTAATATATTTTACAATGATTATGAGAACACCTCATTACTGTATATACATGGAAGTTTAGTTTAGATCCCAGTCTCTTAAAAGGCCAAGATTGTATGCATTTAATTGCTGAGCCCACGCACATGATTGTTCATTTTGTTAAGCATATTCCTTGCAGAGGCATATATCTAATGGCAACGTCTGCAGAGACTGAATGACAGACCCACAATTTCCTGTAATACTTTCATTCAGCAAACATTAACTAAATACATACTCTGTGCCAGTCCAGTGCTGGCCAGGGCCTGTGGGAAGAAAATGAAGAAGATACAGCTGGCCCTCCAATAGAGCATACACCCACTCAGGCTCTGTTTCGGTGCTTTAAGATGGGAAGATTAGCCTACCAGAGGAATTAAAGGTGGCTACATGTGGTTGAGGGGCACTGAGGTGGAGTTAACGAGTAGAAAGCATAGGTACATATCATTAATAATCGAATTATTTGTGTTGGGCTCTATTTCTGTGGTGTTTATTATTTTTTGAAAGAAAAGAAAATACCTAATTCATCAATTTCATGAAGTAGTAATGAAATTGTATCATCAACCATAAATTTCAAAATTTCACTTTTGTGTACCAAATACTCTCATCAGTGAGTCTGCAGTAATGTCATAGAGATAGAAAAAAAAGACATAGAAATCAATGGAAAGAGCTTTGCAAATTTCTACTGTGACTTAAGAGTGAGCTAATTCACTAGTCTAGTTCAATCTCATATACATTATAGGAATATTTGCTCTGTGAGGATTTTTTGTATATTTTTGTTCACTGCTGTATCTTTGGTGCCTTGTACATAGTATGTGATCAAAATATTTATTGAATGGTAGCATAATATGTCATAAAATTCTTTAGTCTTGGTAAGTCACATATCTTTAATATTTTTCAAAATTTAATAAGTATGTTTCTGTACTAAATATTTATATTTCTAAAAGGGCAACATTTAGATCTTGAAGATGTTGTTTGGCTTTTAGTAGCAATGTGATTAAATAGATAATGCTGACATTCTACTCCCATGTATAATGATAAAGTCCAAAATTGCCTAAAATATTCTTGCAAAATATTTTAGAAACTCACAAAAATAGATTTAATTAAGATTAAATTTATTCAGGCTAAATTTATTCAACCTTTAGGTAAAACATTTAACACCTTATCTGAAGAAGGTAATAGCATAATTTGGAATTAATAGGCTATTGTAGTTGGGTGAATTCTTAGAGATTATTTAATCCAATTCCTTCATAAATTAGGAAATTGAAAAGGAGGTTAGAAATTATGAATTGCTAAATTACATGTATTTTATGAAGAAATAATTGCTTTTCACAAGTTCTTTTGGCTTAATTCTGAAACTTTAATAGAAGAAATAAATCATATTTTTGCTATATTCTAAAATTTGTAATCAGAGATGTGCTGACAGCTCAGAGCCTGGAGCCTGGTTAGGATTCTGTGTCTCCCTCACCCTCTGCCCCTTCCCTGCTTTGTGCCTGCACGTGGGCGCACACTCTCTCTCCCCCCCTCTCAAATATAAGTATTAAAAAAATTAAAAAAAAAACACCTTGGGATATATAGGACACAAAGCACACCATACAAGAACATAATTAATAAATTGAACTAGTAATGTCTGGGTGGCTCAGTCAGTTGGGCATCAGCCTTCTGCTCAAATCATGATCTCAACATTTACAAGTTTGAGCCTGCATCAGGCTTTCTGCTGTCAGCACAGAGCCTGCTTCAGATCCTCTGTCCATCCCCTCTCTGCCCCTCCCCTACCTCCCACGTGCACACACACTCTCTCTCTCTCTCTCTCTCTCTCAGAAATAAAAAATAAACATTTAAAAATAAATAAATAAATTGGACTACACCTGCTCTTTGAAAGACATCATTAAGAAAAGAAATGAAAAAGTAAGCTACAGGCTGGAGAAAAATATTCTTAATACATATATCAGATGAAGAACTCAATACATATATCAAAGAAAATACTGGTGGCCAGAATATATAAATAATTCCTATAAATCACCAGGAAAAACAAACAGGCAAATAAAAAAGGGAAGGAGACAAAAGACTTGAACAGAAACTTCATAAAAGAAGTAGATTAATGTAATCATGGTTTGAGGAAGCAAAATGATAAAATAAGTATTCAAGTGTTGATTTATAAATGCTTTTCTTTTAATGTATTTTTTCCAAATTATACTCTGATTTATTACAAATATCTAAACCAATGATTTTCAATGCTGGCTGCGTGTTAGAATCACTTAGGAGCATTTAAAAATACCAGTGCTCAGGTTCCATCTCTGACCAGAATCATTGGGTTGGGAGATCCTGAAGATACCATTTGAAAGATTTTGGTGATTGTAACATGCAGTCAGAGCTGAGAACCAATGTGCTGATACTCACTGGATGTGTTATACTTCTGACTCCAGGTTTGAGAGAAGCTTACTGTGCTGAATTTGTACTATGGAAATCTGATTTACCACTGCCAACTTTATGGACACATATTAGGCGTTATACAACAGGAACCTACAGGGAGTGAGTAATGCCAGCTGTTAGCTAGGGAGGGATTGTTGTTTTAAGGATCATGTAAAAGCCTTTGTGATGTTGAGGCTGCAGAATTGGCAACCAACATCTCATTTAATGGTTTATTTACCTACCATTTTGATCAATTTATCTTTCTTACTCTGATGATGTAGACAGCAGGATCCTTTTAAATTTGGATCAAATATGTTAGGCATAGCCTATTACCTCAGTAACCAGTGCTGCCAACTGTGTTTTATTGGAGGTTGATGGTGTGAGCCAAAGGTGGCTTGTTGTAACAACAGTGGCAGGAATAACTTATTGGGCTTAAATTGAGGCTATTCATTTTAGTTGCAGGATGCCATTTCCTCCTATCTCCATTTACAGATTTATCAAGTCACCTTTAAGTCACACTGTCACACTTACATAATGTCAGTGATTCCACCATTAAATATTTTTCTCTCACATGACAAAACTTCATTGCTATTATTTAGAATTGATCTAATCATAATTTTGGCATTAAAGCTCTTCTCATTTCCATTCCTTCCTCTGCATGAGTTTTTTCTCCCTTCCTTTACTTCCCTAAACAATTTTAATGAACACTTTCTTAACCTCTTTACTACCTCTCCATTACTTTTTTTTATTAAGTATGTTGCTTATGGTTAAAAATAATATTTGAACTGGGTCCCTGCCTCTCTCTTCCTCCCTCTTTCCCTCTGTCCTTCCCTTCTTTCCTTTCTTCCTCCCTCCTATCCCCTCATATATTTATTAAGAACTCCTTGAGGAGGATCATTCTAGAGCTAATTGGGGTTTTACCTCCGAATGGAAATCAGTAGTTTTAAAAAACAATCAATGTTAGAAATACAATAGGCAAAAGAAACTGCAGTAAACTATATACCTAGAAATCAAACTTGATGAATATGGTATATGGAAACCTCGCTAACCTTCTTTGCAGATGGAGAGTGGGGAGCAAGTCCTGCCTGTGTTTGCATGTCCGCGAGATATTACTTTTAATAAGTCATCAGGGAAGATTGCATCTACCTTAATCTTAGGTGCTGTGCTCTATACCTTATTTATAAACACAGTCTATATTCCTAGGTTCCTTATATATTACACTAAAAAGGTTGGCTTCAATTCGCTTCCAGCTCTAGCAATTTGTAATTCTATGTGCGGTGCCTTATTTAGACCAGAATTCATTTGGTAACCTCTTTACCAAGGTTTGCCACCAGAGGACAGGAGAAACTATGGTTTAATTCTGAGTAATTTCAAATCATAGGAGGAACAGCTGTTCAAGAAAGGTGTTCCAAAGTAATTCACTATGAGGGGTTCAAATCAGAGATTTGTCCAGGAAGTAGGAGGTCTTCAAAGAATGGGAAGCAGGCTTTGATAGTTCCCACTGTTTAATAATATACTTGCCCAGCTTTTATCATGGTTAATTCCTACACATCCTTCAGATTCAGGTCACTTTTTCTGCAGGGCTGCCTTAGCTCTAGAGCCTACGTTAGGAACCATTCCTCTGGATTTCATCCCTTATACCATGTAACACATGGTATTGCAATAATAATTTGTTGTGTACTTTTCTGACTCTTCCACTGTACTGGGATCAGGGATCAAATTTTTCAGCTCTGAAACACCAGCATGTACTATAGTATGAAACACATTGTAATGCACAGTGATTTTTTTTTAAATACATGAAAGTATTCAGATATTCTGTCTGGGTGGTATAACTGTCCATAGTTCTCTCCTGCTGGTGGCAGCTTCAGTACTGGTGAGCGAAACACTTCATGGCTCTTTGCAGTGTAAACCTTTAGTCATTGACATTGACAGACTTTGTCTACATATTTTTCTAATGCAACTTCTTTCAGGTTTCAAGTTTTATAATTTAACTTTTACATTTTATGGCTAAAGTTTTTATTGTGTGTTTTAAAATATATCACATTACTATAACACTTATTAAAGTAGATTTAATACATTTAAAATGCAAAATATTTATATGTACGTCCTTACATAGATGTTAAATATATAGCCATGGTTAGAAACAATGAGGATTCATGTAAAAAGCACCAGCTCCTTCAGTAACCAGCTCTTTAGACTCAAGCAAACCTTTCCATTTTAGTTTTGAAATAGTAGCAACAAAGCAACAAAGGCAGAGCTTGCCTCAGATAATAAATTTGGAAGAGTTTGAAAACTGGAATAACACACAGTGTTAATAAATGGCACTGCCTAATTATCTCTTCTGGATCCTTTAAGATTCAGAACAGTACTAGAAAGCATCTTCCTCCCTCATACAGATATATGCTTGATAAGCCTTGTTTATGGCACATTGCAGTTTTCCTTGAATAAACTAATGTGGTGAACATGCGTGCTCTCTCAGGGAATGCTCGGGGGATTCTGCAGGAAGCGTGGGAAGTTGAAATTCTAGACTTATTTTTGAAACCCTTTCTTGATTCCCACCCACCCACTCATTGTGCACACACACTCCTATACTGCCTGATTTACCTGTCAGAAATCATCCAGTCACCTGCCCAACCCAAACACCTCTGATCGGTCTCCCTTCCCTCCCATGTGATGCCAGTCACTTGCTCCTGTCAAGTGTCTGTGCTGTCATCACCCCCTCTCCATGTGTGCTGCCGCTGCTCTAGGGCCAGCCCTCCATATTTCTTTACTGCACTATTGCCATGGCCTCTGCTCAGCATTGCTCTAAGCACCTGGCCTTTCCTTTCTCTCATCCAAGCCATCAGCTGTGCTTCATGCCTCTCACACGCATAAGAAACCTCAATTTTACCAGTTTCTGGGAACTAAAAGCCAAGTCTTTATCTGGCCCAAAAGTTCCCCATAGGTGGTTGGTCCCCTTTGTAGCTTTTCCACCCTATCTTCCTCCAAATCATCAGCATTGATATTGATACTCTCAATGTCGTCGTTGTCGTCATCATCATCGTCATCCCCACCACTACCACAGCAACAACTTATCATATGCCAAGTGCTGTGCTGAGAACCAACCAGAGTCTTCTCAAATCGTCTTCACCACAGCCAAGCATAGTGGTGATGTGGAGGAGAAAATTGAGACTTGGGGAAGCTCTGTACAAGCTAGGAAGCAGGACCCTAACTTGGGATCACTGAGACTTCAGAGCCAGAACTTTAAGTCACTACTTCCTTGCCATTCTTCCCAAAGAGGAGGCACCCTTACTGCCCCTCTGTTCATCCATGCTGTCTCAAATGCTCTTTCCTCTTCTCTACCTATCAACTTCCAACTCATCACTTAAGATGCTGCCCAAACTCCACTTTTCTCATGGCAGAGGGCTTGTGGAAGATTCCAAAGGCCACAATGCTAGGAAATAACATCATTGGGATTGAAAAAATGAGACAGCACAACTATAGCTTTCCTTTCATCAAAACAGCTGCTTTGACGGACACCACTAGCACAGGTTTGGAAATCTATCCAAGACAACTTGTTGACTGCAATAGCATTCTGCTTTGCAGCCTAATCTCAGATTTCTTGGAAGATGACCTTTAAGAGTTATATCAACCCATCTCCCAAGTTTTCCATTCTGCAAACAGAGAAATAATTGAAAGGAGGACTGTTTATATTCTTCGGGAACGTGTTCCAGGTAAAGCAAAAAATAACCAGTTTCTTAGTTCTCCCCTTTCTTATTTTGTCTTGCACAATGAAGCTGTTAAGTCAAAACAGGTTGGTCCCCTACAAGGAGACTCTAAGCCTTTAGCATCTTCTGCTAATTGACGTAGACTGGAATTGAAATAGATGCACAGTGAGAAGTCCAGTTATCTTTTCACCAGCAGAAACCTAACACTGTTGTTCCTTAGAAGATGCTAATAAAGTTCAGCTAGGTTTTGAAAGCTCTCTGGATGCCTGGACAGGCCATTTTGTATATGACTTCACTACTCACTTCTTTATGAAGAAAGTTCTTTAGTGTAAAATGAAAATTCTGCTTCCCCAAACTAGTTAATTAAATTACTGCAAATGATGGCATTAATTTTATGGTGGGGAATCAAATAGAATACTAAGGAGTGAAAACACATAAAACAATAGTGTAAATAATGGTTCTTAATTGAGGATGAGTAGGAGAATAACTTAGGATAAGATTTCTAAATATATACCATGACAGCCATCTCTTGTTTCCCCCAGCTCTAACTCAGTATACCTGGGATGTTGCCAGATATTGATTTTTTTTTTCCTGAAAGCTTTTTAAGTAATTCTGATGTACTTATACTGGATTATAAATGGGAGTGATGGTCTCAAACCATGTTACTAGCCTTACACAGTCTTAACTTTTTATCCTCTTATATCAAAATCCAATACAATATCACTGTCTGACATGCAAATTCAAATTTCCAGTCAGAGGCTTAGGACACATGACCTAGGAGCTTAGATACTATAATAAAGTGTTCTTCTACTTCTGGAATTAAACAGGACCTTGGCCAATCTTTATTTTAATGGTGTTTCAAACTAGTTTTGGAAACTGAAACCTTTTTTTCTCCCCCTAATAAAGATAGTCCTGACTATAAAAATGGATGAAACAGGAGATCACTTGAATAAAGTGAGGCCTGCATAACTCCCTCCTACCTCCTCTGGGCCTTGAGTGACTTCCTTGATCCCCTTGGGGCTCCACAGTTATAATCACTGGTAGTATAACCATCCTATTTCACAGATGAGGAAACTAAGGACAAATGAAGGGAAGCACCTTGCCTTGGAAACCATTGTTAGAACATGAGAGTTCAAACTGCCTGTCAAATCCATTTTCCATTATTGTATTTATTACTTTTGCTGGGAGAGGATATTAAGAGATATAATGGGCTGCTGTTATCCTCATTAACATTTTGAACAACAACATGCCATTCTTAATCTTGGACTTATAATTGCTAAAATAAATGGAAAAATACATGTAAAATTAAATTAGCTTTATTATCCCATTAAAGGAACCATTTGATTTTGTCAGTTGGGAAAAATCTAATAAAATCAGATGTTATATTAATTAAGTAGAGTAATATAATGAAACTTCAAAATTGTAAAATTGGATCTGGATAGGGCCCTATAGAGGAGGCGATATGTTATCTCATCATACAAACTCTCATGGGGATTTCTCTACTATACATTCAATGGTAGAATGTAGAAATTAGTTGAATCTCTCCCTCTAGTCAAAAAAACATGAAGAGGCATTACAAAGGGAAATTATGATGTTAGAAAAAAAAAAGAGCATTTAACTCAATGTGATCTCCTTACTTTAGCAACTATTGGGCTTATCTTAAAAACTTCCGAAGTGAGGCTGCTTCAGTTTAACTTGTTACTGAACTAGCACATTTCAGGGTTTTTTCACGTTTCTTTTTTTTTTTTTTAGTTTTTTTTCTAATGTTTTATTTATTTTTGAGAGAGAGAGACAGCGTGAGCAGGAGAGGGTCAGAGAGAGAGGGAGACACAAAATCTGAAGACAGGCTCCAGGCTTTGAGCTGTCAGCACAGAGCCCAACGCGGGGCTCAAACCCACAAACCGTGACATCATGACCTGGGCCGAAGTCGGACACCTAATTGATTGAGCCACCCAGGTGCCCCATCACATTTCATTTTTAAATACACCTATTTACTAGTTAAGTCATAGAATGTGTTGATTCGCATATATTCAATTTAGGTCAAATAACTCTAAGCCATATAATACTGTAAACATTTTATTTGAAAAAGGAAAGCAAAAGAATAAAGTAAATTTCCACTACCAACCCTCCCCCCAAAGGCTAATAATGTCTTATTTTCTGCAGCTGGCAGAATACAGAGCATTGTGTTTCAAAATTCAATTTTCTTATTTCATGGTAACATTAAAGCACATTTGAAAGGAATGTATGTAATTTAACGGGATGTCACCTATTGTATCACTAATGACATTTCCTAAAGAGCAAAACTTGAATAAAAATATGAAACAAATATTGAATATTTTTGAATAGCAGGTGCCATTGGGCAGAAAAATACCTTTTCTGTCACCAGCATTCAATGGAACATTTTAGATGGAGGAGAATTTCTGAGGCATTAGAATACTAAATTCTGCATTTATTTGGAGATGCAAGATGATGAGATAAATAGATATGACAAAATAAAGGGAGGATGGACTTGATGCTAAGTAATATACTGAGGAGGGGAGAATAAGCTGTATTTGGTAGTATTTGCGATTGACTTGAAACCCACCGAAGGCTTCTGTGCAATATGAGGGGAGAATCTTGTCTTAAATCATCAAGCAAACCAAAAATAGCAAAATTTTGGTTAAGACAATCCATCTGTTCCAAAGCGTTAGACAGAGAGAGACTGAGGAAATCTCCAGGAAGGCTCCTGGGGTTTAGGAGTAGAAGGATGGTCCCCCTGCAGCTGATTCTCCTCTGGGTCTCACTCAAGTTTATTGTGCCTGATCTAGCCAGACTTGAAGGTAATACCTGAGAATTAGGAAGTGAAAATACCTGGGATCAATATTTTGTCAAGGTAACCAGGATTCTAGTGCTCAATAACAAGGGAGGACAGAGACAAACTGACCCTGTAGCCATGGTTCCCAATGCTGGCTGCACAATAAAATTGCCTGGGGAGCTTTGGAAAAAAATAGTCCTTGGTATGGGGGAGGGGGGTGATACATAGGCATTACTAGGATTTGTTAAAAACTCTGCAGGTGATTTAATGTGCAGCCAGCCTTGAGAACTTCTGTTCTATAATAAGAATACAATAGCAATACTTCCCATAGACACAGGGAGGGCCATCTCCCTAATAAAAACATATACTGCTCTTTGGCAAATTTGACGTTTGTAAATACAAGAGAAAGATGGGGGGGGGGGGTCTTGTCCTTTAAGGGGGAATGTATCTGTTTCTTTTGTGGACAAAATAATTTCCTAGAGTGTAAATTATCTTTAAAAAAAAAACAGTTCTGTAAGAGACATTTCCAAGAATATATCAGCTTTTTGGCTGCAGGAAGAAGTCACAATCTGGTTACAGAAAGAGCCAATATATTATATAAGAACATCTTGTCATAGACTTAATTCTGTGATTCTGGTGTGCCCATGAATATTTTTGATGGTGAAGACAAGTCTTAAATTATTTTTTCCTAGCACATAAGCATTGAATATGAGGAATTTGAGATTTTGTCTGTTAAACATTCTAGTTCTTCTATTTGCAAGTCAGAGAACAAATTCAGATGTATAGACCTTAGTAGTTTTATTCAGCAAAAAGCAGGGGGAAAATGCCAATGAACAAGTGCTGGTGGAACCCAGGTGATTTTCAGTGACTTGGTGCCATTTTATTATTTTGATGTCAGTTTTAATAACAGTCATGCCTATAGGAAGCAACTACCCCAAAAATAAGAAGTACCACCACCAAGAATGTCTGCTATTGATTGTGAGAAGTAATCAATTTGCTGACACTACCTTGAGTGAGGTCCACCAAATACTTCAAGGTGTAATAGGGGGCAACATCAATATCTCATGCATGAATAAGGCCCAGAAATGGGAAAGTCTAGGTTTATTGTACAGTGAGCTGGAGTTACGTGGTAGTTGTAGGACATTTGCTTATTTACAAAAGGACCCTAATCAGAGATCAGAGGTATGAAAAGCGAAGTCCAGCCACCTAGAAAAAGGCAATGGCCAGGTGAGTTATCAAGAGAACAACCCCAAGAGAAGAGGTTCTGGAAATACCTACATTCTGAAGGGGACACCAGTCATATTAAGGAGGGATTAAGGCTGAAGCCCAGATTTACACGCTGAGCCATTGTGGAAGAAATAGAGTATAATATCAGCTATGGAGGTCCCTAGGACTAGTCCATTGATAGCCTCCAAGTCCCAGTAGAAGGTAAGGTAAAGGCTCTTCAAATTCTTGCTGCTCCAGCTTGCGTTTATTGTGGGTACTGGAGCTAGACTGGTGTCTAGGTGGGGCTCTGTAGGTCTGGGGTGCTACAACGATACAGAAGAAATGAGGCAGAAGCCAATCAGGAGTTGCTCCCAGTGAATATGATCCTGGTCTTGCCACTTTCAGAAATAGCCAGTAATGGTACACCAAGAAAATGAACTTATTGTCACCTACCAAAATAATTTACTTCTTTCCTCTCCTACTTTCTTCTTTGCTAATAGAGATAGAACCCCAAGTATAATTGGAAGAAGGTTCTCTTTAAAGCTCTCAAATTTTATGTGGGGTCCAAGCAGGGGTTTTCAGTTGGAGTGAATCACCTGTGGAGCTTTATCAAACTAAACATACCACTACCTTCTCTTCATCCCCATATTTTTCTGGAAATTCTGATTATGTTCTCACTCTCTATCCCTCAGCCTCACTACCCAGAGTTTGAACACAGTGTCCATATTTAAGATCCTTTTCAGTGTCATTCATGACACTTGTAACTATGTATTTAATGTATTCCCTGCTAGGATGTGGACTATGCTATTGATTTCTATGAGGGAAGAATCTGTGTCTGAAGAGGAGAAAGCATTTAGTAAATATCTAAATGAATGAATGAATGAATGAGTGAATCTACTTGCTTATCTGTTTATTTTTAATTCAACACATTCATTGATCTTCCCTCCTGCTTTAACAACCATAATGTAGAGAACATCCAGTCTTTTTATTTATTTAAAAAATTTTTTAAAAATATTTATTCTTGAGACAGAGAGAGACAGAGTGTGAACAGGGTGTGAGCAGGGGAGGGGCAGAGAGGGAAACACACACAGAATCTGAAGCAGGTTCCAGGCTCTGAGCTGTCAGCACCAAGCCTGACACAGGGCTTGAACTCAGGAACTATGAGATCATGACCTAAGCCAAAGTTGGATGCTTAACCGACTGAGCCACCCAGGTGTGCCTTATTTGCTTTTTAATTATTTTACTTCCTGGATCATCATTCTCATTTTATTTATTTTTTCCCTAAGATTTTTAAAAATTTAAATTCAAGTTAGTTAACACATAGTGTAGTATTGATTTCAGGAATAGAATTTAGTGACTCATTCCATTTTTAATACTCAGTGCTCATCCCAACAAGTGCTCTCCTTAATGCCCATCACCCCTTTAGCCCATCCTCCCACCCACCGCCCCTCCAGCAACTCTTAATTTGTTCAAACCTTAGGGTTTGCCTCCCTTTTTGTTTTTATCTTATTTTATATTTCCTTCCCTTCCTCTATGTTCATCTGTTTTGTTTCTTAAATTCCACATGAGTGAAAGCATATGATATTTGTCTTTGACTGACTTACTTGCTTTGCATAATACACTCTAGTTCCATCCACATTGTTACAAATGGCAGGTTTTCATTCTTTTTGATTGCCAAGTAATTTTCCATTGTGTATATGTGTGTGTATGCCTATGTGTGTGTGTATACTACCTCTTCTTTATCCATTCATCAGTCAATGGACATTTGGCTCTTTCCATAATTTGGCTGCTATCAGTAGTGCTGCTGTAAACATTGGGTTGCATGTGACCTTTCGAATCAGCATTTTTGAATCCTTTGGATAAATACCTACTAGTGCAATTGCTGGGTTCTAGGATAGATCTATTTTTAGTTTTTTAGGAACCTCCATATTGTTTTCCAGAGTGGCTGCACAGTTTGCATTCCCACCAACAGGGCAAAAGCGTTCCCCTTTCTCTGCATCCTTGCCGACAATTTTGTTCCCTGAGTTGTTACTTTTAACCATCTGACAGGTGTGAGGTGGTATTTCCTTATGGTTTTGAATTGCATTTCCGTGATGATGAATGATGTTGAGCATCTTTTCGTGTGTCTGTTAGCCATCTGGATGTCTTCTTTAGAAAAGTGTCTGCTCATGTCTTCTGCCCATTTATTCACTGGGTTATTTGTTTTTTGGGTGTTGAGTCTGATAAGTCCCTTATAGATTTTGGAAACTAACCCTTTATCTGATATGTCATTTGCAAATATCTTCGCCCATTCTGTAGGTTACCTTTTAGTTTTGTTGATTGTTTCCTTCACTGTGTAGAATCTGTTTTTTATCTTGATGAGGTCCCCATAGTTCATTTTTGCTTTTGTTTCCCTTGCTTCTGGAGATGTGTCTAGTATAAAGTTGCTGGCAGGGAGCCTGGGTGGCTCAGTTGGTTAAGTGTCTGACTTCGGCTCAAGTCATGATTTCACAGTTTGTGGGTGTGAGCCGTGCATCGAACTTTCTGCTGTCAGCGTGGAGCCTGTTTCAGATCCCCTGTCTCCCTCTCTCTGCCCCTCCCCACTAGCACCCACTCACATGCATACACACACTCTCACACACTCTCTCTCAAAAATAAACATTAAAAAACAACAAAAAAAGTTGCTGCTGCCAAGGTCAAAGAGATTACTATGTGTTTTCTCCTCTAGTATTTTGATGGTTTTCTGTTTTATGGTTTGGTCTTTCATCCATTTTGTATTGATTTTGTGTATGGTATAAGAAAGTGGTCCAGTTTCATTTTTCTGCATGTGGCTCTCCAGTTTTCACAACACCATTTGCTTACAAGACTGTCTTTTTTCTTTTTTTTTAAATTTTTTTAAATGTTTGTTTATTTTTGAGAGACAGAGAGAGACAGAGCACAAACTGGGGAGGGACAGAGAGAGACACACACACAGAATCCAAAGCAGGCTCCAGGCTCTGAGCTTCCATTCAGCATAGGGCCCAATGGGGGGCTTGAACCCACAAACTGTGAGATCATGCCCTGAGCAGAAGTCAGCGGCTTAACCAACTGAGCCACCCAGGTGCCCCTAGACTCTTTTTTTTTCCATTGGTATTCATTCCTGCTTTGTTGCAGATTAGTTAACCATATATCTGTGGGTCCGTTTCTGGGTTTTCTATTCTGTTCCATTGATCTACGTGCCTGTTCTCGTGCCGGTACCATACCTTCTTCATCATACAGCTTTGTAATACAGTGTGAAGTCTGAAATTGTGATGCCTCCAGCTTTGGTTTTCTTTTCCAACATGACTTTGGCTATTGGAGGTCTTTTGTGGTTCCATAAAAATTTAAAATTGTTTGTTCTAACTCTGTGAAGAATACTGGTGTTATTTTGATAGGGATTGCTTTGAATGTGTAGTTTGATTTGGGTAGTATCGACATTTTAACAATATTTGTTCTTCTAATCCATGAGCATGGAATGTTTTTTTTTATTTCATTGTGTCTTCTTCAGTTTCTTTCATAAGCATTGTGTAGTTTTCAGCGTACAGATCTTGATCGTCATTCTCATTTTAAATGGCTCTATATAAAGGAAGGTGAAAAAAGTCTGTATTTATTCTGAAATATACTATGAAGTGTACTCTTAGACAAAATTTCTCACCTCGATCACCTCAGATTATTGAAGGGAGAGGGATATGGATATTATATGAAAGAATCTAGTTGATGGCCTCACAGAGATGGAGATTATACTCTCTGTCCTATTGTCCACTATCATCAACATGACTAAGTAGTTTTATTGTATCATAGAAGTTCTGTCTCCTCAGAACACAGCAATACTATGGAGCTGAGTGAGTGAACTGGATAACAGTACATTTAGGTGCCAGTTTTATTTATAGTTCCATGGTTACTGTATTATCATTTTTTAACTCTGTGAGCTCCCTGGACTTGTTTTTTGTTTCTTTATTATAGCTCACTTATTATTCAGAAAGCTTTACATAACAGTTCCACTGATGTGATAAGACTTGGAATTACCTTATAATACTGGATGTTAGTCATAATAAATTGGTTGATGAAGGACACTTGTGTGAATCTTGGGAATAAGTGATGAAAGAATAATGAATGTTCTTACACCCACTGGTGGTTGCTTTAATGATAGCTTTCATTAGGTAGGTGTAATTTTGCTAAGGCTCAGTCTGGATTAACCTGATCTAATAATTTTTTTAAGTTTATTCATATATTTTGAGAGAGAGAGAGAGAGAGGCAGAGAGAGATCCCCAAGTAGGCTCTGTGCTGTCAGCATGGAGCCCAACGTGGGGCTTGAACTCACAAACCATAAGATCATGACCTGAGCTGAATCCAAGAGCCAGCTGCTTAACCCACTGAGCCATCCAGGCACCATGATCTAATAGATTTTTATGGCAAATGTGAGTTTTCAAAGTTTCCTGTTTTTTCTGCATTCTCCTCCCAACTACCATTGCATTTTTTTTTTTTTGGCTCTTTGTCTATGAGAACTTAGAATCCCCATTACCCTTTCAATTTAGGTTTTTTTTTTTCCTACCCTACTGTAAATGGACTGTAACTTCTCTAAGAAAGGTATGTTATCTACTTTGTCTCAACTTTTGATATCTGGCACCTAAACAGAGCCTAGGACAATGAAACCCTGCAGTAAATACCTGTTGAATCATGTAATCTTAACTACTATCCCACTTGAATAAAAGGGTAAATCTGATTAGCAAGTACATACATTTTAAAAGTAACTAAATATTGACTTTATCCTATAACCTTATCTGACTTGGCTTTTTGGTCTCTGTAGAACTCCATATTCTTCATCACTTTCATGCATGTGATACTCTTCTGTGGCATTTGCACTATCCAGGCAGACCACTGTTGTTACTTTCCTGTGACCTTATTCTTCTCTTCTCCCCTTGGGTCCTACAAGTAAACTAGACCAGAAATCTCTCTACTTCTCTGTTCACCAAGTTGTTCTTTCAAATTACTTCCCTAAAAATTTTAACAATTATCTAATTTAGAAAGCTCTATCTCAAGGAAAAAAGGGTTGGGAATATGAAAAAAAAATCTGAAAAAATAAAAAGGTAAGACTCCCCCACCCTGCCAAAATCCCCCACATAAGATGGTCTTCTTTTCAACATACTGATTTGCTTCTCTGCAGGTCTCCTTTAGGATATAAACCCGATGGGCACAAAAGTGTAATCTATTATATTTCAAACTGCTTCAGGCAATTTTAATCCTCAACTCAGGGTAAAAACAATACAGTTTCAACTGTTATGACTTTAGTATTATCTGTGGTAAGAAAGATTGTAATTAACAGAATTATTATAGCTATTAATTTTTGAAACCTATATCGAGATGTATTATTGCTGTTTTAAAGTTGAATCATATTTAAAATCAAGTGAAATATAATTAAAATTACTTGGTCAATAAATATTTTTAAGTAGCTACTCTGTCTTCAACAACTTTAGGTTTTTTTTTAAACAACAGAATATAGCACAAAAGAACATTAAAATTTAAAGATAAGCAGTATTTTAGTATATTTATTTGACTCAATATATTATTTTTATGTGAATTCAACAAAAATCAGCCATGCCAAAAGCAATTTATAACCCATATGATATTGGTGGATATATCATAACACACTCTCCTTTGGAATGAACAGTTCTGAAAGTGCTATACATTCCTGAGCTGAAAAGTGAACCATTAATAAATATTTCTGTTAGTTGTGTTTTTTTGTGTTTTGTTCATTTTATAACCATATCTGTGACCTGGTAGAAATCCTTCTAAGCACTAAGGTTTATTAAAGCGGATCTGGGCAACACCAAGATGTTCAAGGACAGAGGAGAGATTATGGGTGCTGAGGTGGGGATCTGGGGTTGGAGGATGGCATTAAAGGTAGCAGGGATCTGTTGCATGTTTCTCTCCTGACAGGAGTACGTCATGAAACAGACATACTAGGAAACAAAACAATCAAAGGTCACTCTACACAGCCCTTACTTCTTTTCTTAAAGATAATGCTACTGTATAAGACTTTTTAAAAAGATATATGATTATGAAAATAATTCAACTTCTTACATTTATCTTTTTGAAATTAGGGATTATTCTTTCTCACTCAGTAAAGGTGGCCTGCTTTCAGTGAGACACAAATCCACCGTGTAACAATTTGGAGGTCATTTCAACAAAATGTTTGAACATAATGTGGTATTATTTTCAACTGCAGGCCTACATATGTCACCTCTTTATACTCATTACATAGGGTGGGAGTTTAGGGTAATAAATAGACCAGAATATGCCTCATGCTTTAGAGCCCTAATCCATTGTCTGACTTTGTTCTAATTTATTCTAAATTAAATATAGAGTGGACAATATTGTCCTTTATCATTATATTTCATTATAATAATTTAATTTTTATAACTTTTACTCTACCTATGCCATATGGCCAAATTTCCCCCTCCATTATTGGAGCTAGCTTGTTGAATTAGAGTTAGAGATAGCTCACAATTCAGAGACACCACAACTTTGTTCTAGTTAGAATTTGTATTTAAAACAAATAAACCATTCTTCATATTCAATTTTAGCTATGAAGTTAGTTCAAAGTAAATACCAAAATAAATTGTTGCCTTATAGGTTGTTATGTACCTATAACAATGAATCCTCTGAATTATGAACTTTTCCAATGAACTTGTATCCAATGAAAATTGGGGTCATGAAAAAATTTAGAACTAACTAGTTCATCTACTCATTTAAAACTTCATAGCTTTAAGTCAAATATACTTTGTTTTCTATATTCTTTGCAGAAGAGGTTTGGCAATTCTAAATTTTATCTGTCATCACAGAAGCCAGATTATCCCAAAGTAATCATTGCATTTAGTTCAGAAACAGAATGGTCCTAACAAAATGTTTCATTAGACAAGGTTTACTCTGCTGTATTTCTGAAATAGTATAGATAACTATGGCAGAATTTTTTAATATATTACTCTAGATGTGTACCTGATGTTTTGATACTGCAGCTTTAATGCAGCCCTACTGAAACAAGGGTCTTTCTTTCACTTTTTTTTGGGGGGGGGATACTTTGAAGCAGTCTTTTTGCTAGAAGCAATGTGATGTGGGGACACTTTTATACATTATACATTTTTTTAAAAAAATCATTATTTTTAGCATTTCATTACTAAGCTCTAGGCAAAATAGGTATTTTCCCTCTAACCTTGAAAATAGATATTTGGCACCAAATACTCTCTACTCATTGACCTTGGAAATCAGGATTAAGGTGGTTTAGGGGTAGAGTAGGGTCTCAGAGGGCAGAACTGTAAACCACAGAGGATTATTCCCAGGCACTGGAGCCTAATGCAGTTTACCCAGTTGGCTTTAACATTGCTTAGGACCAGTGAGTGATTCCTGTCTCCCGTCCATTTTCTTCCTTTGGAATGGGAATGTCTACAACTATTATCCTATTCTGCCTCACTATTGTGTTTTTGTGGCAGATCATTTATTCTCTAATTTCACAAGTCTATAGATAGAGAGGAATTTTGCCCCAGAATGGCTCATATCTAGACTCTCATCCATACCTGATTTGGATTATTTAGATGAAGACATTTGAGCTGCTGGTATTAAGGTGAGATTTTCTACCTTGAGTTGATGTTAATTATTTAGACTCTGTGGGATATTGGCATGGTGTGAATGTATTTTGCATGTGAGATAGATGTGAATCTTTGGGGATAAGAGGATGGGCTATAGTATGCTGAATAATGACAGTTATGTCCATGTCCTAGTCCTTGAAACTTGTGATGGTTACTTCATAAGGCAAAAGGAACCTTTGGAAGTAATCAAGTTAAAGATTTTGAGACTGGGAGATTATCCTAGATTATCTGAGTGGCATGATGTAATCACAAGTGTCCATATAACAGGGACACAGGAGGAGTTAGAGGGGAAAGCGATATGATGGAGGCAGAGATTGGAATAATATGTTTTGAAGATGGAAGAAATGGCTACAAGTCAAAGAATACAAGAATCTGGAAAAGATAAAGAAACCAATTCCTTCCTAGAGCCTCCAGAAAGAATGCAGCCCTGTGGACAGCTTAACTTCAGCTCAGTGAAAACTGATTTCAGACCTTTGACCTACAGAATTCAAAGATAATAAATTCATGTTGTTTTAAGCCACAAAGTCTGTGGTGATTTCTTAAAATAGCAGTTGGAAACTAATACCGAAGGTTCATATGAAACTGCTTTATAAAGATGGATTCTGGTAGAAAACTGAAGGCTCCTTGAATATTAAATTCATACCTCTTGAAAAAATTCAAACAAATATAAAAATAAAATTATGTAATGGGAGTGGGAGTTGGAGATGAAGTCAAAGTCAGGAATGTCTGCTGCACACATTACTGGGTAATAAAGAAGAGGAATTTTACAGTTTGGCAGGGATGCTTTAACCAGTGTCCAAAAAATTGCATTAAAACATTTTTATTTTGGTTTCCCTAGATATTTTCTCTCCTTTGTCACCCACCCCCACTCCTCTAGAGCATTTCAAGTTGGACCCACAGAGACACTTTTGAAGGTTAAATGAAGTTCAAGGGCTTCAATTCTTAGTTTCCCTGCTGAGACAAAAGATACACTAATTAATGGCTTTTATGAAGTCTTGGCTTTTACTGGAAATAAAACCAAATAACTCCTCTGAAGAGTTTATTACTAATTGCTATTTAGCATAATTTGATTTGAATTTCTCATGGAAAACAGTTGAATGGAAACAGAGTTGATTATTATGAACCCAAAAGTTTCTTCATCTTAAGATTAGTCATGCTAAAAGCCAGTATATCATTATAACTTTTATTCTGCAACACATTTTTTTTTGTTTTTGTTTTGCTGTACTCTATGTGTTGGAATGAAATGAGCTTTTGGAAGAATAAAGAATTTATTACATTAAGTGGTCTAAAACCTTTGCTACCTAAAAATTTCAGAAAAATAAATTGCTCCAGATTGAAACATCTTCTGGATAGAATCTTTCCTTTTAATCAAAAAGCAAATGTTGGGATGGGGGGAATGTATTTTATATATTATATATGTATATAAGCTGGGTGTGTGTGTATGTGTGTGTGTGTGTTTGTACATAAGTTTTATGTATATTTTCATGTTTTGGTTTTTATTTTAAACATTGTGGAAGGAAACTCATAAATTATACTTAGTTGTGATTTTTAAATTATATGTGTGATATAAATTAACTTTAGTGATATTGTATTTGCAATAAGACACTATTTCTTTGGGATAATGCATAAGGACACAGAACAAGCTTGCTGAGATGTATAAAACCTGAGTGTACACAAGATCCAGGACATGCCCACAGAGTCACAGGTATGGCTGTACCTTTCTAAAAAGTAGCATAAAAAAGTGGTATCATTATTTACATGTTTTGGTATATATGGAAAAAAAGATAAAGTACAACTTGTTACTGCAAACTGAAGAAATTTCTTAATAAGGTCCTGATAAAAATGGCATGTTGTAATGCAATGAACAAAGTCCTCAACAATATCTTTAAGGCCATTACTACAATGATTTTATAGGATTTATTTTGAATAAAGAGCCTTCATATTTGCTAATGGTTTGAAGCCAAAGTAAAGTTTGAATAAAAACAATTTTAATCAGAATCTGCCAAGTCTTCAAATCCAAGACTTCCTAAAAGACTTTGAAATTGTACCCTTTTTAAATGGCAATATGATATTTAGAATAGGATTTGTATTTGTTACAATCCTCTGTGAAATCTGGTTGTTGTATCATTAATCATTTTATAATTAAATTGAAGTTCCTTCCTTCCTTCTTTCATTCATTCGTATATTTTTCTTCCTCCTTGCTCTTTTTTCCTCATTCTTTCCCCTTTTCCCTTCTTTTCCTTCCTATATTGTCCTTCTATTCCTTGCTTTCCTCTTCTTATATCTCTCATGTCCTTTTTGTCTTTCGTTAGCCTTCCTTCCTTTTATTACCTAAGAGTACAAGTCAAAGTTGAATCCAAAAATCTGAGCACATTTTCTAGGGGCAAATATGAAAAAAACCTTTATAAATGATTCTCAAGTTATTGAAGAGGTGAGGGCAAAGCCTTCACCTCTGAATTCAGAAAGCACTGTATTGAGATGTCATTAATGTATTTTGAAATCTCTTAGAACATCTTATTCTCATTGTTTTGACCAGCCCTCAATGCAAACAGGCTTTTGGACACTTAAGAAAGGAGATGGAAAGAACTGGGGAAGGGGGGGAAAGGCAGTAATCATTTTCTACTCAAATGTTTCATATTGCACATGTAACAAGTGAGTTATTAAGAAATGTTTTGCTGTATTTTCTTGATATTTTAGATTTATCACCTAAAGAATGTGGAGCTGTTTTCCCCTGCATGCTTCTGTGTTCTCATGTTTTAGATTTTGTTCCATGGGTGGAAAGAACTTAGATTATATTCCAAGAACATTTTCATCAATTAAAGACAGGAGTTCAATGAGCAGAATGTCCTCTCCCCCATTTTCCAGGCAGTGTAATTGTAGTTTCTGCCACAATCTATGAAAGAATGTAGGAAGATATTGGACTTATTGTTAGTCTAGTTGTATGGCTTCATCCCTAGATTTGATTTGTACAAAAGCAAAGTAATATGTTATTTTTGTACCTTGAATGTTATGGAGTAATTAGTCTTTATTACCCATAGAAAATAATAATAATAATAATTGTACTTGAAATCCACTTCACCGGTATATAACTATAAATAATGTGCTTTATTCAATAACTTGAACAAGTTTATGGTTCAGTCTTGGGGGAGACAATCAAAGTCAATTCAAGTTAAAAGTTAGTACTTATGCAAACTGAATGGGTTTGGTTCCAAGGAACGACCAAAAGTTTTAGATCTTCACAGGCTTATTCCAGGCTTAGCAATTCTAAATTCTTAGGCAATGAGAAATATATTTGATTTGGTTTTGCCTTTCTAGTCCCTTTCTTCTCTCTCCCTTCCTCCTTCTTTCCTCTATTGCTAGTGCTATGCCTATCTCTATCTCAATCTTTATTTCTATTTTTATTCTCTAATTCTTAAAAAATGATAATAGTTAACAGCTAATCTTTCCTGAGTGTTTAATGTGTGCCAGGTATACATCTTATATGTATTTTATATAGATTTGGGAGAATGGTAAAATGGTGGACTAAACAATTGTTGCATTTTAAAGTGTTATGAAAAATAAACTTCAGTATACATTTTGAAGTGTTGAGCACTCATGTGAGGAATACCCACTAGTGATATTCATGAGACAAATGGTCGCTAAGTTTACAGGTCTGACTAAAGTAACTGGTCAGAATATTATTTCTTCAGTAACCTATTTAATTTATCCCTCCCCCTTTTTGTTCAAGCATATCTTAGGTGCCTACTATATATAGGGAGTTATACCAATAGTTGTGAATGCAAACCAAAGAAAACTGAGTTTTCACCTACAACAACCTGTGTCCTGTAGTAGGTGTTGCATTTCCCTGCTGGAGTTCTGTCTTCAGAGATCCTGTTGTGAAACCAGTATATCTAATGTCAAGGTAACACCTGCCAACCCAGACCTTCATAAAATAAGACTTTAGTGACTGCTAATCAATCAATAGGGTTCATAGCTCCCAGCAGTTTGAGCAACCCTAGATGTGGCAAACTTGCTATGGCCATAACTGCCAGAAGCATTTTTACAGTTATCACAAGGCAGACTTGTCATTAACTGAGAGGCCCTGAATAGCAGTGTACAGATGGTTTCATTAGGTATATAACAGAACACAATCAGCATAGCTTTCTGAAAGTCTAGAAACTCATGGGCCAGCAGGAATAGGACATAGTGGTAATGGAGTCAAAAGCCCCTCATCAGGAATCATCTTTAAACAAGTAACCAGTGTCTCTTAGAATGTATAAAATGTCTCATGTTTCTTGGAAATCAGAATTGTTCTTAATTTATAAAATAAGTATAAATGATTTGTATAAAACAAAGTTTAGACACTTTTTTTTTCCTCTCTGAGATATAAATGAAGCAAGGTAAGGCTAATGACACTTATTTCACTTGAAAGTACATATTTCTAGCATTAAGTCTAGATGGTTCATATTCATTCTCTTTCTCTTTCTTCTTCATTCTATTTTCTTGTACTTCCCATTGTTTATAATTGTGATGTAATTATTTTGTATCTTAACATTCATCATTTTGCTTTTAGTTTTCCTGAGATTTTTTTATTGCCTTTATTTTCACTGGTTCATAGAAGCAACATAGTTTTTAAATTTATTCTTCAAATTTATTTTTCCAATTTTACTATATAGAGATTCTTATTTCTCCCAGTGAGATCCCTCCCATAGTCCTTGATATTCTGCTCTACAATGAATTATTTCTTTTCTAGGCATGCTTCATGGTTGTCATTATGAGCCATCTTTTAGATGTTCTCCTACATTAGAGGCACTGTATCCTGGGATTTTATACCTTATCCTATCTTGTGTGGACCTCATTTTGCTAAAATATATACTCAAGTTAGTTTCTCAAAAGCAGGAAATGAAGACCAATGAAATAAATGTTTGATAATTGCATATCAGAATTTGTCTCTGTGGTACCTTTATCCTTGATTAATAGCTTCACTAGACATAAGATTATCCAAAATGATTTTCCCTTAAAATTTGCACAGGTCAATCCAATATTATCTAACACTTATTTGTGCTCATTGGAAGTCAGATACCAAAATGATTCTTATTCTATTATAGAATATATAATTTTTAGTCTTTGTAAGTTCTCTTTCTCCTTAGAGTTGTGAAATTTCATAAATATGTATTAGAACAGGACTTGCTTCATCTATTGTGCTTGCAAATAGGTGAGCTATTTCAACTGACTTTCTTAAGTGCTGTTTTATTTGGTGGGAGTCACATTTTGGATAATTTCTTACCCTCTGTTTCTTCTGTCTTTTTCTTCATATCTTTTTAGTGAGATATTTGATCTCTTCTATGAAGCCTTTATTTCTATATATTTTTTGCATATTCTGCCTCCTTTTACATTTTGATACTAAATTTTATCATTATGTGGTATCCATCAGCAGTATATCTATTCAAATTAGGCTTTTTAAACTGGGGTTGAGGAAAGGGGCACTATGGGTTCCTGTACCCTTACTAGACCCTGGAGATACACCATTTTCAGAAATTTGTTATAAACTCATTCTCATTCACTAAAGATCTCCCTTTCAATTCTATTTTCTTTGCTGTTGTAGATTTATACTCTTCCTTGTGCATCTTCACTGTCAATTCAGTGGGATTTAGAAAGGCCTGGAGGGAAACTTGTGTAGCAATTTGGCCATCTTGAACAGAACAGGATGCACATTTTTAATAGCTTAATTGGATGAAGAGCCTACTAGAAAATCTGGCTTTGTGTAGGAAATCTATCCCAAAAGATTGCCATCTCAGTCAGGAAACAGAAAGTCCAACCTAAACTTCCATAAACCTGAATTAAATAGGAAATTCTCATACTCAATCCAATAGCTAGGACTTCTAGCAGACTTGCCAATGACTAATATAGAGTGAGAATTTTATTTTGCTTCAGTCTATTTTTTAAGTATTTTTTTTTCATGCATACATATGTAATCAGTTTGAGTAGGCAAGTCTCATGGGATATAGTTAGAAATCACCATTATTTTTGTCTTCCACTGTCCCCTTAAATCTGCTTGATGAGGGACAGTATGTTCTTGTCACTGAAAAATCCCAGGCCAATCCAAGAGTCACTTTAAATTACCAAGAGTCTTGATTAAATAATTAACATTGAGTGGTCCAGATCATATAAAGAATTTTAAACTTTATTTAAAATTAGTCTTCTGTTTTTTCTTCTTCCTCTTTACTCATCAGGATAACCTATTTTCAGCCCAACTGGAGATAGAAGAAAGCAAGAAAAGGATTGTGTTGTATTCTCTGATTTAGCAAATGTGTAAAACTGACTCTCTAGTGGGGACTTCTGTGAATTTTGTGAAGAATCCCCTATTCTTGGGGATTCTTGGGGATTCTTGGGTCCTTCTCTCTGCAACTGCCTTGGGATGGGCATTACCCCTCCTTTGCCAGGATTCTCCAGAGCCCCCAGCTTCAGTACAAGCTCTTACCATTGGGGTCCTCTTGCCCAACAGCCTGCATTCATTAGCAGAATTCTTTCAGCAATGACCCTCTCACTACCCACTGCATCCATAACTGCAGGGCATGCATATAAAGTTTTCTGAGTGATTCCTTAGAACTCTCTGTTGCTTTTCTTTGAGGTTAGAAGACAATACCTCCTTGGCCTTTCTGCCTCAGGGGATGGATGATTAGCCTTGTTCTTTTCAAATCAATACTCCTCTCAAATTTCAGCAATCAGGATGATCACTCTCAGAATTCTCTTTGCCAGCATCACCTATGGCCTTCATACCTTAACCAAAACTGAGAAAGGAAAAGTCACATTTTAATAGTGTGTTATGCATGGGTTAATACTTCTTAGGACACAGTATTGACAACAAATTTGAATGACTTTTTGTAAACTCTGTGAACTAAGGAAGATTAGGCTTGAATTTCCTAACTGGAGTAGAATCTCATTAATAGCAGTAAAATTAAATGGAAACGAATGAGTTGTTGCAATAAATGGCTTGAGAGAGCCACTAATTTGGAAGCAAAAAGTTCTTAGTGGAAGTTAAAAATATATTGACTTTTGAGAAATTCCGACAGCATAAATTTGAGTAAGAATTAGTTAGGAGTTAAATAACAAAAATACATTATAAGTAATTTCATTAGGGGAGCTAAATTGAAGGAATTGTTAAAATGCTGACCTATTAATTTTATCACTAATAGGGTAAAATAATTTTACTTTCTAGAAGAAGTTCATAAGGAACCATGCTTGATTTTGATCTTTATGAATAATAGAAAATCACCAACTTAAAAATTTAGAAGTATAACAAAAAACATTTCACCAATTGTCTTATGTGCCTATATGTCCTACTTTAAAAAAATGCCAAAAGAACTAACAAATCAGATGGAACATGGAAATATGCATTTAAGGAAGGTGATTCATAAGTATAATAATTTCTGAAAAATGACTGTCTGAGAGAATACATAACAGGACCACTATTCTAGATGAGTCCCACAAATGGCTTGCAATGGAAATGTGAGTAAGGTAAAAGGGCCCATATGACCACTGGGTCTGAATGCAAACAGGTCCATAAGGTGACCCACCTCAAAATATCCATAAGCCCTAGCTGACCAGTGGACTACTTACAACAAATCGGTTGCAAATTAATAGGTGATCATCTACTAAGACTTGCTATGAACTAGAAGCTTTCTTAGTAACATTTTAATCAAATGAATCCTCACAAAAAACCTATGTGGCAGGTATTATTACCATTTTTTATTGTACGGATAAAGAAAGAAGACATCAAGGAGTTGAACTCCTCACAACTAATAAGCAGCAGAACCTGAATTATAAATAAGGCCATCTGGTACGAGAGCTCTGCTCTTAGTCATTATGCCACTGGAAGTGACCAGACCCTTGTGAAAAGTGTAAGTTATCATGATGTTTAAGTTGGCCAGCAGACAGGGGTCATAAAGTCAGATTTCTGAAGTTCCAAATGTGGAGTGACTCGATCCTGTGTGGAAGCTTGTGGCACAGGGAATGGAAGTGATCACAAGGCAGAACAAAGGAGACAGAAGTTCATTGACTACACTGCAAGGGAGCAGTGGGCTGGAGGCCAAAGGAAAGACTGTCTGCCAGAAGGTAGTAATCAGGGGCTGTAGTTAAGGGGGGAAGTGAGTAGGTATGGGAATGTATGGAATTTTCTTTTTTTGGTGCCTGTGCCTGGTTGTAAGTAGCCTATTGTCAGCTAGGGTTTATGGATATTTTGAAGTAGGTCACCTAATGGGCCTTTTGCATTCAGCCTGGTGGTCTCTGTGGGCCCTTTTACCTTACTCAAGTTTCCATTGCTCAAACCTAAAAATGGCCTCTACACCAAAGTTAGTCACATTTCCATGGCATGAGATTTTGGAAGATAATTTGAAGGTATTGGGAAACAGTTAGCAATGCAATTCTGATACTGCAATGAACATGAAGAATATTCTAAGAAGCATAATATGGAATAATGGGAAGACCTTCCATCTATGTCATTTGCCTTTGAATAATGAGCACAATGTGGCTAAATTAAAAAAAAAAAAGACTCAAATTTGCACAAATATGGCTTTGGTTGAATCAGTAGGAGGCCAGAGAGTGATGTGCTCAATATTAGGATGTGGCCAACATAATCTGATGATGGCTATATGAAGAAGAGCTAGAGCCAGCACATAGAAACCCTGCTTAATCTGTACCAGAATGGCTTGACTGGAATATTCAACACCATTATGGACAGACTGGACATACTCATAAGGGATACAACTCAATGCAAAAAGAGCCTAAGACCAGGTTAATGTGGAATAGGTGACTATTATCTTGGGAAGAGGAGAATGTAAGGGGAAGACATGACTCATTTTTTAAATATGTAAAGGTTAAGGTCTGTTCATGAAAAGCAACTAGATTCTTTTTTTTCTCTTGGTCTCAAGAGGCAAGGACAGATGGATATAAATAAAAGGTTTCAGGGCAATATAAAAAAGCACTTTGTCACAGAGTTGACAAAAAGTTAAATACACTACTTTGAGATTAGTGATTATTCAAGTATTAAACTAGAGAAAATTTCAGTTAATTAACAGTTGTTCTGTTTTACTGTTTTGTTTTTTCACTGTTTAATACAACTTGTTTGCCTAGTAGTTTTTGGCTGATATGCCCAGCTTGACTAATTATTTTGAAATTGTGAAGATGCATCACAGTCAGTATGAATATGCTCACTATAATGAAAATCTTTTTTTCACAGTGAAAATTGATGTTAGATGGCACAGTCATTGTTCACTCAGGGTAGTTTGCTCAAAGACATCTCCATTTACAAGAATGTCTTACCTTAGCATAGATTTCAAATGCTTTGGTGATTTGTACTTTGCTTAAATAAAGCACATTCTGGCATGAAAATGAATCAATGCCTCCTGGCACTCTGTTCAAGTATTCCTCAGAGTTTATGATAATTAGGATGCTTGTTTAATTGCTGTCCTTTTATTTCCACTGGGTTGTGGCAGCTAAAGAGCAGCTTTCAAACCATGTGTGTAACACACGCAGGTAATTTATAAACTCATTTTAGCTGTTATAAGCAGAGGGGAAAAAACCCTGAATGTCAATAAGTCAATGTTCTAATCATTTTGTGCCCAGTAATAGTAATGACACAGTTGTTCTCCTTACACAGGAAAGATGACCATTTGAGTGACTGTATTACATGACTGTGTCATTTTAGCTATGATAAGTAAGCATCATATGACTACAGTAATTGTTATGGAATAAGAACTCTTGAGATTTCTTATGGGTGTGGTTTAAAAATTCAGTTATTTAAATCTAGAAGTATAAAGTAGCTTTCAATTGTTATCAGGAGCAAATATTTTATTCTATATCAGTGTTACTAAATAATTACTATCACTTAAAATGACTACTAATCCTATATATCCAATTTATGATGTTAGGAAAGCTTAAAGGATATTGATTTTCTGAGGGTTGTTAATTTTAACTATTTCAGTGTAATAATTATTTCCTAAATACTACTCTTTTTATAGTAATCATTTTTTAATAATGAGCCTAGTTTCCTGGGGTATTATTATTGGGTCAGAATGGGTCAGAGCCTGGGGAGATATTATTTTTTTGTAAGGAAATTATCTGCAAGTTTATGTTAAAGGCAGGATGAAATCAAGATAAAGAGAATCTGACTGTCTTTGTTACATTATCAAAGGATTTTATTTTACGTGTATGTGTATTTGAAGCTATAAAATTACTTAATCATTAGATTCTTCATGCCTTCCCTTTTTAAATGAAAAGTAATGTATTAAATATACTGTGTAGTTTGATTCAGTCCCATTTTTTTGAACCTTATTTCACTTTTTGCTGTGATTTACACTGACCTTTCCCATAAAGAATGTGAAGTAAACAAATATGAGTATTATCCAGAGAAGCTCGAGACAGCAATGGTGAATTATGCACTCTAAGGATTCAAATAGTAGATTTATATTAAAAAACTGTGATTGAATAAATGAAGTATGTAAACATGTATGGATAAATAAGTAGAAAAAAGAAAAAGGGTAGAAAGAAATATTGGGAAATAGAGGAGCTGTTATGTAAGGACAGGGTGGTATTTGGGGAAATATTTTTATTTTGTTAAGTTTTAACATAATTGAAATATTTTAAAGTTATCATTTAAAATGGGTACCCAGTGCAATTTCTTTAAGCCAACAGGATGACATAAAGGTGTTCAAGGAGGGGAAAGGTTACAATTGAAGGAAAGATCTTAGGCAGGGACCTGGATCAAAAGCCACACATGTTGTGACTGAGAAGAATTATGTCCAGAAATTGATTTGTTTCCATTTTGAAAACTGTGGTAGATGAAAGATCACCTGATTTCTAGTTCAATACACTTCACCATACCACTGTTCAAAGAAGAACACTGAATTTTATGAGATCATTCCTAGGTTTAAGCTGCTTTTTAAAGTTATTTTACATTGGTGATACCATGCAGTATCTGCTTCAAAACTGAAGGTAATATTTAAAGTTATGACCCAACTTTAGAAAAGGTAAATTCTTAAAAAAAAGAGGTGTATTGACTATACTTTATGCACAATATTCCCCCCCAAAAATTCCAGGTGGATTGTAGAAACAAATGTGAAAGGCAAAACAATAAGGCTTAAAAAAAATCATAAGGGAATCTTTTCATGAAATGGTGCTAGCAAAGATTACTTAAATAGTATATAAATAGCACTAACCATGTAAGAAAAAATGAAGAAAAATAAAGAGAAGTAAACAAAGTCACATTTTAATATCAAGTAGTGGAAAAACCCAGCCATGAAATTGTAGAACATATTTGCAATACTTTCATCTAGCAAAGGCCTTGTATCCAGAATATGCAAAGAATTTTTACAAATTAATAATCAAAACATAGACAATTGAATGTAGAAATGAGCAAAAGTCTTGCATAGGCACTTTGTCAAAGAGGATATACAAATGATCAATAAAAATATGAAAACATGTTCAATTTCATTATAGAAACAACAATTTTGTAACATAATACCATACATACTCACTAAATGGCTACTATAAAAAAGAAAAACCATACCAAGTGTTGGCAAGGATGTAAAGCAATTAAAACCCTGATACATTGGGAATGACTATGTAAATTGATGCAAGCACTTTGGAAAACTGTTTGCTATTATTTACTAAAGTTTAACATATGTATACCTTACAACCTAGCAATTCCATAGCTAACATAGAACCAATAAAAAAAAAAAGTGTACATTTCCTCACCAAACGACATGTACAAATTTATTTTGTGGAAGCTCTAGAACTAAAAATATCTTTAAGAACTCAAATGTCCATAAATCTATTGCAATATATTTGAATACCTGAAAATATGACAGGAACAAAACCATAAGAGATCTGCAAACTGGATGGAACTCACAGCATAATGATGAGCAAAAGACATCAAACAAAAAAGAGTATAATATGATTCCATCTATTGTATTAGAAATCAGGATAGCCCTTGTAGAGGGATAACATCTGGAAGATGATAAGGAGCTTTTTGGATTCTGGTAATACTGGTTGTACTGATTTGTTCATTTTGTGAACATTAATTGAGTGTGCAGTTATGATTTGTGTACACTCTATATGTAGATTGTACACAGTGAAACTTACAGATAGTGTGAAGAACTGAGGGACAGACCCAGAGAGAGAGAGAGAGAGAGAGAGAAAGAGAGAAGATGGAGGAGGAGGGAAGAGAATAAATGAGAATGGAAAATAAATTATAGAATATAGTCAGCATTATGTTGATCCTTTGAAATTTGCTGAGATATCCTTTTGACCTAATAAATGGCCAATTTTGTAAATGTTTATGTGTACTTAAACAGATTTTTTATTCTGATTTGAGAGACAGAATTTCATATATAGAGGAGCGGGCAAGATGGCGGAAGAGCAGGGAGCTCTGTAATCCGCGCACGCCCGTATGGATTGAACTGAGAAGGACTGAAGTGATAAAACTTGGATTTGCAAGTGGGGGAAAGAAGAAACAGACACCAGAAAGAAGACAACCTCAAAGATGCCTGAGTGAGTGACTGTGATCTGGGAAAGTAGGGGACGGGCAGGTCCCAGTGGTGCAGGGGGAAGGAGCCCCCGAGCCCAACACAGGGAGAGCGCGCTGTGCCCCGGAGAGACCAGGGGAAGAGAAAGAGAGACGGAAAATGCACCTAGAACCATCTCTAAGGGAGGAAAAACTCGCCTGTCTCCCCATATATAACTGCCAAGCACAGGGAGAGAAATCCATCCCATGTGGCCAGTGAATCCTTCATTGGGCGCAGCGGCAGCGACATCCACTCCAAGCCGCACCGGGAGCGGCGGTGGCACAGGTAAAGGCGGCGACGGTGCGAGAAACGGCGGCGGAGGCGCCGAGAAAGGTGCCTTGAAAAGCGGCAGCAGCGACGGCGGCAGCGGCTCCATGAAAAGGGCAGCGCAAGCCGGGCCGGGAGGCCGGCCGCCAGCGGGAGCGCTTCTCATCCCCGGTGACAGTGTTGAACTGCATGGACTAGGATTTGGAAGTGAGGCAGACCTTGGAGAATACAGTTTGGCTCGCCCACGGCACAGGGAGATCAGACTCAGAAGAGGGGCTTCCAACGCTTGGTTACGGCAAAGTTTGAAGTGGCGCCATAATTCTCCCCACAACCACGAAGGCGGGGCCTCGGAGAGAGCAGCCTCCGAGACCTGACCTGACACCAAACCATGCCCATCCGCACAGGGGAGTTGTCTTTTTTTTTTTTTTTTTTCCTTTTTTCTTGGCTTCTCCTTCTTTTCTGCTGCCATCCAGATATATTTACGTAGCATATTCTTATGTCTCCTGTTGGCTGGTTATATGCTTTTAGACATTCCACAGTCTTTTCCTGTCTCTGTCCCCACCTTGTTTTTCTTTTTGTTTTTGTTTCTTTTTCTTCTCTCTTTTCTTCTCTTCTTTCTTTTCTTTCCTTCCTTTCCTTTTCTTTACTTCCTTTCCCCTTTTGGCTTGCTTGTTTGTTTGATTTGTCTGTGCGTTTGCGTGCTTTTGTTCCCTGTATGCTAGTCTGTTTCCTTTTCAGGGATACATCAAAAAACAAGCCAAAGTATACGTGGTGGAGAGTCCCAAATATCACTGACCAGGGAAGTAAAATAATCAAAGGCACACAAGAGAAACCGAGGGACACCATTAAAAGAACACTTTCTGAAACGACAGACCCTGGACAGTCAATGAGCCTCCTTTAATAGAGCAATACTAACAGGTGCCCAGTACATAACGAGCTTTTAAAACTGACAAGAGACAGAAAG